>CAJQUW010001035.1:0-431041 GCA_907163375.1 Prostheceraeus crozeri
AGGTGTGAGAGTGACTTTAAGATTTAAGGAATCTCCGAAAAACGACAGAGTTAGAATGGGCAGGTTTTGGACGCTTTGGGATGAGAAAGGCCCTATTTCGGGGTGAAGGAGTGTCCGGATGGACAAACGGAGGGCAGATTCGGACACTACGTGCAATTCTACATCGGTATGATGATTTCCAGCTCAATCGGAGAGAAAAAGTGCTGACCCCCCTCCGGAACGAGACTTCGATCTTGGCTTGTAGGAATGGTAGAAAGTCGTGCGATAAATGGTTGGAAAGCTAAGAGTGAGACGAATTCAGTGGACGAAGATTCGTTCGTTGAGGTGTGAGAGTGACTTTAGGATTTTTGACCAACACCGAAAAACGACAGAGTTAGAACTTTTACGAAAGTGGCTCTAGCGGGCGAACGAAGCCTCGGACACAAAAACGGAGGGTAGATTCGGACTCCACGTGAAAGTTTGGGTTAGGTAGGTTGTCTCCAGCTCAATCAGAGAGTAAAAGTGCTGACCCCCCTCCGGAACGAGACTTCGATCTTGGCTTGTAGGAATGGTAGAAAGTCGTGCGATAAATGGTTGGAAAGCTCAGAGTGAGACGACTTCAGTGGACGAAGATTCGTTCGTTGAGGTGTGGGAGTGACTTTAGGATTTTTGACCAACACCGAAAAACGACAAAGTTAGAACTTTTATGAAAGTGGCTCTAGCGGGTGAACGAAGCCTCGGACTCGAAAACGGAGGGCAGATTCGGACTCTACGTGAAAGTTTGGGTTAGGTAGATTGTCTCCAGCTGAATCGAAGAGAAAAAGTGCTGAGCCCCCCTCTGGAACGAGACTTCGATCTTGGCTTGTGGGAATGGTAGAAAGTCGTGCGATAGGTCGTTGGCAAGCTAAGAGTGAGACGAATTGAGTGGACAAAGATTCGTTCGTTGAGGTGTGAGAGTGACTTTAGGATTTTTGACCATCAACGAAAAACGACAGAGTTAGAACTTTTACGAAAATGGCTCTAGCGGGCGAACGAAGCCTCGGACACGAAAACGGAGGGCCGATTCGGATTCTACGTGAAAGTTTGGGTTAGGTAGATTTTTTCCAGCTCAATCGGAGAGAAAAAGTGCTGACCCCCCTCCGGACCGAGACTTCGATCTTGGCTTGTAGGAATGGTAGAAAGTCGTGCGATAGGTCGTTGGCAAGCTAAGAGTGAGACGAATTCAGTAGACGAAACGGCGTGGCTCTACGTTCGTTCGTTGAGGTGTGAGAGTGACTTTAAGATTTAAGGAATCTCCGAAAAACGACAGAGTTAGAATGGGCAGGTTTTGGACGCTTTGGGATGAGAAAGGCCCTATTTCGGGTGAAGGAGTGTCCGGATGGACAAACGGAGGGCAGATTCGGACACTACGTGCAATTCTACATCGGTATGATGATTTCCAGCTCAATCGGAGAGAAAAAGTGCTGACCCCCCTCCGGAACGAGACTTCGATCTTGGCTGGTAGGAATGGTAGAAAGTCGTGCGATAGCTCGTTGGAAAGCTAAGAGTGAGACGAATTCAGTGGACGAAACGGCGTGATTCGTTCGTTGAGGTGTGAGAGTGACTTTAGGATTTTGACCAACACCGAAAAACGACAGAGTTAGAACTTTTACGAAAGTGGCTCTAGCGGGTGAACGAAGCCTCGGACTCGAAAACGGAGGGCAGATTCGGACTCTACGTGAAAGTTTGGGTTAGGTAGATTGTTTCATGCTCAATCGGAGAGAAAAAGTGCTGACCCCCCCTCTGGAACGAGACTTCGATCTTGGCTGGTAGGAATGGTAGAAAGTCGTGCGATAGGTCGTTGGAAAGCTAAGAGAGAGACGAATTGAGTGGACAAAGATTCGTTCGTTGAGGTGTGAGAGTGACTTTAGGATTTTTGACCATCAACGAAAAACGACAGAGTTAGAACTTTTACGAAAATGGCTCTAGCGGGCGAACGAAGCCTCGGACACGAAAACGGAGGGCCGATTCGGATTCTACGTGAAAGTTTGGGTTAGGTAGATTTTTTCCAGCTCAATCGGAGAGAAAAAGTGCTGACCCCCCTCCGGACCGAGACTTCGATCTTAGCTTGTAGGAATGGTAGAAAGTCGTGCGATAGGTCGTTGGCAAGCTAAGAGTGAGACAAATTCAGTAGACGAAACGGCGTGGCTCTACAATCGTTCGTTGAGGTGTGAGAGTGAGTTTAAGATTTAAGGAATCTCCGAAAAACGACAGAGTTAGAATGGGCAGGTTTTGGACGCTTTGGGATGAGAAAGGCCCTATTTCGGGGTGAAGGAGTGTCCGGATGGACAAACGGAGGGCAGATTCGGACACTACGTGCAATTCTACATCGGTATGATGATTTCCAGCTCAATCGGAGAGAAAAAGTGCTGACCCCCCTCCGGAACGAGACTTCGATCTTGGCTTGTAGGAATGGTAGAAAGTCGTGCGATAAATGGTTGGAAAGCTAAGAGTGAGACAAATTCAGTGGACGAAACGGCGTGCCTCTACGTTCGTTCGTTGAGGTGTGAGAGTGACTTTAGGATTTTTGACCATCAACGGAAAACGACAGAGTTAGAACTTTTACGAAAATGGCTCTAGCGGGCAAACGAAGCATCGGACACGAAAACGGAGGGCAGATTCGGACTCTACGTGAAAGTTTGGGTTAGGTAGATTTTTTCCAGCTCAATCGGAGAGAAAAAGTGCTGACCCCCCTCCGGACCGAGACTTCGATCTTGGCTTGTAGGAATGGTAGAAAGTCGTGCGATACGTCGTTGGCAAGCTAAGAGTGAGACGAATTCAGTAGACGAAACGGCGTGCCTCTACGTTCGTTCGTTGAGGTGTGAGAGTGACTTTAAGATTTAAGGAATCTCCGAAAAACGACAGAGTTAGAATGGGCAGGTTTTGGACGCTTTGGGATGAGAAAGGCCCTATTTCGGGGTGAAGGAGTGTCCGGATGGACAAACGGAGGGCAGATTCGGACACTACGTGCAATTCTACATCGGTATGATGATTTCCAGCTCAATCGGAGAGAAAAAGTGCTGACCCCCCTCCGGAACGAGACTTCGATCTTGGCTGGTAGGAATGGTAGAAAGTCGTGCGATAAATGGTTGGAAAGCTAAGAGTGAGACGAATTCAGTGGACGAAGATTCGTTCGTTGAGGTGTGAGAGTGACTTTAGGATTTTTGACCAACACCGAAAAACGACAGAGTTAGAACTTTTATGAAAGTGGCTCTAGCGGGTGAACGAAGCCTCGGACTCGAAAACGGAGGGCAGATTCGGACTCTACGTGAAAGTTTGGGTTAGGTAGATTGTTTCATGCTCAATCGGAGAGAAAAAGTGCTGACCCCCCCTCTGGAACGAGACTTCGATCTTGGCTTGTGGGAATGGTAGAAAGTCGTGCGATAGGTCGTTGGAAAGCTAAGAGAGAGACGAATTGAGTGGACAAAGATTCGTTCGTTGAGGTGTGAGAGTGACTTTAGGATTTTTGACCATCAACGAAAAACGACAGAGTTAGAACTTTTACGAAAATGGCTCTAGCGGGCGAACGAAGCCTCGGACACGAAAACGGAGGGCAGATTCGGATTCTACGTGAAAGTTTGGGTTAGGTAGATTTTTTCCAGCTCAATCGGAGAGAAAAAGTGCTGACCCCCCTCCGGACCGAGACTTCGATCTTGGCTTGTAGGAATGGTAGAAAGTCGTGCGATACGTCGTTGGCAAGCTAAGAGTGAGACAAATTCAGTAGACGAAACGGCGTGGCTCTACGTTCGTTCGTTGAGGTGTGAGAGTGACTTTAAGATTTAAGGAATCTCCGAAAAACGACAGAGTTAGAATGGGCAGGTTTTGGACGCTTTGGGATGAGAAAGGCCCTATTTCGGGGTGAAGGAGTGTCCGGATGGACAAACGGAGGGCAGATTCGGACACTACGTGCAATTCTACATCGGTATGATGATTTCCAGCTCAATCGGAGAGAAAAAGTGCTGACCTCCCTCCGGACCGAGACTTCGATCTTGGCTTGTAGGAATGGTAGAAAGTCGTGCGATACGTCGTTGGCAAGCTAAGAGTGAGACGAATTCAGTAGACGAAGATTCGTTCGTTGAGGTGTGAGAGTGACTTTAGAATTTTTGACCATCACCGAAAAACGATAGAGTTAGAACTTTTACGAAAGTGGCTCTAGCGGGCGAACGAAGCCTCGGACTCGAAAACGGAGGGCAGATTCGGACTCTACGTGAAAGTTTGGGTTAGGTAGGTTGTCTCGAGCTCAATCGGAGAGAAAAAGTGCTGACCCCCCTCTGGAACGAGACTTCGATCTTGGCTTGTAGGAATGGTAGAAAGTCGTGCGATAGGTCGTTGGCAAGCTAAGAGTGAGACGAATTCAGTAGACGAAACGGCGTGGCTCTACGTTCGTTCGTTGAGGTGTGAGAGTGACTTTAAGATTTAAGGAATCTCCGAAAAACGACAGAGTTAGAATGGGCAGGTTTTGGACGCTTTGGGATGAGAAAGGCCCTATTTCGGGGTGAAGGAGTGTCCGGATGGACAAACGGAGGGCAGATTCGGACACTACGTGCAATTCTACATCGGTATGATGATTTCCAGCTCAATCGGAGAGAAAAAGTGCTGACCCCCCTCCGGAACGAGACTTCGATCTTGGCTGGTAGGAATGGTAGAAAGTCGTGCGATAGCTCGTTGGCAAGCTAAGAGTGAGACGAATTCAGTGGACGAAGATTCGTTCGTTGAGGTGTGAGAGTGACTTTAGGATTTTTGACCAACACCGAAAAACGACAGAGTTAGAACTTTTACGAAAGTGGCTCTAGCGGGTGAACGAAGCCTCGGACTCGAAAACGGAGGGCAGATTCGGACTCTACGTGAAAGTTTGGGTTAGGTAGATTGTTTCATGCTCAATCGGAGAGAAAAAGTGCTGACCCCCCCTCTGGAACGAGACTTCGATCTTGGCTTGTGGGAATGGTAGAAAGTCGTGCGATAGGTCGTTGGAAAGCTAAGAGAGAGACGAATTGAGTGGACAAAGATTCGTTCGTTGAGGTGTGAGAGTGACTTTAGGATTTTTGACCATCAACGAAAAACGACAGAGTTAGAACTTTTACGAAAATGGCTCTAGCGGGCGAACGAAGCCTCGGACACGAAAACGGAGGGCCGATTCGGATTCTACGTGAAAGTTTGGGTTAGGTAGATTTTTTCCAGCTCAATCGGAGAGAAAAAGTGCTGACCCCCCTCCGGACCGAGACTTCGATCTTGGCTTGTAGGAATGGTAGAAAGTCGTGCGATAGGTCGTTGGCAAGCTAAGAGTGAGACAAATTCAGTAGACGAAACGGCGTGGCTCTACGTTCGTTCGTTGAGGTGTGAGAGTGACTTTAAGATTTAAGGAATCTCCGAAAAACGACAGAGTTAGAATGGGCAGGTTTTGGACGCTTTGGGATGAGAAAGGCCCTATTTCGGGGTGAAGGAGTGTCCGGATGGACAAACGGAGGGCAGATTCGGACACTACGTGCAATTCTACATCGGTATGATGATTTCCAGCTCAATCGGAGAGAAAAAGTGCTGACCCCCCTCCGGAACGAGACTTCGATCTTGGCTTGTAGGAATGGTAGAAAGTCGTGCGATAAATGGTTGGAAAGCTAAGAGTGAGACGAATTCAGTGGACGAAGATTCGTTCGTTGAGGTGTGAGAGTGACTTTAGGATTTTTGACCAACACCGAAAAACGACAGAGTTAGAACTTTTACGAAAGTGGCTCTAGCGGGCGAACGAAGCCTCGGACTCGAAAACGGAGGGCAGATTCGGACTCTACGTGAAAGTTTGGGTTAGGTAGATTGTTTCATGCTCAATCGGAGAGAAAAAGTGCTGACCCCCCTCTGGAACGAGACTTCGATCTTGGCTTGTGGGAATGGTAGAAAGTCGTGCGATAGATCGTTGGAAAGCTAAGAGTGAGACGAATTCAGTGGACGAAACGGCGTGCCTCTACGTTCGTTCGTTGAGGTGTGGGAGTGAGTTTAAGATTTAAGGAATCTCCGAAAAACGACAGAGTTAGAATGGGCAGGATTTGGACGCTTTGGGATGAAAAGGCTCTATTTCGGGTGAAGGAGTGCCTCGGATGGACAAACGGAGGGCCGATTCGGACTCTACGTGCAATTCTACATCGGTATGATTGTTTCCAGCTCAATCGGAGAGAAAAAGTGCTGACCCCCCTCTGGAACGAGACTTCGATCTTGTCTTGAAGTAATGGTAGAAAGTCGTGCGATAGGTCGTTGGAAAGCTAAGAGTGAGACGAATTCAGTGGACGAAGATTCGTTCGTTGAGGTGTGAGAGTGACTTTAGGATTTTTGACCATCAACGAAAAACGACAGAGTTAGAACTTTTACGAAAATGGCTCTAGCGGGCGAACGAAGCCTCGGACACGAAAACGGAGGGCCGATTCGGATTCTACGTGAAAGTTTGGGTTAGGTAGATTGTTTCATGCTCAATCGGAGAGAAAAAGTGCTGACCCCCCTCCGGACCGAGACTTCGATCTTGGCTTGTAGGAATGGTAGAAAGTCGTGCGATAGGTCGTTGGCAAGCTAAGAGTGAGACGAATTCAGTAGACGAAACGGCGTGCCTCTACGTTCGTTCGTTGAGGTGTGAGAGTGACTTTAAGATTTAAGGAATCTCCGAAAAACGACAGAGTTAGAATGGGCAGGTTTTGGACGCTTTGGGATGAGAAAGGCCCTATTTCGGGGTGAAGGAGTGTCCGGATGGACAAACGGAGGGCAGATTCGGACACTACGTGCAATTCTACATCGGTATGATGATTTCCAGCTCAATCGGAGAGAAAAAGTGCTGACCCCCCTCCGGAACGAGACTTCGATCTTGGCTGGTAGGAATGGTAGAAAGTCGTGCGATAGCTCGTTGGCAAGCTAAGAGTGAGACGAATTCAGTGGACGAAGATTCGTTCGTTGAGGTGTGAGAGTGACTTTAGGATTTTTGACCAACACCGAAAAACGACAGAGTTAGAACTTTTACGAAAGTGGCTCTAGCGGGTGAACGAAGCCTCGGACTCGAAAACGGAGGGCAGATTCGGACTCTACGTGAAAGTTTGGGTTAGGTAGATTGTTTCATGCTCAATCGGAGAGAAAAAGTGCTGACCCCCCTCTGGAACGAGACTTCGATCTTGGCTTGTAGGAATGGTAGAAAGTCGTAGCTCGTTGGAAAGCCAAGGGTGAGACGAATTCAGTGGAAAGCATCATTTGTGTAAGTCTTCCTTCGTTGAGGTGTGAGAGTGACTTTAGGATTTTTGACCATCAACGAAAAACGACAGAGTTAGAACTTTTACGAAAATGGCTCTAGCGGGCGAACGAAGCCTCGGACACGAAAACGGAGGGCCGATTCGGATTCTACGTGAAAGTTTGGGTTAGGTAGATTTTTTCCAGCTCAATCGGAGAGAAAAAGTGCTGACCCCCCTCCGGAACGAGACTTCGATCTTGGCTTGTAGGAATGGTAGAAAGTCGTGCGATAGCTCGTTGGCAAGCTAAGAGTGAGACGAATTCAGTGGACGAAACGGCGTGCCTCTACGTTCGTTCGTTGAGGTGTCAGAGTGACTTTAGGATTTTTGACCATCACCGAAAAACGATGGAGTTAGAATTTTTACGAAAATGGCTCTAGCGGGCGAACGAAGCATCGGACACGAAAACGGAGGGCAGATGCGGACTCTACGTGAAAGTTTGGGTTAGGTAGATTGTTTCCAGCTCAATCAGAGAGAAAAAGTGCTGACCCCCCTCCGGAACGAGACTTCGATCTTGGCTTGTAGGAATGGTAGAAAGTCGTGCGATGGCTCGTGAGAAAGCTAAGAGTGAGACGAATTCAAGGACGAAACGGCGTGCCTGTACGATCGTTCGTTGAGGTGTGAGAGTGACTTAAGGATTTTTGACCAACACCGAAAAACGACAGAGTTAGAACTTTTACGAAAATGGCTCTAGCGGGCAAACGAAGCATCGGACACGAAAACGGAGGGCAGATTCGGACTCTACGTGAAAGTTTGGTTTAGGTAGATTGTTTCCAGCTCAATCGGAGAGAAAAAGTGCTGACCCCCCTCCGGAACGAGACTTCGATCTTGGCTTGTAGGAATGGTAGAAAGTCGTGCGATAGATCGTTGGCAAGCTAAGAGTGAGACGAATTCAGTAGACGAAACGGCGTGCCTCTACGTTCGTTCGTTGAGGTGTGAGAGTGAGTTTAAGATTTAAGGAATCTCCGAAAAACGACAGAGTTAGAATGGGCAGGTTTTGGACGCTTTGGGATGAGAAAGGCCCTATTTCGGGGTGAAGGAGTGTCCGGATGGACAAACGGAGGGCAGATTCGGACTCTACGTGCAATTCTACATCGGTATGGTGATTTCCAGCTCAATCGGAGAGAAAAAGTGCTGAGCCCCCCTCTGGAACGAGACTTCGATCTTGTCTTATAGGAATGGTAGAAAGTCGTGCGATAGCTCGTTGGCAAGCTAAGAGTGAGACAAATTCAGTGGACGAAACGGCGTGCCTCTATGTTCGTTCGTTGAGGTGTAAGAGTGACTTTAGGATTTTTGACCAACACCGAAAAACGACAGAGTTAGAACTTTTACGAAAGTGGCTCTAGCGGGTGAACGAAGCCTCGGACTCGAAAACGGAGGGCAGATTCGGACTCTACGTGAAAGTTTGGGTTAGGTAGGTTGTCTCGAGCTCAATCGGAGAGAAAAAGTGCTGACCCCCACTTTGGAACAAGACCTCGATCTCGGCATGTAGCAATGGTAGAAAGTCGTGCGATAGCTCGGTAGAAAGCTAAGAGTGAGACGAATTCAGTGGACGAAACGGCGTGCCTGTACGATCGTTCGTTGAGGTGTGAGAGTGACTTTAGAATTTTTGACCATCACCGAAAAACGACAGAGTTAGAATTTTTACGAAAATGGCTCTAGCGGGCGAACGAAGCCTCGGACACGAAAGCGGAGGGCAGATTCGGACTCTACGTGAAAGTTTGGGTTAGGTAGGTTGTCTCGAGCTCAATCGGAGAGAAAAAGTGCTGACCCCCCTCTGGAACGAGACTTCGATCTTGTCTTATAGGAATGGTAGAAAGTCGTGCGATAGCTCGTTGGCAAGCTAAGAGTGAGACAAATTCAGTGGACGAAACGGCGTGCCTCTACGTTCGTTCGTTGAGGTGTGAGAGTGAGTTTAAGATTTAAGGAATCTCCGAAAAACGACAGAGTTAGAATGGGCAGGTTTTGGACGCTTTGGGATGAGAAAGGCCCTATTTCGGGGTGAAGGAGTGTCCGGATGGACAAACGGAGGGCAGATTCGGACTCTACGTGCAATTCTACATCGGTATGGTGATTTCCAGCTCAATCGGAGAGAAAAAGTGCTGACCCCCCTCTGGAACGAGACTTCGATCTTGGCTTGTAGGAATGGTAGAAAGTCGTGCGATAGCTCGTTAGAAAGCTAAGAGTGAGACGAATTCAGTGGACGAAACGGCGTGCCTGTACGATCGTTCGTTGAGGTGTGAGAGTGACTTTAGGATTTTTGACCATCACCGAAAAACGACAGAGTTAGAACTTTTACGAAAATGGCTCTAGCGGGCGAACGAAGCATTGGACACGAAAACGGAGGGCAGCTTCGGACTCTACGTGAAAGTTTGGGTTAGGTAGATTGTTTCCAGCTCAATCGGAGAGAAAAAGTGCTGACCCCTCCCTCTGGAACGAGACTTCGATCTTGGCTTGTGGGAATGGTAGAAAGTCGTGCGATAGGTCGTTGGCAAGCTAAGAGTGAGACGAATTCAGTAGACGAAACGGCATGCCTGTACGATCGTTTGTTGAGGTCTGAGAGTGACTTTAGGATTTTTGACCATCAACGAAAAACGACAGAGTTAGAACTTTTACGAAAATGGCTCTAGCGGGCGAACGAAGCATTGGACACGAAAACGGAGGGCAGCTTCGGACTCTACGTGAAAGTTTGGGTTAGGTGGATTTATTCCGGCTCAATCGAAGAGAAAAAGTGCTGACCCCCCTCTGGAACGAGACTTCGATCTTGTCTTATAGGAATGGTAGAAAGTCGTGCGATAGATCGTTGGCAAGCTAAGAGTGAGACGAATTCAGTGGACGAAACGGCGTGCCTCTACGTTCGTTCGTTGAGGTGTGAGAGTGACTTTAAGATTTAAGGAATCTCCGAAAAACGACAGAGTTAGAATGGGCAGGTTTTGGACGCTTTGGGATGAGAAAGGCCCTATTTCGGGGTGAAGGAGTGTCCGGATGGACAAACGGAGGGCAGATTCGGACTCTACGTGCAATTCTACATCGGTATGGTGATTTCCAGCTCAATCGGAGAGAAAAAGTGCTGACCCCCCTCTGGAACGAGACTTCGATCTTGGCTTGTAGGAATGGTAGAAAGTCGTGCGATAGCTCGTTAGAAAGCTAAGAGTGAGACAAATTCAGTGGACGAAACGGCGTGCCTGTACGATCGTTCGTTGAGGTGTGAGAGTGACTTTAGGATTTTTGACCATCACCGAAAAACGACAGAGTTAGAATTTTTACGAAAATGGCTCTAGCGGGTGAACGAAGCCTCGGACTCGAAAACGGAGGGCCGATTCGGACTCTACGTGAAAGTTTGGGTTAGGTAGATTGTTTCAAGCTCAATCGGAGAGAAAAAGTGCTGAGCCCCCCTCTGGAACGAGACTTCGATCTTGGCCTGTAGGAATGGTAGAAAGTCGTGCGATAGCTCGTTGGAAAGCTAAGAGTGAGACGAATTCAGTGGACGAAACGGCGTGCCTCTACGTTCGTTCGTTGAGGTGTGAGAGTGACTTTAGGATTTTTGACCATCACCGAAAAACGACAGAGTTAGAACTTTTACGAAAATGGCTCTAGCGGGCGAACGAAGCCTCGGACACGAAAACGGAGGGCAGATTCGGACTCTACGTGAAAGTTTGGGTTAGGTAGATTGTTTCCAGCTCAATCGGAGAGAAAAAGTGCTGACCCCCCTCTGGAACGAGACTTCGATCTTGTCTTATAGGAATGGTAGAAAGTCGTGCGATAGCTCGTTAGAAAGCTAAGAGTGAGACGAATTCAGTGGACGAAACGGCGTGCCTGTACGATCGTTCGTTGAGGTGTGAGAGTGACTTTAGGATTTTTGACCATCACCGAAAAACGACAGAGTTAGAACTTTTACGAAAATGGCTCTAGCGGGCGAACGAAGCCTCGGACACGAAAACGGAGGGCAGATTCGGACTCTACGTGAAAGTTTGGGTTAGGTAGGTTGTCTCCAGCTCAATCGAAGAGAAAAAGTGCTGACCCCCCTCTGGAACGAGACTTCGATCTTGTCTTATAGGAATGGTAGAAAGTCGTGCGATAGCTTGTTGGAAAGCTAAGAGTGAGACGAATTCAGTGGACGAAACGGCGTGCCTCTACGTTCGTTCGTTGAGGTGTGAGAGTGACTTTAAGATTTAAGGAATCTCCGAAAAACGACAGAGTTAGAATGGGCAGGTTTTGGACGCTTTGGGATGAGAAAGGCCCTATTTCGGGGTGAAGGAGTGTCCGGATGGACAAACGGAGGGCAGATTCGGACTCTACGTGCAATTCTACATCGGTATGGTGATTTCCAGCTCAATCGGAGAGAAAAAGTGCTGACCCCCCTCTGGAACGAGACTTCGATCTTGGCTTGTAGGAATGGTAGAAAGTCGTGCGATAGCTCGTTGGAAAGCTAAAAGTGAGACAAATTCAGTGGACGAAACGCCTCTATTCGTTCGTTGAGGTGTGAGAGTGACTTTAGGATTTTTGACCATCACCGAAAAACGACAGAGTTAGAACTTTTACGAAAATGGCTCTAGCGGGCGAACGAAGCCTCGGACACGAAAACGGAGGGCAGATTCGGACTCTACGTGAAAGTTTGGGTTAGGTAGGTTGTCTCCAGCTCAATCGGAGAGAAAAAGTGCTGACCCCCCTCCGGAACGAGACTTCGATCTTGGCTTGTAGGAATGGTAGAAAGTCGTGCGATAGGTCGTTGGAAAGCTAAGAGTGAGACGAATTCAGTGGACGAAACGGCGTGCCTCTACGTTCGTTCGTTGAGGTGTGAGAGTGACTTTAAGATTTAAGGAATCTCCGAAAAACGACAGAGTTAGAATGGGCAGGTTTTGGACGCTTTGGGATGAGAAAGGCCCTATTTCGGGGTGAAGGAGTGTCCGGATGGACAAACGGAGGGCAGATTCGGACTCTACGTGCAATTCTACATCGGTATGGTGATTTCCAGCTCAATCGGAGAGAAAAAGTGCTGAGCCCCCCTCTGGAACGAGACTTCGATCTTGGCTTGTAGGAATGGTAGAAAGTCGTGCGATAGCTCGTTGGCAAGCTAAGAGTGAGACAAATTCAGTGGACGAAACGGCGTGCCTCTACGTTCGTTCGTTGAGGTGTGAGAGTGACTTTAGGATTTTTGACCATCACCGAAAAACGACAGAGTTAGAACTTTTACGAAAGTGGCTCTAGCGGGCGAACGAAGCCTCGGACACGAAAACGGAGGGCAGATTCGGACTCTACGTGAAAGTTTGGGTTAGGTAGGTTGTCTCCAGCTCAATCGGAGAGAAAAAGTGCTGACCCCCCTCTGGAACGAGACTTCGATCTTGTCTTATAGGAATGGTAGAAAGTCGTGCGATAGATCGTTGGCAAGCTAAGAGTGAGACGAATTCAGTGGACGAAACGGCGTGCCTCTACGTTCGTTCGTTTAGGTGTGAGAGTGACTTTAAGATTTAGGGAATCTCCGAAAAACGACAGAGTTAGAATGGGCAGGATTTGGACGCTTTGGGATGAGAAAGTTCCTATTTCGGGGTAAAGGAGTGTCCGGATGGACAAACAGAGGGCAGATTCGGACTCTACGTGCAATTCTACATCGGTATGGTGATTTCCAGCTCAATCGGAGAGAAAAAGTGCTGACCCCCCTCTGGAACGAGACTTCGATCTTGGCTTGTAGGAATGGTAGAAAGTCGTGCGATAGCTCGTTGGAAAGCTAAGAGTGAGACGAATTCAGTGGACGAAGATTCGTTCGTTGAGGTGTGAGAGTGACTTTAGGATTTTTGACCAACACCGAAAAACGACAGAGTTAGAACTTTTACGAAAGTGGCTCTAGCGGGTGAACGAAGCCTCGGACTCGAAAACGGAGGGCAGATTCGGACTCTACGTGAAAGTTTGGGTTAGGTAGATTGTTTCATGCTCAATCGGAGAGAAAAAGTGCTGATCCCCCTTTGGAACGAGACTTCGATCTTGGCTTGTAGGAATGGTAGAAAGTCGTGCGATAGCTCGTTAGAAAGCTAAGAGTGAGACGAATTCAGTGGACGAAACGGCGTGCCTGTACGATCGTTTGTTGAGGTGTGAGAGTGACTTTAGGATTTTTGACCATCACCGAAAAACGACAGAGTTAGAACTTTTACGAAAATGGCTCTAGCGGTCAAACGAAGCATTGGACACGAAAACGGAGGGCAGCTTCGGACTCTACGTGAAAGTTTGGGTTAGGTAGATTGTTTCCAGCTCAATCGGAGAGAAAAAGTGCTGACCCCCCTCTGGAACGAGACTTCGATCTTGGCTTGTAGGAATGGTAGAAAGTCGTGCGATAGCTCGTTAGAAAGCTAAGAGTGAGACGAATTCAGTGGACGAAACGGCGTGCCTCTACGTTCGTTCGTTGAGGTGTGAGAGTGACTTTAGGATTTTTGACCATCACCGAAAAACGACAGAGTTAGAACTTTTACGAAAATGGCTCTAGCGGGCGAACGAAGCCTCGGACACGAAAACGGAGGGCAGATTCGGACTCTACGTGAAAGTTTGGGTTAGGTAGGTTGTCTCCAGCTCAATCGGAGAGAAAAAGTGCTGACCCCTCCCTCTGGAACGAGACTTCGATCTTGTCTTATAGGAATGGTAGAAAGTCGTGCGATAGGTCGTTGGCAAGCTAAGAGTGAGACGAATTCAGTGGACGAAACGGCGTGCCTCTACGTTCGTTCGTTGAGGTGTGAGAGTGACTTTAAGATTTAAGGAATCTCCGAAAAACGACAGAGTTAGAATGGGCAGGTTTTGGACGCTTTGGGATGAGAAAGGCCCTATTTCGGGGTGAAGGAGTGTCCGGATGGACAAACGGAGGGCAGATTCGGACTCTACGTGCAATTCTACATCGGTATGGTGATTTCCAGCTCAATCGGAGAGAAAAAGTGCTGACCCCCCTCCGGAACGAGACTTCGATCTTGGCTTGTAGGAATGGTAGAAAGTCGTGCGATAGCTCGTTGGCAAGCTAAGAGTGAGACGAATTCAGTGGACGAAGATTCGTTCGTTGAGGTGTGAGAGTGACTTTAGGATTTTTGACCAACACCGAAAAACGACAGAGTTAGAACTTTTACGAAAGTGGCTCTAGCGGGTGAACGAAGCCTCGGACTCGAAAACGGAGGGCAGATTCGGACTCTACGTGAAAGTTTGGGTTAGGTAGATTGTTTCATGCTCAATCGGAGAGAAAAAGTGCTGACCCCCCTCTGGAACGAGACTTCGATCTTGGCTTGTAGGAATGGTAGAAAGTCGTGCGATAGCTCGTTGGCAAGCTAAGAGTGAGACGAATTCAGTGGACGAAACGGCGTGCCTCTACGTTCGTTCGTTGAGGTGTGAGAGTGACTTTAGGATTTTTGACCATCACCGAAAAACGATAGAGTTAGAATTTTTACGATAATGGCTCTAGCGGGCGAACGAAGCCTCGGACACGAAAACGGAGGGCAGATTCGGACTCTACGTGAAAGTTTGGGTTAGGTAGGTTGTCTCGAGCTCAATCGGAGAGAAAAAGTGCTGACCCCCCTCTGGAACGAGACTTCGATCTTGTCTTATAGGAATGGTAGAAAGTCGTGCGATAGCTCGTTGGCAAGCTAAGAGTGAGACGAATTCAGTGGACGAAACGGCGTGCCTCTACGTTCGTTCGTTGAGGTGTGAGAGTGACTTTAAGATTTAAGGAATCTCCGAAAAACGACAGAGTTAGAATGGGCAGGTTTTGGACGCTTTGGGATGAGAAAGGCCCTATTTCGGGGTGAAGGAGTGTCCGGATGGACAAACGGAGGGCAGATTCGGACTCTACGTGCAATTCTACATCGGTATGGTGATTTCCAGCTCAATCGGAGAGAAAAAGTGCTGAGCCCCCCTCTGGAACGAGACTTCGATCTTGGCTTGTAGCAATGGTAGAAAGTCGTGCGATAGCTCGTTGGAAAGCTAAAAGTGAGACGAATTCAGTGGACGAAACGGCATGCCTGTACGATCGTTTGTTGAGGTGTGAGAGTGACTTTAGGATTTTTGACCATCACCGAAAAACGACAGAGTTAGAACTTTTACGAAAATGGCTCTAGCGGGCGAACGAAGCATTGGACACGAAAACGGAGGGCAGCTTCGGACTCTACGTGAAAGTTTGGGTTAGGTAGATTGTTTCCAGCTCAATCGGAGAGAAAAAGTGCTGACCCCTCCCTCTGGAACGAGACTTCGATCTTGGCTTGTAGCAATGGTAGAAAGTCGTGCGATAGCTCGTTGGAAAGCTAAAAGTGAGACGAATTCAGTGGACGAAGATTCGTTCGTTGAGGTGTGAGAGTGACTTTAGGATTTTTGACCATCACCGAAAAACGACAGAGTTAGAACTTTTACGAAAATGGCTCTAGCGGGCGAACGAAGCCTCGGACACGAAAACGGAGGGCAGATTCGGACTCTACGTGAAAGTTTGGGTTAGGTAGGTTGTCTCCAGCTCAATCGGAGAGAAAAAGTGCTGACCCCCCTCTGGAACGAGACTTCGATCTTGTCTTATAGGAATGGTAGAAAGTCGTGCGATAGCTTGTTGGAAAGCTAAGAGTGAGACGAATTCAGTGGACGAAACGGCGTGCCTGTACGATCGTTCGTTGAGGTGTGAGAGTGAGTTTAAGATTGAAGGAATCTCCGAAAAACGACAGAGTTAGAATGGGCAGGTTTTGGACGCTTTGGGATGAGAAAGGCCCTATTTCGGGGTGAAGGAGTGTCCGGATGGACAAACGGAGGGCAGATTCGGACTCTACGTGCAATTCTACATCGGTATGGTGATTTCCAGCTCAATCGGAGAGAAAAAGTGCTGACCCCCCTCTGGAACGAGACTTCGATCTTGGCTTGTAGGAATGGTAGAAAGTCGTGCGATAGCTCGTTAGAAAGCTAAGAGTGAGACAAATTCAGTGAACGAAACGGCGTGCCTGTACGATCGTTCGTTGAGGTGTGAGAGTGACTTTAGGATTTTTGACCATCACCGAAAAACGACAGAGTTAGAATTTTTACGAAAATGGCTCTAGCGGGCGAACGAAGCCTCGGACACGAAAACGGAGGGCAGATTCGGACTCTACGTGAAAGTTTGGGTTAGGTAGATTGTTTCCAGCTCAATCGGAGAGAAAAAGTGCTGACCCCTCCCTCTGGAACGAGACTTCGATCTTGGCTTGTAGCAATGGTAGAAAGTCGTGCGATAGCTCGTTGGAAAGCTAAAAGTGAGACGAATTCAGTGGACGAAGATTCGTTCGTTGAGGTGTGAGAGTGACTTTAGGATTTTTGACCATCAACGAAAAACGACAGAGTTAGAACTTTTACGAAAATGGCTCTAGCGGGCGAACGAAGCATCGGACACGAAAACGGAGGGCAGATTCGGACTCTACGTGAAAGTTTGGTTTAGGTAGATTGTTTCCAGCTCAATCGGAGAGAAAAAGTGCTGACCCCCCTCTGGAACGAGACTTCGATCTTGTCTTATAGGAATGGTAGAAAGTCGTGCGATAGCTCGTTGGCAAGCTAAGAGTGAGACGAATTCAGTGGACGAAACGGCGTGCCTCTACGTTCGTTCGTTGAGGTGTGAGAGTGACTTTAGGATTTTTGACCATCACCGAAAAACGACAGAGTTAGAACTTTTACGAAAATGGCTCTAGCGGTCAAACGAAGCATTGGACACGAAAACGGAGGGCAGCTTCGGACTCTACGTGAAAGTTTGGGTTAGGTAGATTGTTTCCAGCTCAATCGGAGAGAAAAAGTGCTGACCCCTCCCTCTGGAACGAGACTTCGATCTTGGCTTGTAGCAATGGTAGAAAGTCGTGCGATAGCTCGTTGGAAAGCTAAAAGTGAGACGAATTCAGTGGACGAAACGGCATGCCTGTACGATCGTTTGTTGAGGTGTGAGAGTGACTTTAGGATTTTTGACCATCACCGAAAAACGATGGAGTTAGAATTTTTACGATAATGGCTCTAGCGGGCGAACGAAGCCTCGGACACGATAACGGAGGGCAGATTCGGACTCTACGTGACAGTTTGGGTTAGGTAGGTTGTCTCCAGCTGAATCGAAGAGAAAAAGTGCTGACCCCCCTCTGGAACGAGACTTCGATCTTGTCTTATAGGAATGGTAGAAAGTCGTGCGATAAATGGTTGGAAAGCTAAGAGTGAGACGAATTCAGTGGACGAAACGGCGTGCCTGTACGATCGTTCGTTGAGGTGTGAGAGTGACTTTAAGATTTAAGGAATCTCCGAAAAACGACAGAGTTAGAATGGGCAGGTTTTGGACGCTTTGGGATGAGAAAGGCCCTATTTCGGGGTGAAGGAGTGTCCGGATGGACAAACGGAGGGCAGATTCGGACTCTACGTGCAATTCTACATCGGTATGGTGATTTCCAGCTCAATCGGAGAGAAAAAGTGCTGACCCCCCTCTGGAACAAGACTTCGATCTTGGCTTGTAGGAATGGTAGAAAGTCGTGCGATAGCTCGTTGGCAAGCTAAGAGTGAGACAAATTCAGTGGACGAAACGGCGTGCCTCTATGTTCGTTCGTTGAGGTGTAAGAGTGACTTTAGGATTTTTGACCAACACCGAAAAACGACAGAGTTAGAACTTTTACGAAAGTGGCTCTAGCGGGCGAACGAAGCCTCGGACACGAAAACGGAGGGCAGATTCGGACTCTACGTGAAAGTTTGGGTTAGGTAGATTGTTTCCAGCTCAATCGGAGAGAAAAAGTGCTGACCCCTCCCTCTGGAACGAGACTTCGATCTTGTCTTATAGGAATGGTAGAAAGTCGTGCGATAGCTCGTTGGCAAGCTAAGAGTGAGACGAATTCAGTGGACGAAACGCGATTCGTTCGTTGAGGTGTGAGAGTGACTTTAGGATTTTTGACCATCACCGAAAAACGACAGAGTTAGAACTTTTACGAAAATGGCTCTAGCGGGCGAACGAAGCCTCGGACACGAAAACGGAGGGCAGATTCGGACTCTACGTGAAAGTTTGGGTTAGGTAGATTGTCTCCAGCTGAATCGAAGAGAAAAAGTGCTGACCCCCCTCTGGAACGAGACTTCGATCTTGTCTTATAGGAATGGTAGAAAGTCGTGCGATAAACGGCTGGAAAGCTAAGAGTGAAACAAATTCAGTGGACGAAACGGCGTGCCTCTACGTTTGTTCGTTGAGGTGTGAGAGTGACTTTAAGATTTAAGGAATCTCCGAAAAACGACAGAGTTAGAATGGGCAGGTTTTGGACGCTTTGGGATGAGAAAGGCCCTATTTCGGGGTGAAGGAGTGTCCGGATGGACAAACGGAGGGCAGATTCGGACTCTACGTGCAATTCTACATCGGTATGGTGATTTCCAGCTCAATCGGAGAGAAAAAGTGCTGACCCCCCTCTGGAACGAGACTTCGATCTTGGCTTGTAGGAATGGTAGAAAGTCGTGCGATAGCTCGTTGGCAAGCTAAGAGTGAGACAAATTCAGTGGACGAAACATCGTGCCTGTACGATCGTTTGTTCAGGTGTGAGAGTGACTTTAGGATTTTTGACCATCACCGAAAAACGATAGAGTTAGAACTTTTACGAAAGTGGCTCTAGCGGGCGAACGAAGCCTCGGACTCGAAAACGGAGGGCAGATTCGGACTCTACGTGAAAGTTTGGGTTAGGTAGGTTGTCTCGAGCTCAATCGGAGAGAAAAAGTGCTGACCCCCCTCTGGAACGAGACTTCGATCTTGTCTTATAGGAATGGTAGAAAGTCGTGCGATAGCTCGTTAGAAAGCTAAGAGTGAGACGAATTCAGTGGACGAAACGCTGATTCGTTCGTTGAGGTCTGAGAGTGACTTTAGGATTTTTGACCATCAACGAAAAACGACAGAGTTAGAACTTTTACGAAAATGGCTCTAGCGGGCGAACGAAGCCTCGGACACCAAAACGGAGGGCAGCTTCGGACTCTACGTGAAAGTTTGGGTTAGGTAGATTGTTTCCAGCTCAATCGGAGAGAAAAAGTGCTGACCCCTCCCTCTGGAACGAGACTTCGATCTTGTCTTATAGGAATGGTAGAAAGTCGTGCGATAGCTCGTTAGAAAGCTAAGAGTGAGACAAATTCAGTGGACGAAACGGCGTGCCTCTGCGTTCGTTCGTTGAGGTGTGAGAGTGACTTTAGGATTTTTGACCATCACCGAAAAACGACAGAGTTAGAACTTTTAGGAAAATGGCTCTAACGGGCGAACGAAGCCTCGGACTCGAAAACGGAGGGCAGATTCGGACTCTACGTGAAAGTTTGGGTTAGGTAGATTGTTTCATGCTCAATCGGAGAGAAAAAGTGCTGACCCCCCTCTGGAACGAGACTTCGATCTTGTCTTATAGGAATGGTAGAAAGTCGTGCGATAAATGGTTGGAAAGCTAAGAGTGAAACAAATTCAGTGGACGAAACGGCGTGCCTCTATGTTCGTTCGTTGAGGTGCAAGAGTGACTTTGGGATTTTTGACCAACACCGAAAAACGACAGAGTTAGAACTTTTACGAAAGTGGCTCTAGCGGGTGAACGAAGCCTCGGACACGAAAACGGAGGGCAGATTCGGACTCTACGTGAAAGTTTGGGTTAGGTAGATTGTTTCATGCTCAATCGGAGAGAAAAAGTGCTGACCCCCCCTCTGGAACGAGACTTCGATCTTGGCTTGTGGGAATGGTAGAAAGTCGTGCGATAAATGGTTGGAAAGCTAAGAGTGAGACGAATTCAGTGGACGAAGATTCGTTCGTTGAGTGTGAGAGTGACTTTAAGATTTAAGGAATCTCCGAAAAACGACAGAGTTAGAACTTTTACGAAAATGGCTCTAGCGGGCAAACGAAGCATCGGACACGAAAACGGAGGGCAGATTCGGACTCTACGTGAAAGTTTGGGTTAGGTAGATTGTTTCATGCTCAATCGGAGAGAAAAAGTGCTGACCCCCCCTTTGGAACAAGACTTCGATCTTGGCTTGTAGGAATGGTAGAAAGTCGTGCGATAGCTCGTTGGCAAGCTAAGAGTGAGACAAATTCAGTGGACGAAACGGCGTGCCTCTACGTTCGTTCGTTGAGGTGTGAGAGTGACTTTAAGATTTAAGGAATCTCCGAAAAACGACAGAGTTAGAATGGGCAGGTTTTGGACGCTTTGGGATGAGAACGGCCCTATTTCGTGGTAAAGGAGTGTCCGGATGGACAAACGGAGGGCAGATTCGGACACTACGTGCAATTCTACATCGGTATGATGATTTCCAGCTCAATCGGAGAGAAAAAGTGCTGACCCCCCTCCGGAACGAGACTTCGATCTTGGCTGGTAGGAATGGTAGAAAGTCGTGCGATAGCTCGTTGGCAAGCTAAGAGTGAGACGAATTCAGTGGACGAAGATTCGTTCGTTGAGGTGTGAGAGTGACTTTAGGATTTTTGACCAACACCGAAAAACGACAGAGTTAGAACTTTTATGAAAGTGGCTCTAGCGGGTGAACGAAGCCTCGGACTCGAAAACGGAGGGCAGATTCGGACTCTACGTGAAAGTTTGGGTTAGGTAGGTTGTCTCCAGCTGAATCGAAGAGAAAAAGTGCTGACCCCCCCCCTCTGGAACGAGACTTCGATCTTGGCTGGTAGGAATGGTAGAAAGTCGTGCGATAGGTCGTTGGAAAGCTAAGAGAGAGACGAATTGAGTGGACAAAGATTCGTTCGTTGAGGTGTGAGAGTGACTTTAGGATTTTTGACCATCAACGAAAAACGACAGAGTTAGAACTTTTACGAAAATGGCTCTAGCGGGCGAACGAAGCCTCGGACACGAAAACGGAGGGCCGATTCGGATTCTACGTGAAAGTTTGGGTTAGGTAGATTGTTTCATGCTCAATCGGAGAGAAAAAGTGCTGACCCCCCTCTGGAACGAGACTTCGATCTTGGCTTGTAGGAATGGTAGAAAGTCGTGCGATAGCTCGTTGGCAAGCTCAGAGTGAGACGAATTCAGTGGACGAAACGGCGTGCCTCTACGTTCGTTCGTTGAGGTGTGAGAGTGAGTTTAAGATTTAAGGAATCTCCGAAAAACGACAGAGTTAGAATGGGCAGGATTTGGACGCTTTGGGATGAGAAAGGCCCTATTTCGGGATGAAGGAGTGTCCGGATGGACAAACGGAGGGCAGATTCGGACTCTACGTGCAATTCTACATCGGTATGATGATTTCCAGCTCAATCGGAGAGAAAAAGTGCTGACCCCCCTCCGGAACGAGACTTCGATCTTGGCTGGTAGGAATGGTAGAAAGTCGTGCGATAGCTCGTTGGCAAGCTAAGAGTGAGACGAATTCAGTGGACGAAGATTCGTTCGTTGAGGTGTGAGAGTGACTTTAGGATTTTTGACCAACACCGAAAAACGACAGAGTTAGAACTTTTATGAAAGTGGCTCTAGCGGGTGAACGAAGCCTCGGACTCGAAAACGGAGGGCAGATTCGGACTCTACGTGAAAGTTTGGGTTAGGTAGATTGTTTCATGCTCAATCGGAGAGAAAAAGTGCTGACCCCCCCTCTGGAACGAGACTTCGATCTTGGCTTGTAGGAATGGTAGAAAGTCGTGCGATAAATGGTTGGAAAGCTAAGAGTGAAACAAATTCAGTGGACGAAACGGCGTGCCTCTATGTTCGTTCGTTGAGGTGTAAGAGTGACTTTAGGATTTTTGACCAACACCGAAAAACGACAGAGTTAGAACTTTTACGAAAGTGGCTCTAGCGGGCGAACGAAGCCTCGGACACAAAAACGGAGGGTAGATTCGGACTCTACGTGAAAGTTTGGGTTAGGTAGATTGTTTCATGCTCAATCGGAGAGAAAAAGTGCTGACCCCCCCTCTGGAACGAGACTTCGATCTTGGCTTGTGGGAATGGTAGAAAGTCGTGCGATAGGTCGTTGGAAAGCTAAGAGTGAGACGACTTCAGTGGACGAAGATTCGTTCGTTGAGGTGTGAGAGTGACTTTAGGATTTTTGACCAACACCGAAAAACGACAGAGTTAGAACTTTTACGAAAGTGGCTCTAGCGGGCGAACGAAGCCTCGGACACAAAAACGGAGGGTAGATTCGGATTCTACGTGAAAGTTTGGGTTAGGTAGATTGTTTCCAGCTCAATCAGAGAGAAAAAGTGCTGACCCCCCTCCGGAACGAGACTTCGATCTTGGCTTGTAGGAATGGTAGAAAGTCGTGCGATAGGTCGTTGGCAAGCTAAGAGTGAGACGAATTCAGTGGACGAAACGGCGTGCCTCTACGTTCGTTCGTTGAGGTGTGAGAGTGACTTTAAGATTTAAGGAATCTCCGAAAAACGACAGAGTTAGAATGGGCAGGTTTTGGACGCTTTGGGATGAGAAAGGCCCTATTTCGGGGTGAAGGAGTGTCCGGATGGACAAACGGAGGGCAGATTCGGACTCTACGTGCAATTCTACATCGGTATGATGATTTCCAGCTCAATCGGAGAGAAAAAGTGCTGACCCCCCTCCGGAACGAGACTTCGATCTTGGCTTGTAGGAATGGTAGAAAGTCGTGCGATAGCTCGTTGGCAAGCTAAGAGTGAGACGAATTCAGTGGACGAAGATTCGTTCGTTGAGGTGTGAGAGTGACTTTAGGATTTTTGACCATCACGGAAAAACGACAGAGTTAGAACTTTTACGAAAATGGCTCTAGCGGGCAAACGAAGCATCGGACACGAAAACGGAGGGCAGATTCGGACTCTACGTGAAAGTTTGGTTTAGGTAGATTGTTTCCAGCTCAATCGGAGAGAAAAAGTGCTCTTGGCTTGTGGAATGGTAGAGAAAGTCGTGCGATAGGTCTTGGCTAAGAGAGAGAGAGAGACGAGTGGAGTGAAGATTGTTCGTTGTCGTTGGTGTGAGAGGTGACTTTTTGATTTTGACATCAAAACGAAAAACGACAGAGTTAGAACTTTTAAAAAAAAATAGCGTAGCGGGCGAACGAGATACGTGAAAGTTTGGGTTAGGTAGATTTTTTCCAGCTCAATCGGAGAGAAAAAGTGCTGACCCCCCTCCGGACCGAGACTTCGATCTTGGCTTGTAGGAATGGTAGAAAGTCGTGCGATAGCTTGTTGGAAAGCTAAGAGTGAGACGACTTCAGTGGACGAAACGGCGTGGCTCTACGTTCGTTCGTTGAGGTGTGAGAGTGAGTTTAAGATTTAAGGAATCTCCGAAAAACGACAGAGTTAGAATGGGCAGGTTTTGGACGCTTTGGGATGAGAAAGGCCCTATTTCGGGGTGAAGGAGTGTCCGGATGGACAAACGGAGGGCAGATTCGGACACTACGTGCAATTCTACATCGGTATGATGATTTCCAGCTCAATCGGAGAGAAAAAGTGCTGACCCCCCTCCGGAACGAGACTTCGATCTTGGCTTGTAGGAATGGTAGAAAGTCGTGCGATAGGTCGTTGGCAAGCTAAGAGTGAGACGAATTCAGTGGACGAAGATTCGTTCGTTGAGGTGTGAGAGTGACTTTAGGATTTTTGACCAACACCGAAAAACGACAGAGTTAGAACTTTTACGAAAGTGGCTCTAGCGGGTGAACGAAGCCTCGGACACGAAAACGGAGGGCAGATTCGGACTCTACGTGAAAGTTTGGGTTAGGTAGGTTGTCTCCAGCTCAATCGAAGAGAAAAAGTGCTGACCCCCCTCCGGACCGAGACTTCGATCTTAGCTTGTAGGAATGGTAGAAAGTCGTGCGATAGGTCGTTGGCAAGCTAAGAGTGAGACGAATTGAGTGGACAAAGATTCGTTCGTTGAGGTGTGAGAGTGACTTTAGGATTTTTGACCATCAACGAAAAACGACAGAGTTAGAACTTTTACGAAAATGGCTCTAGCGGGCGAACGAAGCCTCGGACACGAAAACGGAGGGCCGATTCGGATTCTACGTGAAAGTTTGGGTTAGGTAGATTGTTTCATGCTCAATCGGAGAGAAAAAGTGCTGACCCCCCTCCGGACCGAGACTTCGATCTTGGCTTGTAGGAATGGTAGAAAGTCGTGCGATAGGTCGTTGGAAAGCTAAGAGTGAGACAAATTCAGTAGAAGAAACTTCGTGTCTCTACGTTCGTTGAGGTGGGAGAGTGACTTTAAGATTTAAGGAATCTCCGAAAAACGACAGAGTTAGAATGGGCAGGTTTTGGACGCTTTGGGATGAGAAAGGCCCTATTTCGGGGTGAAGGAGTGTCCGGATGGACAAACGGAGGGCAGATTCGGACACTACGTGCAATTCTACATCGGTATGATGATTTCCAGCTCAATCGGAGAGAAAAAGTGCTGAGCCCCCCTCTGGAACGAGACTTCGATCTTGGCTTGTAGGAATGGTAGAAAGTCGTGCGATAGCTCGTTGGAAAGCTAAGAGTGAGACAAACTCAGTGGACGAAACGGCGTGCATCTACGTTCGTTCGTTGAGGTGTGAGAGTGACTTTCTGATTTTTGACCAACACCGAAAAACGACAGAGTTAGAACTTTTACGAAAGTGGCTCTAGCGGGCGAACGAAGCCTCGGACACAAAAACGGAGGGTAGATTCGGACTCCACGTGAAAGTTTGGGTTAGGTAGGTTGTCTCCAGCTCAATCGGAGAGAAAAAGTGCTGACCCCCCCTCTGGAACGAGACTTCGATCTTGGCTTGTGGGAATGGTAGAAAGTCGTGCGATAGGTCGTTGGAAAGCTAAGAGAGAGACGAATTGAGTGGACAAAGATTCGTTCGTTGAGGTGTGAGAGTGACTTTAGGATTTTTGACCATCAACGAAAAACGACAGAGTTAGAACTTTTACGAAAATGGCTCTAGCGGGCGAACGAAGCCTCGGACACGAAAACGGAGGGCCGATTCGGATTCTACGTGAAAGTTTGGGTTAGGTAGGTTGTCTCCAGCTGAATCGAAGAGAAAAAGTGCTGAGCCCCCCTCTGGAACGAGACTTCGATCTTGGCTTGTGGGAATGGTAGAAAGTCGTGCGATAAATGGTTGGAAAGCTAAGAGTGAAACAAATTCAGTGGAAAGCATCATTTGTGTAAGTCTTCCTTCGTTGAGGTGTGAGAGTGACTTTAAGATTTTTGACCATCACCGAAAAACGACAGAGTTAGAAATTTTACGAAAGTGGCTCTAGTGGGCAAACGAAGCATCGGACACGAAAACGGAGGGCCGATTCGGATTCTACGTGAAAGTTTGGGTTAGGTAGATTGTTTCATGCTCAATCGGAGAGAAAAAGTGCTGACCCCCCTCCGGAACGAGACTTCGATCTTGGCTTGTAGGAATGGTAGAAAGTCGTGCGATAAATGGTTGGAAAGCTCAGAGTGAGACGACTTCAGTGGACGAAACGGCGTGGCTCTACGTTCGTTCGTTGAGGTGTGAGAGTGACTTTAGGATTTTTGACCAACACCGAAAAACGACAGAGTTAGAACTTTTACGAAAGTGGCTCTAGCGGGTGAACGAAGCCTCGGACACGAAAACGGAGGGCAGATTCGGACTCTACGTGAAAGTTTGGGTTAGGTAGATTGTTTCCAGCTCAATCGGAGAGAAAAAGTGCTGAGCCCTCCCTCTGGACCGAGACTTCGATCTTGGCTTGTGGGAATGGTAGAAAGTCGTGCGATAGGTCGTTGGAAAGCTAAGAGAGAGAGACAAATTCAGTAGACGAAACGGCGTGCCTCTATGTTCGTTCGTTGAGGTTTGAGAGTGACTCTAAGTTTTTGGGAATCTCCGAAAAACGACAGAGTTAGAATGTGCAGGTTTTGGATGTTTTGGGATGAGAAAGGCCCTATTTCGGGGAAAAGGAGTGTCCGGATGGACAAACGGAGGGCAGATTCCGACACTACGTGCAATTCTACATCGGTATGATGATTTCCAGCTCAATCGGAGAGAAAAAGTGCTGACCCCCATCCGGAACGAGACTTCGATCTTGGCTTGTGGGAATGGTAGAAAGTCGTGCGATAGGTCGTTGGAAAGCTAAGAGAGAGACGAATTGAGTGGACAAAGATTCGTTCGTTGAGGTGTAAGAGTGACTTTAGGATTTTTGACCATTAACGAAAAACGACAGAGTTAGAACTTTTACGAAAATGGCTCTAGCGGGCGAACGAAGCCTCGGACACGAAAACGGAGGCCGATTCGGATTCTACGTGAAAGTTTGGGTTAGGTAGATTTTTTCCAGCTCAATCGGAGAGAAAAAGTGCTGACCCCCCTCCGGAACGAGACTTCGATCTTGGCTGGTAGGAATGGTAGAAAGTCGTGCGATAGGTCGTTGGAAAGCTAAGAGAGAGACGAATTGAGTGGACGAAGATTCGTTCGTTGATGTGTGAGAGTGACTTTAAGATTTTTGACCATTAACGAAAAACGACAGAGTTAGAACTTTTACGAAAATGGCTCTAGCGGGCGAACGAAGCCTCGGACACGAAAACGGAGGGCCGATTCGAATTCTACGTGAAAGTTTGGGTTAGGTAGGTTGTCTCCAGCTCAATCAGAGAGTAAAAGTGCTGACCCCCCTCCGGACCGAGACTTCGATCTTGGCTTGTAGGAATGGTAGAAAGTCGTGCGATAGGTCGTTGGAAAGCTAAGACAGAGACAAATTCAGTAGAAGAAACTTCGTGTCTCTACGTTCGTTGAGGTGGGAGAGTGACTTTAAGTTTTAAGGAATCTCCGAAAAACGACAGAGTTAGAATGGGCAGGATTTGGACGCTTTGGGATGAGAAAGTTCCTATTTCGGGGTAAAGGAGTGTCCGGATGGACAAACAGAGGGCAGATTCGGACTCTACGTGCAATTCTACATCGGTATGGTGATTTCCAGCTCAATCGGAGAGAAAAAGTGCTGACCCCCCTCTGGAACGAGACTTCGATCTTGGCTGGTAGGAATGGTAGAAAGTCGTGCGATACCTGGTTGGAAAGCTAAGAGTGAGACGAATTCAGTGGACGAAGATTCGTTCGTTGAGGTGTGAGAGTGACTTTAGGATTTTTGACCAACACCGAAAAACGACAGAGTTAGAACTTTTACGAAAGTGGCTCTAGCGGGCGAACGAAGCCTCGGACACAAAAACGGAGGGTAGATTCGGATTCTACGTGAAAGTTTGGGTTAGGTAGATTGTTTCCAGCTCAATCAGAGAGAAAAAGTGCTGACCCCCCTCCGGAACGAGACTTCGATCTTGGCTTGTAGGAATGGTAGAAAGTCGTGCGATAAATGGTTGGAAAGCTAAGAGTGAGACGAATTCAGTGGACGAAGATTCGTTCGTTGAGGTGTGAGAGTGACTTTAGGATTTTTGACCAACACCGAAAAACGACAGAGTTAGAACTTTTATGAAAGTGGCTCTAGCGGGTGAACGAAGCCTCGGACACGAAAACGGAGGGCAGATTCGGACTCTACGTGAAAGTTTGGGTTAGGTAGATTGTTTCCAGCTCAATCGGAGAGAAAAAGTGCTGAGCCCTCCCTCTGGACCGAGACTTCGATCTTGGCTTGTGGGAATGGTAGAAAGTCGTGCGATAGGTCGTTGGAAAGCTAAGAGAGAGAGACAAATTCAGTAGACGAATAGGCGTGTTTCTACGTTCGTTGAGGTTTGAGAGTGACTCTAAGGTTTTGGGAATCTCCGAAGAACGACAGAGTTAGAATGTGCTGGTTTTGGATGTTTTGGGATGAGAAAGGCCCTATTTCGGGGAAAAGGAGTGTCCGGATGGACAAACGGAGGGCAGATTCGGACTCTACGTGCAGTTCTACATCGGTATGGTGATTTCCAGCTCAATCGGAGAGAAAAAGTGCTGACCCCCCCTCTGGAACGAGACTTCGATCTTGGCTGGTAGGAATGGTAGAAAGTCGTGCGATAGGTCGTTGGAAAGCTAGGAGTGAGACGAATTGAGTGGACAAAGATTCGTTCGTTGAGGTATGAGAGTGACTTTAAGATTTTTGACCATCACCGAAAAACGACAGAGTTAGAATTTTCACGAAAATGCCTCTAGCGGGCAAACGAAGCCTCGGACACGAAAACGGAGGGCCGATTCGGATTCTACGTGAAAGTTTGGGTTAGGTAGATTGTCTCCAGCTCAATCAGAGAGTAAAAGTGCTACCCCCCCTCCGGACCGAGACTTCGATCTTGGCTCGTAGCAATGGTAGAAAGTCGTGCGATAGGTCGTTGGAAAGCTAAGACAGAGACAAATTCAGTAGACGAAACTTCGTGTCTCTACGTTCGTTGAGGTATGAGAGTGACTTTAAGGTTTTTGGAGTCTCCGAAGAACGACAGAGTTAGAATGTGCAGGTTTTGGATGTTTTGGGATGAGAAAGGCCCTATTTCGGGGTGAAGGAGTGTCCGGATGGACAAACGGAGGGCAGATTCGGACACTACGTGTAATTCTACATCGGTATGATGATTTCCAGCTCAATCGGAGAGAAAAAGTGCTGACTCCCCCCCTCTGGAACGAGACTTCGATCTTGGCTGGTAGCAATGGTAGAAAGTCATGCGATAGCTGGTTGGAAAGCTAGGAGTGAGACGAATTGAGTGGACGAAGATTCTTTCGTTGAGGTGTGAGAGTGACTTTAGGATTTTTGACCAACACCGAAAAACGACAGAGTTAGAACTTTTACGAAAGTGGCTCTAGCGGGCGAACGAAGCCTCGGACTCGAAAACGGAGGGTAGATTCGGATTCTACGTGAAAGTTTGGGTTAGGTAGATTGTTTCCAGCTCAATCAGAGAGAAAAAGTGCTGACCCCCCTCCGGACCGAGACTTCGATCTTGGCTGGTAGGAATGGTAGAAAGTCGTGCGATAGGTCGTTGGAAAGCTAAGAGAGAGACGAATTGATTGGACAAAGATTCGTTCGTTGAGGTGTGAGAGTGACTTTAGGATTTTTAACCATCAACGAAAAACGACAGAGTTAGAACTTTTACGAAAATGGCTCTAGCGGGCGAACGAAGCCTCGGACACGAAAACGGAGGCCGATTCGGATTCTACGTGAAAGTTTGGGTTAGGTAGATTTTTTCCAGCTCAATCGGAGAGAAAAAGTGCTGACCCCCCCTCTGGAACGAGACTTCGATCTTGGCTTGTGGGAATGGTAGAAAGTCGTGCGATAGGTCGTTGGAAAGCTAAGAGAGAGACGAATTCAGTGGACGAAGGCTCTATTCGTTCGTTGAGGTATGAGAGTGACTTTAAGATTTTTGACCATCACCGAAAAACGACAGAGTTAGAATTTTTACGAAAGTGGCTCTAGCGGGCGAACGGAGCCTCGGACACAATAACGGAGGGTAGATTCGGATTCTACGTGAAAGTTTGGGTTAGGTAGATTGTTTCCAGCTCAATCAGAGAGAAAAAGTGCTGACCCCCCTCCGGAACGAGACTTCGATCTTGGCTGGTAGGAATGGTAGAAAGTCGTGCGATAGGTCGTTGGAAAGCTAAGACAGAGACAAATTCAGTAGACGAAACTTCGTGTCTCTACGTTCGTTGAGGTATGAGAGTGACTCTAAGGTTTTTGGAGTCTCCGAAGAACGACAGAGTTAGAATGTGCAGGTTTTGGATGCTTTGGGATGAGAAAGGCCCTATTTCGGGGTGAAGGAGTGTCCGGATGGACAAACGGAGGGCAGATTCGGACACTACGTGTAATTCTACATCGGTATGATGATTTCCAGCTCAATCGGAGAGAAAAAGTGCTGACTCACCCCCTCTGGAACGAGACTTCGATCTTGGCCTGTGGAATGGTAGAAAGTCGTGCGATAAATGGTTGGAAAGCTACGAGAGAGACGAATTGAGTGGACAAAGATTCGTTCGTTGAGGTGTGAGAGTGACTTTAGGATTTTTGACCATCACCGAAAAACGACAGAGTTAGAATTTTTACGAAAATGGCTCTAGCGGGCAAACGAAGCCTCGGACACGAAAACGGAGGGCAGATTCGGACTCTACGTGAAAGTTTGGGTTAGGTCGATTGTTTCCAGCTCAATCGGAGAGAAAAAGTGCTGACCCACCCTCCGGAACGAGACTTCGATCTTGGCTTGTGGGAATGGTAGAAAGTCGTGCGATAGGTCTTTGGAAAGCTAAGAGAGAGACAAATTCAGTAGACGAATAGGCGTGTTTCTACGTTCGTTGAGGTTTGAGAGTGACTCTAAGGTTTTGGGAATCTCCGAAGAACGACAGAGTTAGAATGTGCAGGTTTTGGATGTTTTGGGATGAGAAAGGCCCTATTTCGGGGTGAAGGAGTGTCCGGATGGACAAACGGAGGGCAGATTCGGACACTACGTGCAATTCTACATCGGTATGGTGATTTCCAGCTAAATCGGAGACAAAATGTGCTGACCCCCTCTGGAACGAGACTTCGATCTTGGCTTGTAGCAATGGTAGAAAGTCGTGACAGCTCGTTGGAAAGCTAAGAGTGAGACGAATTGAGTGGACAAAGATTCGTTCGTTGAGATGTAAGAGTGACTTTTAGAGTTTTGACCATCACCGAAAAACGACAGAGTTAGAACTTTTACGAAAGTGGCTCTAGCGGTTGAACGAAGCCTCGGACTCGAAAACGGAGGGCAGATTCGGACTCTACGTAAAAGTTTGGGTTAGGTATATTGTTTCCAGCTCAATCGGAGAGAAAAAGTGCTGACCCCCCTCTGGAACGAGACTTCGATCTTGGCCTGTGGGAATGGTAGAAAGTCGTGCGATAGGTTGTTGGAAAGCTAAGAGAGAGACGAATTGAGTGGACAAAGATTCGTTCGTTGAGTGTGACAGTGACTTTAAGATTTTCGACCATCACCGAAAAACGACAGAGTTAGAATTTTTACGAAAATGGCTCTAGCGGGCAAACGAAGCCTCGGACTCGAAAACGGAGGGCAGATTCGGACTCTACGTGAAAGTTTGGGTTAGGTCTATTTTTTCCAGCTCAATCGGAGAGAAAAAGTGCTGACCACCCTCCGGACCGAGACTTCGATCTTGGCTGGTAGGAATGGTAGAAAGTCGTGCGATAGGTCGTTGGAAAGCTAGGAGTGAGACGAATTGAGTGGACAAAGATTCGTTCGTTGAGGTGTGATAGTGACTTTAAGATTTTTGACCATCACCGAAAAACGACAGAGTTAGAACTTTTACGAAAATGCCTCTAGCGGGCGAACGAAGCCTCGGACACGAAAACGGAGGGCAGATTCGGATTCTACGTGAAAGTTTGGGTTAGGTAGATTGTCTCCAGCTCAATCAGAGAGTAAAAGTGCTGACCCCCCTCCGGACCGAGACTTCGATCTTGGCTTGTAGGAATGGTAGAAAGTCGTGCGATAGGTCGTTGGAAAGCTAAGACAGAGACAAATTCAGTAGACGAAACGGCGTGGCTCTACGTTCGTTGAGGTATGAGAGTGACTCTAAGGTTTTTGGAGTCTCCGAAGAACGACAGAGTTAGAATGTGCAGGTTTTGGATGTTTTGGGATGAGAAAGGCCCTATTTCGGGGTGAAGGAGTGTCCGGATGGACAAACGGAGGGCAGATTCGGACACTACGTGCAATTCTACATCGGTATGATGATTTCCAGCTCAATCGGAGAGAAAAAGTGCTGACTCCCCCCCTCTGGAACGAGACTTCGATCTTGTCTGGTAGCAATGGTAGAAAGTCGTGCGATAGCTGGTTGGAAAGCTAGGAGTGAGACGAATTGAGTGGACGAAGATTCGTTCGTTGAGGTGTAAGAGTGACTTTAGGATTTTTGACCAACACCGAAAAACGACAGAGTTAGAACTTTTACGAAAGTGGCTCTAGCGGGCGAACGAAGCCTCGGACACAAAAACGGAGGGTAGATTCGGATTCTACGTGAAAGTTTGGGTTAGGTAGATTGTTTCCAGCTCAATCAGAGAGAAAAAGTGCTGACCCCCCTCCGGAACGAGACTTCGATCTTGGCTTGTAGGAATGGTAGAAAGTCGTGCGATAAATGGTTGGAAAGCTAAGAGTGAGACGAATTCAGTGGACGAAGATTCGTTCGTTGAGGTGTGAGAGTGACTGTAGGATTTTTGACCAACACCGAAAAACGACAGAGTTAGAACTTTTACGAAAGTGGCTCTAGCGGGTGAACGAAGCCTCGGACTCGAAAACGGAGGGCAGATTCGGACTCTACGTGAAAGTTTGGGTTAGGTATATTGTTTCATGCTCAATCGGAGAGAAAAAGTGCTGACCCCCCTCTGGAACGAGACTTCGATCTTGGCTTGTGGGAATGGTAGAAAGTCGTGCGATAGGTCGTTGGAAAGCTAAGAGAGAGACGAATTGAGTGGACAAAGATTCGTTCGTTGAGGTGTGAGAGTGACTTTAGGATTTTTGACCATCAACGAAAAACGACAGAGTTAGAACTTTTACGAAAATGTCTCTAGCGGGCGAACGAAGCCTCGGACACGAAAACGGAGGCCGATTCGGTTTCTACGTGAAAGTTTGGGTTAGGTCGATTTTTTCCAGCTCAATCGGAGAGAAAAAGTGCTGAGCCCTCCCTCTGGACCGAGACTTCGATCTTGGCTTGTGGGAATGGTAGAAAGTCGTGCGATAGGTCGTTGGAAAGCTAGGAGTGAGACGAATTGAGTGGACGAAGATTCGTTCGTTGAGGTATGAGAGTGACTTTAAGATTTTTGACCATCACCGAAAAACGACAGAGTTACAATTTTTACGAAAGTGGCTCTAGCGGGCGAACGGAGCCTCGGACACAATAACGGAGGGAATATTCGGATTCTACGTGAAAGTTTGGGTTAGGTAGAATGTTTCCAGCTCAATCAGAGAGAAAAAGTGCTGACCCCCCTCCGGAACGAGACTTCGATCTTGGCTTGTGGGAATGGTAGAAAGTCGTGCGATAGGTCGTTGGAAAGCTAAGACAGAGACAAATTCAGTAGACGAAACTTCGTGTCTCTACGTTCGTTGAGGTATGAGAGTGACTCTAAGGTTTTTGGAGTCTCCGAAGAACGACAGAGTTAGAATGTGCAGGTTTTGGATGTTTTGGGATGAGAAAGGCCCTATTTCGGGGTGAAGGAGTGTCCGGATGGACAAACGGAGGGCAGATTCGGACACTACGTGTAATTCTACATCGGTATGATGATTTCCAGCTCAATCGGAGAGAAAAAGTGCTGACTCCCCCCCTCTGGAACGAGACTTCGATCTTGGCTTGTGGGAATGGTAGAAAGTCGTGCGATAGGTCGTTGGAAAGCTAGGAGTGAGACGAATTGAGTGGACGAAGATTCGTTCGTTGAGGTATGAGAGTGACTTTAAGATTTTTGACCATCACCGAAAAACGACAGAGTTACAATTTTTACGAAAGTGGCTCTAGCGGGCGAACGGAGCCTCGGACACAATAACGGAGGGAATATTCGGATTCTACGTGAAAGTTTGGGTTAGGTAGAATGTTTCCAGCTCAATCAGAGAGAAAAAGTGCTGACCCCCCTCCGGAACGAGACTTCGATCTTGGCTTGTGGGAATGGTAGAAAGTCGTGCGATAGGTCGTTGGAAAGCTAAGACAGAGACAAATTCAGTAGACGAAACTTCGTGTCTCTACGTTCGTTGAGGTATGAGAGTGACTCTAAGGTTTTTGGAGTCTCCGAAGAACGACAGAGTTAGAATGTGCAGGTTTTGGATGTTTTGGGATGAGAAAGGCCCTATTTCGGGGTGAAGGAGTGTCCGGATGGACAAACGGAGGGCAGATTCGGACACTACGTGTAATTCTACATCGGTATGATGATTTCCAGCTCAATCGGAGAGAAAAAGTGCTGACTCCCCCCCTCTGGAACGAGACTTCGATCTTGGCCTGTGGGAATGGTAGAAAGTCGTGCGATAAATGGTTGGAAAGCTACGAGAGAGACGAATTGAGTGGACAAAGATTCGTTCGTTGAGTGTGAGAGTGACTTTAGGATTTTTGACCATCACCGAAAAACGACAGAGTTAGAATTTTTACGAAAATGGCTCTAGCGGGCAAACGAAGCCTCGGACACGAAAACGGAGGGCAGATTCGGACTCTACGTGAAAGTTTGGGTTAGGTAGATTGTTTCCAGCTCAATCAGAGAGAAAAAGTGCTGACCCCCCTCCGGACCGAGACTTCGATCTTGGCTGGTAGGAATGGTAGAAAGTCGTGCGATAGGTCGTTGGAAAGCTAAGAGTGAGACAAATTCAGTAGACGAAACTTCGTGTCTCTACGTTCGTTGAGGTATGAGAGTGACTCTAAGGTTTTTGGAGTCTCCGAAGAACGACAGAGTTAGAATGTGCAGGTTTTGGATGTTTTGGGATGAGAAAGGCCCTATTTCGGGGTGAAGGAGTGTCCGGATGGACAAACGGAGGGCAGATTCGGACACTACGTGTAATTCTACATCGGTATGATGATTTCCAGCTCAATCGGAGAGAAAAAGTGCTGACTCCCCCCTCTGGAACGAGACTTCGATCTTGGCCTGTGGGAATGGTAGAAAGTCGTGCGATAAATGGTTGGAAAGCTACGAGAGATACGAATTGAGTGGACAAAGATTCGTTCGTTGAGTGTGAGAGTGACTTTAAGATTTTTGACCATCACCGAAAAACGACAGAGTTAGAACTTTTACGAAAATGGCTCTAGCGGGTGAACGAAGCATCGGACTCGAAAACGGAGGGCCGATTCGGACTCTACGTGAAAGTTTGGGTTAGGTAGATTGTTTCCAGCTCAATCAGAGAGAAAAAGTGCTGACCCCCCTCCGGAACGAGACTTCGATCTTGGCTGGTAGGAATGGTAGAAAGTCGTGCGATAGGTCGTTGGAAAGCTAAGACAGAGACAAATTCAGTAGACGAAACTTCGTGTCTCTACGTTCGTTGAGTTATGAGAGTGACTCTAAGGTTTTTGGAGTCTCCGAAGAACGACAGAGTTAGAATGTGCAGGTTTTGGATGTTTTGGGATGAGAAAGGCCCTATTTCGGGGTGAAGGAGTGTCCGGATGGACAAACGGAGGGCAGATTCGGACACTACGTGTAATTCTACATCGGTATGATGATTTCCAGCTCAATCGGAGAGAAAAAGTGCTGACTCCCCCCCTCTGGAATGAGACTTCGATCTTGGCCTGTGGGAATGGTAGAAAGTCGTGCGATAAATGGTTGGAAAGCTACGAGAGAGACGAATTGAGTGGACAAAGATTCGTTCGTTGAGTGTGAGAGTGACTTTAGGATTTTTGACCATCACCGAAAAACGACAGAGTTAGAATTTTTACGAAAATGGCTCTAGCGGGCAAACGAAGCCTCGGACACGAAAACGGAGGGCAGATTCGGACTCTACGTGAAAGTTTGGGTTAGGTAGATTGTTTCCAGCTCAATCAGAGAGAAAAAGTGCTGACCCCCCTCCGGAACGAGACTTCGATCTTGGCTGGTAGGAATGGTAGAAAGTCGTGCGATAGGTCGTTGGAAAGCTAAGACAGAGACAAATTCAGTAGACGAAACTTCGTGTCTCTACGTTCGTTGAGTGATGAGAGTGACTCTAAGGTTTTTGGAGTCTCCGAAGAACGACAGAGTTAGAATGTGCAGGTTTTGGATGTTTTGGGATGAGAAAGGCCCTATTTCGGGTGAAGGAGTGTCCGGATGGACAAACGGAGGGCAGATTCGGACACTACGTGTAATTCTACATCGGTATGATGATTTCCAGCTCAATCGGAGAGAAAAAGTGCTGACTCCCCCCCTCTGGAACGAGACTTCGATCTTGGCCTGTGGGAATGGTAGAAAGTCGTGCGATAAATGGTTGGAAAGCTACGAGAGATACGAATTGAGTGGACAAAGATTCGTTCGTTGAGTGTGAGAGTGACTTTAAGATTTTTGACCATCACCGAAAAACGACAGAGTTAGAATTTTTACGAAAATGGCTCTAGCGGGCAAACGAAGCCTCGGACACGAAAACGGAGGGCAGATTCGGACTCTACGTGAAAGTTTGGGTTAGGTCGATTTTTTCCAGCTCAATCGGAGAGAAAAAGTGCTGACCCCCCTCCGGACCGAGACTTCGATCTTGGCTGGTAGGAATGGTAGAAAGTCGTGCGATAGGTCGTTGGAAAGCTAGGAGTGAGACGAATTGAGTGGACAAAGATTCGTTCGTTGAGGTATGAGAGTGACTTTAAGATTTTTGACCATCACCGAAAACCGACAGAGTTAGAACTTTTACGAAAATGCCTCTAGCGGGCGAACGAAGCCTCGGACAGGAAAACGGAGGGCCGATTCGGATTCTACGTGAAAGTTTGGGTTAGGTAGATTGTCTCCAGCTCAATCAGAGAGTAAAAGTGCTGACCCCCCCTCCGGACCGAGACTTCGATCTTGGCTGGTAGGAATGGTAGAAAGTCGTGCGATAGGTCGTTGGAAAGCTAAGACAGAGACAAATTCAGTAGACGAAACTTCGTGTCTCTACGTTCGTTGAGGTATGAGAGTGACTCTAAGGTTTTTGGAGTCTCCGAAGAACGACAGAGTTAGAATGTGCAGGTTTTGGATGTTTTGGGATGAGAAAGGCCCTATTTCGGGGTGAAGGAGTGTCCGGATGGACAAACGGAGGGCAGATTCGGACACTACGTGCAATTCTACATCGGTATGATGATTTCCAGCTCAATCGGAGAGAAAAAGTGCTGACTCCCCCCCTCTGGAACGAGACTTCGATCTTGTCTGGTAGCAATGGTAGAAAGTCGTGCGATAGCTGGTTGGAAAGCTAGGAGTGAGACGAATTGAGTGGACGAAGATTCGTTCGTTGAGGTGTGAGAGTGACTTTAGGATTTTTGACCAACACCGAAAAACGACAGAGTTAGAACTTTTACGAAAGTGGCTCTAGCGGGCGAACGAAGCCTCGGACACAAAAACGGAGGGTAGATTCGGATGCTACGTGAAAGTTTGGGTTAGGTAGATTGTTTCCAGCTCAATCAGAGAGTAAAAGTGCTGACCCCCCTCCGGAACGAGACTTCGATCTTGGCTTGTAGGAATGGTAGAAAGTCGTGCGATAAATGGTTGGAAAGCTCAGAGTGAGACGACTTCAGTGGACGAAGATTCGTTCGTTGAGGTGTGGGAGTGACTTTAGGATTTTTGACCAACACCGAAAAACGACAGAGTTAGAACTTTTACGAAAGTGGCTCTAGCGGGTGAACGAAGCCTCGGACTCGAAAACGGAGGGCAGATTCGGACTCTACGTAAAAGTTTGGGTTAGGTATATTGTTTCATGCTCAATCGGAGAGAAAAAGTGATGACCCCCCTCTGGAACGAGACTTCGATCTTGGCTTGTGGGAATGGTAGAAAGTCGTGCGATAGGTCGTTGGAAAGCTAAGAGAGAGACGAATTGAGTGGACAAAGATTCGTTCGTTGAGGTGTGAGAGTGACTTTAGGATTTTTGACCATCAACGAAAAACGACAGAGTTAGAACTTTTACGAAAATGTCTCTAGCGGGCGAACGAAGCCTCGGACTCGAAAACGGAGGCCGATTCGGATTCTACGTGAAAGTTTGGGTTAGGTCGATTTTTTCCAGCTCAATCGGAGAGAAAAAGTGCTGAGCCCTCCCTCTGGACCGAGACTTCGATCTTGGCTTGTGGGAATGGTAGAAAGTCGTGCGATAGGTCGTTGGAAAGCTAGGAGTGAGACGAATTGAGTGGACGAAGATTCGTTCGTTGAGGTATGAGAGTGACTTTAGGATTTTTGACCATCACCGAAAAACGACAGAGTTACAATTTTTACGAAAGTGGCTCTAGCGGGCGAACGGAGCCTCGGACACAATAACGGAGGGAATATTCGGATTCTACGTGAAAGTTTGGGTTAGGTAGATTGTTTCCAGCTCAATCAGAGAGAAAAAGTGCTGACCCCCCTCCGGACCGAGACTTCGATCTTGGCTGGTAGGAATGGTAGAAAGTCGTGCGATAGGTCGTTGGAAAGCTAAGAGTGAGACAAATTCAGTAGACGAAACTTCGTGTCTCTACGTTCGTTGAGGTATGAGAGTGACTCTAAGGTTTTTGGAGTCTCCGAAGAACGACAGAGTTAGAATGTGCAGGTTTTGGATGTTTTGGGATGAGAAAGGCCCTATTTCGGGGTGAAGGAGTGTCCGGATGGACAAACGGAGGGCAGATTCGGACACTACGTGTAATTCTACATCGGTATGATGATTTCCAGCTCAATCGGAGAGAAAAAGTGCTGACTCCCCCCCTCTGGAACGAGACTTCGATCTTGGCCTGTGGGAATGGTAGAAAGTCGTGCGATAAATGGTTGGAAAGCTACGAGAGATACGAATTGAGTGGACAAAGATTCGTTCGTTGAGTGTGAGAGTGACTTTAAGATTTTTGACCATCACCGAAAAACGACAGAGTTAGAATTTTTACGAAAATGGCTCTAGCGGGCAAACGAAGCCTCGGACACGAAAACGGAGGGCAGATTCGGACTCTACGTGAAAGTTTGGGTTAGGTCGATTGTTTCCAGCTCAATCGGAGAGAAAAAGTGCTGACCTCTCCCTCCGGACCGAGACTTCGATCTTGGCTTGTGGGAATGGTAGAAAGTCGTGCGATAGGTCTTTGGAAAGCTAAGACAGAGACAAATTCAGTAGACGAATAGGCGTGTTTCTACGTTCGTTGAGGTTTGAGAGTGACTCTAAGGTTTTGGGAATCTCCGAAGAACGACAGAGTTAGAATGTGCAGGTTTTGGATGTTTTGGGATGAGAAAGGCCCTATTTCGGGGAGAAGGAGTGTCCGGATGGACAAACGGAGGGCAGATTCGGACACTACGTGCAATTCTACATCGGTATGGTGATTTCCAGCTCAATCGGAGACAAAATGTGCTGACCCCCTCTGGAACGAGACTTCGATCTTGGCTTGTAGCAATGGTAGAAAGTCGTGCGATAGGTCGTTGGAAAGCTAAGACAGAGACAAATTCAGTAGACGAAACTTCGTGTCTCTACGTTCGTTGAGGTATGAGAGTGACTCTAAGGTTTTTGGAGTCTCCGAAGAACGACAGAGTTAGAATGTGCAGGTTTTGGATGTTTTGGGATGAGAAAGGCCCTATTTCGGGGTGAAGTAGTGTCCGGATGGACAAACGGAGGGCAGATTCGGACACTACGTGTAATTCTACATCGGTATGATGATTTCCAGCTCAATCGGAGAGAAAAAGTGCTGACTCCCCCCCTCTGGAACGAGACTTCGATCTTGGCCTGTGGGAATGGTAGAAAGTCGTGCGATAAATGGTTGGAAAGCTACGAGAGAGACGAATTGAGTGGACAAAGATTCGTTCGTTGAGTGTGAGAGTGACTTTAGGATTTTTGACCATCACCGAAAAACGACAGAGTTAGAATTTTTACGAAAATGGCTCTAGCGGGCAAACGAAGCCTCGGACACGAAAACGGAGGGCAGATTCGGACTCTACGTGAAAGTTTGGGTTAGGTAGATTGTTTCCAGCTCAATCAGAGAGAAAAAGTGCTGACCCCCCTCCGGAACGAGACTTCGATCTTGGCTGGTAGGAATGGTAGAAAGTCGTGCGATAGGTCGTTGGAAAGCTAAGAGTGAGACAAATTCAGTAGACGAAACTTCGTGTCTCTACGTTCGTTGAGGTATGAGAGTGACTCTAAGGTTTTTGGAGTCTCCGAAGAACGACAGAGTTAGAATGTGCAGGTTTTGGATGTTTTGGGATGAGAAAGGCCCTATTTCGGGGTGAAGTAGTGTCCGGATGGACAAACGGAGGGCAGATTCGGACACTACGTGTAATTCTACATCGGTATGATGATTTCCAACTCAATCGGAGAGAAAAAGTGCTGACTCCCCCCCTCTGGAACGAGACTTCGATCTTGGCCTGTGGGAATGGTAGAAAGTCGTGCGATAAATGGTTGGAAAGCTACGAGAGATACGAATTGAGTTGACAAAGATTCGTTCGTTGAGTGTGAGAGTGACTTTAAGATTTTTGACCATCACCGAAAAACGACAGAGTTAGAATTTTTACGAAAATGGCTCTAGCGGGCAAACGAAGCCTCGGACACGAAAACGGAGGGCAGATTCGGACTCTACGTGAAAGTTTGGGTTAGGTCGATTGTTTCCAGCTCAATCGGAGAGAAAAAGTGCTGACCTCTCCCTCCGGACCGAGACTTCGATCTTGGCTTGTGGAATGGTAGAAAGTCGTGCGATAGGTCTTTGGAAAGCTAAGACAGAGACAAATTCAGTAGACGAATAGGCGTGTTTCTACGTTCGTTGAGGTTTGAGAGTGACTCTAAGGTTTTGGGAATCTCCGAAGAACGACAGAGTTAGAATGTGCAGGTTTTGGATGTTTTGGGATGAGAAAGGCCCTATTTCGGGGTGAAGGAGTGTCCGGATGGACAAACGGAGGGCAGATTCGGACACTACGTGCAATTCTACATCGGTATGGTGATTTCCAGCTCAATCGGAGACAAAATGTGCTGACCCCCTCCGGAACGAGACTTCGATCTTGGCTTGTAGCAATGGTAGAAAGTCGTGACAGCTCGTTGGAAAGCTAAGAGTGAGACGAATTGAGTGGACAAAGATTCGTTCGTTGAGGTGTGATAGTGACTTTTAGAGTTTTGACCATCACCGAAAAACGACAGAGTTAGAACTTTTACGAAAGTGGCTCTAGCGGGTGAACGAAGCCTCGGACTCGAAAACGGAGGGCAGATTCGGACTCTACGTAAAAGTTTGGGATAGGTATATTGTTTCATGCTCAATCGGAGAGAAAAAGTGCTGACCCCCCTCTGGAACGAGACTTCGATCTTGGCCTGTGGGAATGGTAGAAAGTCGTGCGATAGGTTGTTGGAAAGCTAAGAGAGAGACGAATTGAGTGGACAAAGATTCGTTCGTTGAGTGTGACAGTGACTTTAAGATTTTTGACCATCACCGAAAAACGACAGAGTTAGAATTTTTACGAAAATGGCTCTAGCGGGCAAACGAAGCCTCGGACTCGAAAACAGAGGGCAGATTCGGACTCTACGTGAAAGTTTGGGTTAGGTCGATTTTTTCCAGCTCAATCGGAGAGAAAAAGTGCTGACCCCCCTCCGGACCGAGACTTCGATCTTGGCTGGTAGGAATGGTAGAAAGTCGTGCGATAGGTCGTTGGAAAGCTAGGAGTGAGACGAATTGAGTGGACAAAGATTCGTTCGTTGAGGTATGAGAGTGACTTTAAGATTTTTGACCATCACCGAAAAACGACAGAGTTAGAACTTTTACGAAAATGCCGCTAACGGGCGAACGAAGCCTCGGACACGAAAACGGAGGGCCGATTCGGATTCTACGTGAAAGTTTGGGTTAGGTAGATTGTCTCCAGCCCAATCAGAGAGTAAAAGTGCTGACCCCCCCCTCCGGACCGAGACTTCGATCTTGGCTTGTAGGAATGGTAGAAAGTCGTGCGATAGGTCGTTGGAAAGCTAAGACAGAGACAAATTCAGTAGACGAATAGGCGTGTTTCTACGTTCGTTGAGGTTTGAGAGTGACTCTAAGGTTTTGGGAATCTCCGAAGAACGACAGAGTTAGAATGTGCAGGTTTTGGATGTTTTGGGATGAGAAAGGCCCTATTTCGGGGTGAAGGAGTGTCCGGATGGACAAACGGAGGGCAGATTCGGACACTACGTGCTATTCTACATCGGTATGGTGATTTCCAGCTCAATCGGAGACAAAATGTGCTGACCCCCTCCGGAACGAGACTTCGATCTTGGCTTGTAGCAATGGTAGAAAGTCGTGACAGCTCGTTGGAAAGCTAAGAGTGAGACGAATTGAGTGGACAAAGATTCGTTCGTTGAGGTGTGATAGTGACTTTTAGAGTTTTGACCATCACCGAAAAACGACAGAGTTAGAACTTTTACGAAAGTGGCTCTAGCGGGTGAACGAAGCCTCGGACTCGAAAACGGAGGGCAGATTCGGACTCTACGTAAAAGTTTGGGATAGGTATATTGTTTCATGCTCAATCGGAGAGAAAAAGTGCTGACCCCCCTCTGGAACGAGACTTCGATCTTGGCCTGTGGGAATGGTAGAAAGTCGTGCGATAGGTTGTTGGAAAGCTAAGAGAGAGACGAATTGAGTGGACAAAGATTCGTTCGTTGAGTGTGACAGTGACTTTAAGATTTTTGACCATCACCGAAAAACGACAGAGTTAGAATTTTTACGAAAAATGGCTCTAGCGGGCAAACGAAGCCTCGGACTCGAAAACAGAGGGCAGATTCGGACTCTACGTGAAAGTTTGGGTTAGGTCGATTTTTTCCAGCTCAATCGGAGAGAAAAAGTGCTGACCCCCCTCCGGACCGAGACTTCGATCTTGGCTGGTAGGAATGGTAGAAAGTCGTGCGATAGGTCGTTGGAAAGCTAGGAGTGAGACGAATTGAGTGGACAAAGATTCGTTCGTTGAGGTATGAGAGTGACTTTAAGATTTTTGACCATCACCGAAAAACGACAGAGTTAGAACTTTTACGAAAATGCCGCTAGCGGGCGAACGAAGCCTCGGACACGAAAACGGAGGGCCGATTCGGATTCTACGTGAAAGTTTGGGTTAGGTAGATTGTCTCCAGCCCAATCAGAGAGTAAAAGTGCTGACCCCCCCCTCCGGACCGAGACTTCGATCTTGGCTTGTAGGAATGGTAGAAAGTCGTGCGATAGGTCGTTGGAAAGCTAAGACAGAGACAAATTCAGTAGACGAAACTTCGTGTCTCTACGTTCGTTGAGGTATGAGAGTGACTCTAAGGTTTTTGGAGTCTCCGAAGAACGACAGAGTTAGAATGTGCAGGTTTTGGATGTTTTGGGATGAGAAAGGCCCTATTTCGGGGTGAAGTAGTGTCCGGATGGACAAACGGAGGGCAGATTCGGACACTACGTGTAATTCTACATCGGTATGATGATTTCCAGCTCAATCGGAGAGAAAAAGTGCTGACTCCCCCCCTCTGGAACGAGACTTCGATCTTGGCTTGTAGCAATGGTAGAAAGTCGTGCGATAGCTGGTTGGAAAGCTAGGAGTGAGACGAATTGAGTGGACGAAGATTCGTTCGTTGAGGTGTAAGAGTGACTTTAGGATTTTTGACCAACACCGAAAAACGACAGAGTTAGAACTTTTACGAAAGTGGCTCTAGCGGGCGAACGAAGCCTCAGACACAAAATTGGAGGGTAGATTCGGATTCTACGTGAAAGTTTGGGTTAGGCAGATTGTTTCCAGCTCAATCAGAGAGAAAAAGTGCTGACCCCCCTCCGGAACGAGACTTCGATCTTGGCTGGTAGGAATGGTAGAAAGTCGTGCGATAAATGGTTGGAAAGCTAAGAGTGAGACGAATTGAGTGGACAAAGATTCGTTCGTTGAGGTGTGAGAGTGACTTTAGGATTTTTGACCATCACCGAAAAACGACAGAGTTAGAACTTTTACGAAAATGCCTCTAGCGGGCGAACGAAGCCTCGGACACGAAAACGGAGGGCAGATTCGGACTCTACGTGAAAGTTTGGGTTAGGTCGATTGTTTCCAGCTCAATCGGAGAGAAAAAGTGCTGACCTCTCCCTCCGGACCGAGACTTCGATCTTGGCTTGTGGGAATGGTAGAAAGTCGTGCGATAGGTCTTTGGAAAGCTAAGACAGAGACAAATTCAGTAGACGAATAGGCGTGTTTCTACGTTCGTTGAGGTTTGAGAGTGACTCTTAGGTTTTGGGAATCTCCGAAAAACGACAGAGTTAGAATGTGCAGGTTTTGGATGTTTTGGGATGAGAAAGGCCCTATTTCGGGGAGAAGGAGTGTCCGGATGGACAAACGGAGGGCAGATTCGGACACTACGTGCAATTCTACATCGGTATGGTGATTTCCAGCTCAATCGGAGACAAAATGTGCTGACCCCCTCTGGAACGAGACTTCGATCTTGGCTTGTGGGAATGGTAGAAAGTCGTGCGATAGGTCGTTGGAAAGCTAAGAGTGAGACGAATTGAGTGGACAAAGATTCGTTCGTTGAGGTGTGATAGTGACTTTTAGAGTTTTGACCATCACCGAAAAACGACAGAGTTAGAACTTTTACGAAAGTGGCTCTAGCGGGCGAACGAAGCCTCGGACACGAAAACGGAGGGCAGATTCGGACTCTACGTGAAAGTTTGGGTTAGGTAGATTGTTTCCAGCTCAATCGGAGAGAAAAAGTGCTAACCCCCCCTCTGGAACGAGACTTCGATCTTGGCTTGTGGGAATGGTAGAAAGTCGTGCGATAGGTCGTTGGAAAGCTGAGAGTGAGACGAATTGAGTGGACGAAACGTCGTGTCTCTGCGTTCGTTCGTTGAGGTATGAGAGTGACTTTAAGGTTTTTGGAGTCTCCGAAGAACGACAGAGTTAGAATGTGCATTTTTTGGATGTTTTGGGATGAGAAAGGCCCTATTTCGGGGTGAAGGGGTGTCCGGATGGACAAACAAAGGGCAGATTCGGACTGTACGTGCAATTCTACATCGGTATGGTGATTTCCAGCTCAATCGGAGAGAAAAAGTGCTGACTCCCCCCTCTGGAACGAGACTTCGATCTTGGCTGGTAGCAATGGTAGAAAGTCGTGCGATAGCTGGTTGGAAAGCTAGGAGTGAGACGAATTAAGTGGACGAAGATTCGTTCGTTGAGGTATGAGAGTGACTTTAGGATTTTTTACCAACACCGAAAAGCGACAGAGTTAGAACTTTTACGAAAGTGGCTCTAGCAGGCGAACGAAGCCTTGGACTCGAAAACGGAGGGTAGATTCGGACTCTACGTGTAATTCTGCATGTAGAGGGTGAGTTTCAAGTGAATCGGATTCAAAAAGTGCTGACCCCCTCCAGTCAGAAAGTCGTGTGGTAGTGCATTTGAAAGCTTGGTTTAGGTGTGAGATCAAAATGTTGAATTTTTGAAAATCGCGAAATGGTGAACTTAGGACTTTTTCGTGAAAATGTTCAGTTGTAGCCTACTTTGGTGACGACTATCTCAGGAGTGAAAGTGAATGAAGAGCTCCGGTTATTTTTAGGGGGAAGACCGCACTTTGTTCTCTAGGATTCTATCTTTTCAGATGTGTGGAAGGTTTCGTTTTCAAATGAGAGCTTATTTAAAATAGAATTTTTGTCCATTTTCCAAGATTTTGGATAGTTTGAAAAAACGACTCAACTCGGCTTCCGGTAATCGCAGAGAGTCGAGGGATGGTTTAAACGCTTTTACGCTTGTGGATTACGGTATGCTATCACTCTCTACGGCTTGCTATTAAGCTGGTCAAGGCAACGACCTCGGATGTTTCCTCCTGTAAACAACTCCACCGGTTTTCATGTCAAAATCGGGGCCCGGATACCAACACAGTGACATGACGCACGCTCTGTCCGCCCGAGGTTGGATTTGTGGGTCGAGGCCTTGGAGCCGGGATAAGATCTCCTCTGAGTAATGCCTGTAACGGATTCAAGAACTTAAGACCTAAGCGGTTGCTGACTTGCTATCAGGCCACTCTCTACATTTAAAAAACGGCTTGCTATCGAGCACGTTAAGTTTCATGTCTTGGTGTGAAGTCATTGACGGTGAAAGTCACGGAGATTTTCGGTGTCATGCATTGTGTTGGTGGGCGTTCTTTCGAGACAGCGGTGAAGTCCGTAGCGATGAGTACTGCACGGGACGTGGGCAATGGTAATCCTTGTGAAACCTCTCTGCGTCATTGCCTTTTATCTCAACGTTGTACTCTGACGGCCAGGGCAACATTTAGCTATCTGCCGCAGGTTGCCTCATAAAATCTCCATTGAACTTGTCTTCCGATAGTTGGCCATACATGCGAGAATGAACCATGAGTTCTGCTTGCCTCTATCACCGAGGCTAATGATGAAGGGATGAAACGGGAGGCCACCCTTGCACCACATGCAACACATCACAGACTTCTCTCTTCGTTAAGATGACGTTCAATATCTTATCACGAAAATTGTTGACTGCCAACATAGGGTCAGGGAGAATAAATCGCTCTGTCATGCCACACATCATAAGTCCTAAAGTTCGCCATCCAGGGCTCAGGTTTCCTATGACAAGAAATAAAGAGGTAGTACTTTATAGAAATTCACTTTTCACTGAGCTTTGTTACAGTGTAGTGATCCTGCATCATGAGTGAGACAGAAGTTGAATTAATGATTCGTCAAAAGAGAGAAAGGAACACAATCATTGAGTTGTCGGAAAGGTACTACTCCATGGCAATCAAGACAGGTGATCGAAGGAAGATTGCCGATTGTCTAGAAACGATTGACTATGTGAAGAAAGCAACAATAGTTAGTCATCAAAGACAATCCAACACGCTAAAAGAGGGAAGATGGTTTGGACATAAACATGAATATGAGTGAAGAACATCCTTTCTTTAAAACATGAAGACATACACACTCACACATACACACAGCACACAGCTTCATTGCCTTTTTCCGTGAATGTTCCATGAGCCTTTACGAGGCTACCCATAATGAGGCCTGAAAGTCATTTGCTTTCATGACGGTTCCAAGCCCGTATAACTCAGAGGATGGGTGAAAAATTGATGAAATGAAGGCAAGAAAAGTATGTGAAGCATTAGTGACATTTAATAACACTAAGTCCATCACGTTGGTCATATCACACATCACAAGTCCTAAAGTTCATCATCTGAAGGATAGGGTCATCTACGTGTGGATTTAGGGATTTAGGGTTTTATATAGCACAAGTCAATGTTAACCGTTAGATGAAACATAAAGTTTGAACATGATGTTTTATGAAACACAAATGTCATGAAATGTAAGCGTTAGTGTAGTCAAATAGTTTTTACCACGACACACGTTTGTGAAAGTAAAGTTTGATCATCGAAGTTTTATTCGCTAGTGTAGTCAGAAAGTTTAGCACACAAGCTCATGAAAGTAGAGTTTGATTGTCGTACAATTTTTAACCGTTAGTGTAGTTAGAAAGTATGACACAACTACTGCAGTGAGACTGAGAGTTTAGAATGTTGTTATATGAAAACAGTATTCACCCCAGCGCTAGAAAGTTGTATCTAAAAGGTTTTACTGCACTGTGTGGATTGTTTACTTACACTGTAACTTACTTTCACAGTGTTAAAAGGTTTTATACTGAGTGGAGATGTGTACTACATTGTGTTGAATGTTTTATAAATACAGGTAAATTCTTGTCACAAACGTTGAGTGTGTGAGAGAATCTAGGGTTAGCAAAAAGCTACATGACATTTGATAACACTAAGTCCATCACGTTGGTCATATCACGCATCACAAGTCCTAAAGTTCATCATCTGAAGGGTAGGGTTCTCTACGGTTGGATTTAGGTTTTTATATAGCACAAGTTAATGTCAACCGTTAGATGAAACATGAAGTCTATCACGTTGGTCATAATGTACATATGAGATGTATTATTCAGCTTTGCTAGTCATCGAAATGAAACACCCAAGTCTGACTTTATTGCATTGAACATGAAACCTGCTAGTGAGATGGATAAGAATAATTGTTGATGTATGTAGTTAGACCTTATTTCATGACAGCAGAGTTTCAAACGTTTACAAGTCGTAGGGGTAAACGTGTAACTAGGATTAACCAAACGATGTTTATAGAGTGACACTTCATTTACGAATAACACTAAGTCTATCGCGTTTGTCACTTATGAATGACCAAATGAGATTTACATGACATCGAAATAGAAAATGCAAACCAAGTGTGACATGAAAGTGCAGAGATGAATAGATAAATGTTTTGTAAACGGACGTTTTTAGATGTGTGGATGTGTTACACAGCTTTACTGCGAATGAAGTCAACGATGTTTCTACAATGTCAAGGACATTCTTTAGCACGTCAATGACATGGATGCATTCTTAAAGTCCATAATCCAAGGATAGGGTTCTCTACGATTGGATTTAGGGATTTAGCGTTTTATATAACATACATTAATGATAACTGTAATTTTAGAGTGTATACATGCATTTACTAACTTGAACATTTGTGAATGACATACTTCGATAGATAAATTGCTAAAGACCATAATTTAGGGGGTAGGGTTACCTACCGTTGGATTTAGGGATTTAGGGTTTTATATAACACAAGTTAATGTTAGCCGTTAGTGTCTAGTACATTTATTAACTTAACCATTTGTGAATGACATAGCTAAATTGCTAAAGTCCATAATCTAAGGGGTAGGGCTACCTACGGTTGGATTTAGATTCAGCGTTTTGGATAACACAAATAAATGATCTCTTTTAGTGTATAATACATGCAACACATGATGCATATGTTCGCTTTAGAGAATGACTTTGAACGTAAGACTCAATTTCATGGTGAAAAGGCAGGTTTCATATCGTTGATAAGAGATAGTTACATATTCATTATGTTATACACTTTACATTTGATGCAGTCAGATGAAATGTGATTGATGCATGTTCAATAGAATAGTTGAATACATTGTATGTATTCTAGTGATTGGAATAATAAGTGTGTAAAGAGTTGATTAGGAGTATATATAATAGTCAACGTATGAAAAATTCTTGTTATCCAAGCTAGGAATATACAAACAACATTCATCAGTCAGTGTTGTACTTTAACATCCATGTTTTGTTCAAGGTAGGAGTCGTCGGACGTGTTATGACGAATGGTTGAATAAATTCATGAAGCTTTGAGTAACACAAACCAAGTATTAAAACGAAAAACACAAGTGAGAAAAATGTGTGACATCAAAGACTTAAGTATATCATGCTAAACATTAGGTAATGATGATGGATAGGAATAGGCGATGTAATTAATGTCTTGTCTCACATGTGTTTACTTATACGTTTACTGTAATTATCATGGTGATAGAACTGCAAATTTCACCAGTATGACTTTTACAATGTGAAGCATCTTGAAACTCTAGACAGACTATGACGAGAGAGTAAATAAACCTAAGTGTTATTCAGGGTCATGCAGAGGTTTAGGATTATACAACGCTTGTGAATATTAGTGTTGATATGAATGTTGTCCGTCAGATGCTTATTGGAATCGTTAAATGATCTGCTGATATGATTTACAGTGAACAAGAAAATCAGTAAGAGGAGTGATAGGAAAACGTCTTCACAAATGCAGACAAGTGAAAACTCTACTAATTGACTTTATGCATTTTCTCATCCATCATCGTAATGAATTTAGTCAAGGAATGTATCATCAACTTCGTTGACTTGGGTGCATGATGAAGAAAGCATGAGATAGAAGTGCAGTGTATTGAAAGCGATCTCATAAAGTTAAGATCGCATAGTAGTAACATTGTAGTAATAAGTAAAATGAAAAGTTATGTCGCACCAGATGAGTGATGTAGGTACGAGTAATAACTTGAGCTTGCATTGAAATGAATGGGTAGTGTAACAAACTGTGGGACTCATAGTTGTTGTATACACATTAGAGTATCATATTAGATGAAAACCAATGTTGAGATAAGCTTGCATTGCAAAGTTTAATGAATAGGTAATGTAACAAACTGGCTGAATCAGTGACATAGTTGCAAGAAACAGCAGTAGCACATCAAGATAGTATCATACAGCATTAGGACTGTTGGCTTATGAAAGCAAGTCATGCAAAAGCAAGGTATCATGGATAGCAAGGTAGCAGCTCCGTGTGAATGAATTCCATGTGCGTGTGTGTATGTGTGAGTACAATATAGTATAAGTATATGTGTGCGCAATATATGTGAGAGCTGCTACCTTGCTATCCATGATACTATACCTCTTGCAATATATAAAGATACTACCCTTAATACATTCCTATTATCATATTTCATAGGAAATGAATACTCTATACTCAAAAGGAAAACAAGTCACAACACTCACCCAACCAGATACAAAGAAGAAAATACAAACAGGCAGACATAGAGAGAAAGAGAATATAAAGAAACAAGTAAAGGGAGAACTACCCAACTGACCAGATTTATTCCAATACAACCATGAAACGTTACTGAGACATCTACACAGTGACCTAATACTATTTCTCGGATAGGATGTATATGTTAACATACACATCGGCTGTGTCACTCTATAAGTTACTTACATTTCCCTTTATGACATACAACCAATACTTTGTGTTTCCTATATTCTCAACTTGTGAATGAAGCATTTATTCTATTATACTTCATATCCATACTTGTGACTTGATGCAGTGTTCAATACGAAATATCATCACAAGACAAACTTCATAACAATACTTGAGTTCAATTATCACTGAAAGATAATGTACGCTAACTAAATACTTTTATTCTGCACTTATGAAGACAGTCATTTCTCAACTTATGAAAGTCAGTCATACATACACACTCATACGAAAGGCCCAGAAATACTTTCTCAATACATCATACTTCCATTTATGAATATCAATTCATTTTACATAACAACCCACGTGAAGTCTATCAAAGCTACAGTTCATCAGCTTTCAGATATAAATCAACTGTGACCCTTTAACTTTTATTTACATAGTGTAACTGTTTCATGTGTTCTATCCTATAAACTCAAAACCTGTAAAGATATTTATTCTCTAACGCTTTTCATCTATAAACATGATGTGATACTTTGCATTCATTCTTGACAAATGTGATCATAAAAACTTTAGGAGTAGCTAACATATGCTGAATTCCACATTTTCGACAACAATCATTTCTTCCAGTCAACCTCATCAGTATGAAAGGCCTGGAGACTAAGGTCATCTCCTGGCTAACCTATAAGTCTGACGCCTTAGCTGATATCAGCAATGAAATTTTCTAAGTCGGTTTCCGTGCAATTTGGAATTTCCGATGCTATCATCGGAGCTCCGGAGTTCACCTACCCCAACCAAGTCGGGAAGAGAACTGATTCCCACAAGTAGAGGTTCCACTTATATAGTTTGTGGCGATCAGCTGATGACGCAATCTCAATCATCCAAAACTTTAAACACCTCTATCTCCGGCTCTAGTGCTCCGATTGACTTCAAATTTTGACAGTCGCGTTTTCTCGCTCTCACCTTTCATTTAAACCATCCCTCGACTCTCTACGATTACCAGAAGCCGAGTTGAGTCGTTTTTTCAAACTATCCAAAATCTTGGAAAATGCACAAAAATTCTATTTTAAATAAGCTCTCATTTGAAAACGAAACCTTCCACACATCTGAAAAGATAGAATCCTAGAGAACAAAGTGCGGTCTTCCTCCTAAAAATAACCGGAGCTCTTCATTCACTTTCACTCCTGAGATAGTCGTCACCAAAGTAGGCTACAACTGAACATTTTCACGAAAAAGTCCTAAGTTCACCATTTCGCGATTTTCAAAAATTCAACATTTTGATCTCACACCTAAACCAAGCTTTCAAACGCGTTATGACACGACGTTGTACCATCTCTAGAACCAAAGTTAGAAGTCTGACTGGAGAGGGGGGTCAGCACTTTTTGCCGATTCACTTGAAACTCACCCTCTAGATGCAGAATTGCACGTTGAGCCCGAATCTGGCCTCCGTTTTCCCATCCCAGGCTTCGTTCACCCGCTAGAGCCATTTTGGTAAAAATTTTTACTCTCGTTTTTCGGTGTTGGTAAAAAATCTGAAAGTCACTCTCACACCTTAACGAACGAATCTTTGTCCACTCAATTCGTCTCACTCTTAGCTTTCCAACGAGCTATCGCACGACTTTCTACCATTCCTACAAGCCAAGATTGAAGTCTCGTTCCAGAGGGGGGTCAGCACTTTTGAATGAATGAAATCTTTATTTGTCTCACAAATAGGTGAGCACATTACAAAATGTAGTACAAAATTACAGGTAGTTGGTTGATCACGACATAGAAAATAATCTAGGATACATCAATTAAAATCATTACATCGACAAAAACCAAATGATATCAGTTAAAAAGTTAAGAACAGTAATTAATAAAACTCCTAGAGAAACGCTGGGTTCTACTTTTCATTTTTCTCAGAGGACATTTGCTTCTAGTACGAGAGTCTCGGGGACGAAAAGATGCCTAAGAGGATGTCTAGCATCTTCCAGCTCCACTTTGAAAAGGTTGTGGCACACAGTTTCACAATGGGTAAAAAGTGAATTGGCAGGCACATCAGTGCTATCAATAATATTCAACACTCTTCTCTCGACACGTGCAAGGCTTTTCTTCAAATAATCAGGAATGTTGCAAAACACAGGATGCGCCCATGAAATGATCGAACGAATAAAAGAACAATATGCGGAGTAGATCAGCTCAGAGTCACAACCACCTCTACGAAGATTAAGAATCAAATAGATCCTTTAGTTGCTTTCTTTATCAAAAAGTTAGCAAATGAGTTCCACTTTAGATCACATGACAAAATACAACCAAGAATTTTTACTTCTGAGACTGTACGCAAACATATGACATCTGAATTTGCATGTATACGAAATTCATCAAACGTGATGTTTTTGTTAGTAATGACATTCATGAGATATCATTTATTGAAATTAATAGAAAGATCACAGTCTTCGGCCGAGCTAGCAATATTTTGCCATTCGATGGCGAGCATGTCATCACTGGAAGATCTCAAGAAATGCAATAGAGTAATATCATCTGCATATCTGATAATTGCAGAATTCACACAAACTGGTTGCACTAGAGTATCTGTGGCCATACAAAATAATACTGGACCCACAACGCTTCCCTGTGGCACGCCACTGCAGATTTTTATCCAGTTTGAAAAATCATTACCAATTTTCACACGTTGAAAGCGATTTGTGAGGTAATCATCTATCCATTTGCAGACTTGGGCAGGTATTTTGAATCGCGCACATGCTTCCATGATTGATTTCTTTGTCAATCTGTCAAATGCCTTGCATAGGTCAACAGTTAGGACTATTACAGCTCCAGAAGAGGAATCAAGAAATTCCAAAATTCTCCCATACAATAAAGTAAGTGCCACTGTTACTCCTTTGCCCTGACCATGTACATAGGCAAACTGATCATCTGATATTTGGTCCTTCACGAATGGAAAAAGCCACTTATCAACAACTATTCTTTCCAAAACTTCGGCAAGGATAGGTAGAATTGAAATAGGTCTATACTCACTCACAGTTTTGGGATTGTTAGATTTTGGTATAGGTGTAATGTTGGCAAACTTCATACACGATGGAACTTTTCCTTCACTCAAGCTTCGATTAAAAATATATGTAATTGCTGGCGCAAACAAATTAGCAAAATTCCGAAATATCCAGTATGGGAGACCATCTACACCGCAACTTTTCCGTCTAAGTTTGCACAGATAGTGATGAACCTCATTGCAAGAAAGACTTAAGTCCATCGATGGAAGACTTTCAGAGAGGAAAATATCATGGTCGAATTCATGGGATGTTTGGAAGTTGGCTGCAAAATGAGAGTTGTAGTCTTCAGCACTATGCGAATCAGTTAGTTTATTCGAAACTTTCTTGGACTTGCTTGTTACATGTATTGCTTTCCATACATCACGAACGCTCTTCGATGCAACTGCCTTCTTTAGATATTGTGATTTCAAATCCTGAATATGTGAAATTACCTCCTTCTTCAAACGATGATACTTCGCCATTTGATTGTTAGAGTAGGCACGGTCTCTATTGTCTATTAAGATTTTCAACGAGGGCAACATCCATGGAGGCTCGCGAGATCGTATTCTAATTGTTCGTAATGGAAAGAAGTAATTGTATAAAAAAAATAGAAAGTCCAGGAACAGAAATGTTGAGCTGTCAATGTCTTCAACACTCTTGACTAGCTCCACCCAATCCGTATGATAAACAGCGTCACTGAACTCAGCAAGTCTAGACTTTGTGAATTTTCTGCATCTTCTCTTAGTGGGTTTTGAGTCGCACTGTAAAGCAAATGGTTGCCATAGAATTGTGCAGTGGCCAGAGTTTCCAATAGGTGAAAGACGAATGGGCTCAACTTGTGTGGAGAAATTTGCTAAAATTTGATCGTTGATATTATTACCACGAGTACAAAATGTGACCAATGGATGAAGTTGAGTGATAGCAGATATCTCATTACAAAATTTCCTCAAATCATTTATATCGCCACAGAAAATCACTCGAAGTTTCAAGCGATAATTTCCATGGACTGTGAAATAATCAATCACTTCTGTGATACATTGGATAGCCGCTTCGTGTTCAGAGTTATTGTCCCAAAATGGATGATAAATGCCAATAAGCAAAATAGAAAAATCGTGAATAAATAATGGGAATAATTCCGAATTACAGAGAGCTAATGATGGCACATGAGATGAATCAATAATATCCACCCAAAGGGAACTTTTAGAATAGACTGCAATTCCACCTCCACTTGAGGAAATTCGATCTCTTTGAAAAACATTGTAGCCATCGATGATAAGGGGAGTGTCGGTGATGTTATCATTGAGCCAAGTTTCCACAAATACGGCAATGTCTGGCTTACCATTATTGAAAAGTACAGTTATCTCATCTATCTTATTGAAGATCGACCTCACGTTGGAAACAATGATACAAGATGGAATAGAACACTCACTAATGGATTTGACACGCGGTGATCCAACAAACTTAATTGGAACCAAATTAGAAGGTCTTGAAATAAATAGAAATCGACGTTGTCTTGAATTGGTGGAAACAATTGTCTTAATGTGCTCCACATAGATACCAAAGTAAAATAATCTTCTTCTAACCTTTCGTCACACACATAGACATTTTTGCTGACCCAGACGCTTCAGTGAAGATGACGAATATTGAATATTGATTTTCTCTCCGATTGAGCTGGAAATCACCATACCGATGTAGAATTGCACGTAGAGTCCGAATCTGCCCTCCGTTTGTCCATCCAGACACTCCTTCACCCCGAAATAGGGCCTTTCTCATCCCAAAACGTCCAAAACCTGCCCATTCTAACTCTGTCATTTTTCGGAGATTCCTACAATCTTAAAGTCACTCTCACACCTTAACGAACAAACGTAGAGACACGACGTTTCGTCCACTCAATTGGTCTCACTCTTAGCTTTCAACGACCTATCGCACGACTTTCTACCATTCCTACCAGCCAAGATCGAAGTCTCGTTCCAGAGGGGGGTTAGCACTTTTTCTCTTCGATTGAGCTGGAAACAATCTACCTAACGCAAACTTTCACGTAGAATCCGAATTTGCCCTCCGTTTGTCCATCCGAGCCCTCCTTCTGCCCGAAATACGACCTTTCTCACCCCAAAACGTCCAAAACCTACCTTTTTCTAACTCTGTCGTTTTTCAGAGATTCCTACCCTTGCTGGAGAGTTCCTCCTTCCTTTGTTCCAGAGGGGGGGAACGGTTTCCTCCGCTCGGACCCATCCCTTCCATCACATCCTTGGCCATGTCCTTCCTCTCTCCGGAGGGGGAACTGAGTCAGCATGATGACTCATCGTTGCTCATTTTGTCCTTCCGTCTGGGATGGGATCACTACTTACAAGCGTTTCCTTTTTTCGAATTTAAGCAAACTTTTGTGTATTTACTTTAAATAATAAGATATAATGGAAATCTATTGAGAGAAGGAAAATGTTGAAAAATCGTCATTTTTCCATATATTATAGCCCTACTTAAAAATCAAAAATCGACTTTAAGAGTGAGCGAATTTTTTTAGACAGCTCAGATACTATCTAAATTTGATGTCATGCATGTTTAATAATGAATCATTTTGAGAAACTAGCTGAAAAGCTTTCCATAGCAAAATCATGTCAAAAATCAGCTTTCTGGTAAGATTATCATAAACTTTTTTCCACGTCTGTAGATGGCAACGATCGTAGACGATTTTGAGGCAAGTTTTCATGCTTCTGTGCAATACAAAAGAAATTACAAAACCACCACAATGTTGCTACATGTCCATTGCTTGAAATATATAAACATGATTACTTAAAAATTGCTGAAGTAGGGCGTAGAAATATGGTTCATTTTGGTAACGGTGGTAAATCGTTTATAACGACGAAACTGTGCACTAACAAGATGATAACATCTAAAGATAGCGACTCAACTCAAAAAGGAATTTATTAAGCATGCCAAAATGTATAATTAGAGCGAAAAAATTGAAAATACTTCTACAAAAAGTTTTCCAAAAAAATGACGTAATATATCGATGAATTTGCATATTTTTTCAAAAAAAATCAAGATTATTTAAATACGCTCATACACGAATTAAAAAAACGAAGAAGAGGAAACTGACAATTAGTTATGAAACTACTATGTATCACATATAAGATCGTATAGTCAAAAAATCTAGAGAATCAATTTCATTTTTTACTTTAGGTGCTAACTTGCGTGGAATTGCCCATAGGCTAGTATTTGCAACTATCAATTTATTAATATTAGGCCTACAAATATACAAATGTCCCGGTGAAAAAAAAACTTCGGTCCATTGACGGGAAGCCGACTCGGCTTAATGACGGCAAAGGTCCTAATTCCCCGACAGTTTCGCAGACATGCTACCGAAAATTCCCCGAAAGCAGCCGACAACTCCCCGACAGACTCCGACAATTCCTCGACATCTAATTATATGTTCACATTCTTTTGCTGAAATTACAGTTATAGCCTACTTGACGTTGTAGCAAAATATTGAAGAATTTTGCTGTTGATATTGATGAATAGCCTACTGTTGATCAAAGTCATCCTGCTACGAAATGCTCCAAGGATTAAGAGCAGAAAAAGTCATGCTGCTAAAACCAATTACTTTAGCGACTCATCTCAAAAGTAAATGTCGGCCTACATAACAGTGATATGTTTCTCTGCCATCGGCTGTGCTGGCTTAGTAGTGTCTGGTCTCCATTGATGATATCTTCTTTGAAAAACAACGACTTCGGTCTAAAATGCGCATTAAGATGATTGATGCAATAAAGTATTGAATATTTTTGACGCATAAAAAGAAGTTATATAATTTAACATAGTTAAAATAAGTAGGAATATGCATTTAACATAAAAATAGGAAAACGACATGAGCTTTAATTCACTTCATGTAATTATGCTGCTTAAAATCAATAGCATTGCATTAATTACTCGACATGTTGTCACATTTATTTCCCGGCAAAAAATATTAAAACGACAAGAATCACCACATGTATTACATGAGCACTAGACAAGTTCCAATGAAAAATGTGTCATAAAACAAATGATGAAATTAGGATGATTACGAAGGAGATAAAGTGCTCTGTCTGGAAATCTTCAAAAGCAAATATGCAACTGACGATCAGTATAAAAAGGAAGTACAAGTATGACTGTTTAAACAATAATATAAATTGCTTAGAGGGTAGAGTACTTGATAGAGTTTAAACTAATTAACCCTATGTATTTGACCTATTGGTTAGCGTATAACGTTTTAAAAGATATCCATATGAGAACATGATTGCGAGTGTGGACTAATTGTGCAACTTTGGAAATCTTTAAAGACAATTGCAAACAGCTAACAATCATGAAAAAGAAATATAGCAAATGCCTGTCCATTTGTAAACATGATTAAGAGGGGGTGGGTCAAGTCATGTCTAATTTGGAAATCTTTTAAGATAATTGTAAACAGCTAACAATCAAGTAGAGATGATGCCTCTTTGGTTGGACATTCTAAATGAAAGTGAAAATAGGATTGCCGATATGATGCTAATTTATTACATCATGAACCAATTAATTTCAACTATCCTGAGCGTAGCCATTTTCAGGGTATGAAAAAATGAGAATGCATTGATGAAATTTTAAGCATTTAGAAAGATACCTTAATGCATGTTCTTCATTCACATATCTATAAATGCCTAAAATTCCATCAAGGCATGCTCTGTTCTGTTATCATTTTATACCCTGAAGATGACTTAGTTCTGTAGTTGAAATTACTCGAAATCGGTCAATAACATCTGAATAAATCACATCATTAAGTTACACATGCATAAATTACATCAGATAATAATTCAAAAGTAAGGGAATGCCAATTAGCAGCAATTTTAATTTCAACTGAAGAACGCAGTCATCTTCAGGGTATAAAATGATAACTGAACAGAGCATGCTTTGATGGAATTTTAGGCATTTATAGATATGGGAATGAAGAACATGCATAAAGATATATTTCAAAATGCTTCAATTAATTTGCATTTTTGTTACTAAACAAATGTAATTACATTTGTAAATTAGTTTCTGCTTTCCTCACGAAGATATCTTCAGGGACCCACAAATGTTAGATCATGTTTAATTAATTATAAGTTAGACAAATAGTTCGGCAACCAGAAGCTTCTGCAGGGAACGAGGCCGAAAATGAGGTTTCATAATGATGTAAGCTACACCCGATGCCTACCACGAATCAGCGCGTCTGCCGAGATCTAGCTAGTTCCTCTTGTCAGACAGGATCAAAGAAAAACGAATGTTAATTCAATCTTAATGCAGATTTAAGTTTTTGGTAAAAATGCGATTTTCTCTGTCTACTCTTAACAACTAAAAACCATGGAGCCATAATTTTTGACGCGGACATGATATGAAATGACCAGAAGACATATCTTGCCAAAAATTATAGCTCTAGACACTCTAGATACTTTTCAATTGATGAGAAAAAACATAAAACTTCATTTTGTCCGAAAAACTTCAATTTGCGTCTCATTCGAAAACATTTGTTTTTCTTTGATCCTGTTTGACAAGAGGTACTACAATTCGCGGTAGACGTGCAGATTCGTCGTGGCCATAGGGTATACCTACATCATTCTGTGAAAGTCTCATTTTCGGCATCGCTCCCTGCATATTTCGTTCTTGCTGCCGGACTACAATATTTATGTTCCATGAAGATAGCTTTTATGGTTGATTATTGCTTGACATCATTGATTATTGATCGCTAATTCTTGAGAAGAAAAAAATGACTTAAATTAGAAGAAAAAATATTATTAATAGACTTTGAGTAAATAAGGGACATGTTATTCCAATACAAGTCCTCCGAGACAACTATATTAATAGACTTATTTATAAAAAGGATAAACTTTTCTTGTTGTACGAGTATATTATTATTTATATCTATAAACTTTGTTAAATTACATCTTTATTTACTGAGTGAAAAGCTAAAAACTGTTAAACTCACAAAATAAGGATACTAAGTTTGCGACCGATATCCCTGAAAATAACTACACTTAGTAATGGGCAAAAGACCGTTCCAGGCCACCACAAAATTCAAAAAAATAGTATCTTTAAAAACGACATAAATTCATGAATTTAGACCCTTTTTCAGGGTTTTAAGACCTAAATACATGAATTTAGACCGTTCCAGGACACCTAAAATTCAAAAAAATAGTATCTTTAAAAACGACATAAATTCACGAATTTGAACCCTTTTTCAGGTTTTTAAGACCTAAATACATGAATTTAGTCCATTCAAAAAGTACCATTTTTTCAAAAAATGGTATTTTTAAAAACGACATAAATTCATGAATTTGAACCCTTTTTCAGGTTATGAAGACCTAAATTCATAAATTTGGGCGTTTTCAAAAATACCCAGTTTTTCAAATTTTTCAAAATCTCAAATTTGAGAATTACAATTTTCACCGCTTAAATCATGACCGTTCCAGGACACCGAAAATCATAAAAGTTGAGAATTTCAAAATTTGAGAATTACAATTTTCTTGCTTAAATCATGACCGTTCCAGGACACCGAAAATCATAAAAGTTGAGAATTTCAAATTCATGAATTTTATCCATCTTTCAGGTTTTTAAAATATATCATGTGACTAAAAATATTTTTTTAAAAATGGATGAAACAAAAGTGGAAGGAACTTCAGAAATGGATGAAACAAAAATGGAAGGAACTTCAGAAATGGAAGGAACCTCAAGAATATATCCTTCGTTATCTCAATTAAAAATAAGTGAATTAAATATAGAAAAACACAAAGATAGAGTAAGGTATATGAAAGATAAGGAATCTCAATTATTATTAAGATTAGAGCATTATAAAAAATTAAGAAAGAGATGGACTAAAGTTAAGAATGTAACACAAGGAATTGGCATATTCTTAACAATAAGTTTAGGTGCTTTAACAATTGTTATATCTTCAGGTGTTTTAGTAATTCCAGTAGTTGCTACAGCTTTAACAGGTACGGGTGTTTTTGCAACTTCACTTGTTACAATGTTAGATAAATCTTTAATAACTAAGAAACGAAAATCATTAAAAACTAAGCATTTACATATTAAAGAAGTCTATGATAAACTACATTACTACTTTCAAAGAGTATGTGATGATAATGTTATTACGTTAGATGAGATTGAAAAATTTGATCAAATAGCTAATGAAGTAAATCAAACCTTTCAATTACAGTCCGAAAAAGTTGATGATAAGAATAGACAGGATGGTAAAATTTCTAGTGATGGTAAAACTTTTACTGGTGGTAAAATTTCTAATGAAGAAAATGATAAAATTTTTTTAGAAGAGCTAAAAACTTTAAGCGAAAATTTAAGCAAAACTTTATTAAACAAAACTTAAAAAGAGAAAACTTTAAACGAAAAGATGTCAAACAACAAAGCAATAAAAAAATAATTTGTTCAGTAAAATGTTTTTGCTGTATTCCAATGTTACCACAAAATTCAAATATTATATTTTAAAAATGAATAAAATTAGAGCTGATAATTATAAAAGAATAAAACAATTAGAAGAGTTAATAAAACAAAGAAATATTATGAAAGAAAATCATCTTCAACATAGAATGATAAAAGCTGGTATTCAATCTGATATGTTTGAAAAAATGCAGCAAACCGAGCAAGTAAAAACTGATTTTGAGAAAACTATGAAACCGTTTAAAACTCTTGAAAAAGAAAGTACAAATAATGATAAACAAATTGATATAACAGATCCAGAGCACAAAACTATATTAGATGACTATGGATTACTAGAATCAAACATTAATAAGAAATTACCAAAATCTATGCAATTTGAACATTCTATTTCATTTATAGATGGAAAAACAATACCTAGATTTTATCTCGGACGAAAAGAAATATTTCCACAACCTTTTCGAGGTTTAATTTTTTCACCAGATAAATCTCCTTTTAATTTAGATAGAAATTTTGTTAATCTTTTAAGAGGAGCAGATTTAAATAATTATGCTGTAGAAGATCTCATAAAATATAAAGCTATGTTAGACAGAGTTGGTGCAGTAAAATCTCTTAGACGTTATAAACAATTAGAAAATTTATTATCAACGGGAGTTAAAGTAGGGAAAGGTTTATCTGAAAAACAGAAAACAGAAAAACAGAAAACAGAAACAACCATATTTTTACCAGATGATCCACAAGAATTACTAAATAGATTAAATATTTTAATATCTGCAATAAAAGAAGGACATAATTCTAGTTTCAATGAAATTCATGCTATATTGAAAAGACTGTTAGAAAAGAAGATTCTAAATGAAGAGGATTATAAAAGTATAACCGGACATCTCTGATGTCCTCCAGGGCTTCGCCCGTAGCTGAAATATGTTGTTGTTTTTAATTTTTTATAAAAAAAATATTTCATAAAAAAATATTTATTTAATTTTTTTTAGTTTAAAAATGTGTTCAGCAGATTTAGACAAAATTAATAATCATTTAGAAAATTTGACAGAGATTTTGGGTTCATCAAAATTTAGTACGACGTTAAAAATTATAACAACTACTTCATCACACACTTGTAATTTAGAACCCATTCTACATTTGGAACAAAATAAAAATTATCAAATTGCATTGACTAGTTTCTCCACATTTAACACTATTCAAAACGTTATCAAAGATGTGAATGATCAATTTAGATATTCTACTGATAAAGGTAAAACATGGAAAATACTAACTTTTCTTCCTGGTTCTTACGAAGTTGAAACAATATCAAATGAAATTAAGAGACACTTAGGTATATCATTTAAAGATAAGAAACAATTACATTTTGCAGTTGAACCGGCAGTTAATAAATTTTCTCTTACTTTAGACGAAAATCATCAAGTTGATTTTAATCATGATAGATCATTGTCAAAGCTATTAGGATTTAATAAACAAACCTATAGTCAAGGTTATCATTTAGGTGAGAAGATTCCAAAAATAACTGAAATAAATTCAATTGTTGTACATTGTGACATTATTGAAGGAGGATATATAAATGGTAAATTATCAAATTTAATATTCAGTTTTCCAGCTTTTACTGTACCCATTGGTTATAGATTAAATGTAATTCCACAAACATTAATATATTTTCCTATTACAAGAAAAACTATTAACAACATTGGCATTAGAATCACTGATGAAAAAGGACAAGAAATAAATTTTGGAGGTGAAGAGATTATGATAGATCTTTTGGTTCGGGAGGTATAAACTCCCACGCGAAGCTAGAGAAGTTTAATTTTCTTCTTCTTCTTTAGAAATAAAAATAAAATAAAAATAAATTTTTTTTATTAAAAAATGAGTGAAGTACTACCATTAAATAAAAAAAAACTTAAATTTAATCATCATCCAAATTTATCTAATAAAGTTTTGTCAGTTATTTGTGGAAGATCAGGATGTGGAAAAACGTATCTATTGTTTAAAATTTTAACGACTCCAAATTTTTTGGATTATAACAATCTTATAATTTATACAACAACGGCAGAACAACCCGTCTATCAATTTTTAAAATATGGATTTGAAAATAATCTTAAAAAAACAGCAATTGCTTCATTATTCAAAGAATATGAAAAATCTGAAGATGAAGAAGAAATAAGTTCGTGGTGTGAAGAAGCAGCAAAAAATAATCAGTTAGTAGAATCTAATAAAAATAACCATATAAAGATACAATTAATAGATGATAGTGGTAATATGCAAGATCCTAGTAAACTAGATAAAACAATGAAACATTGTGTAATTTTTGATGATTGTGTTAATGATAGAAATCAGTCAGTTCAGAGAAATTATTTCACAAGAGGTAGACATAATAACTGTAGTGTATTTTATTTAACACAAAGTATGTATTCATTAGACGGAAGTGTTATTAGAAAGAATGCAAATATATTTATACTATTTGAAATAAATGCAAGAAACTTAAGTGATTTGTTAAGAGATTTATGTGTAAGAAATAAAGATGAATTTAAACAATCGTGTAACAATGCTTGGTCAAAAGATTATGGCTTCATTACAATTAATATTGATAAAAAAATTCATGAAAGAGTTATCGAACAATTGTTCTCTGACTAGGCTTCGCCTCGAGGGGCTTCGCCCCGACTGAAAGTCGATAGAAAATATTTTCGCGGAGTGATAAAAATATACAAATATAGTGTTATAATATTTTTTATTTTATGTATATATGAAATTTGTCTATCTTAGAAATTAGAAAATTAAAAAGGTTCAGTAGTTATTCCATCAGGTAAAATTTTTCTTTTATCATCAAATGGATCTAATGCTAATTTATGTTCTTCTTTTAAATACATGTTATGTTTTTTTGAATTAAGTCTATAATTACATGCTGTTTTTATTTCATTATTAAATAATGCATTTTTATAATCTTGAAATGTTATTTGATTAGCCACTGATGCCTTTGAAATTCCTTTTAATGTTTTATGTGTTTTAATATTATTAGTTGTATCATAACAGTAACATTTAGATTTTAAAAATATAGCTTCTGTTATGAAATCTTCATTTCCTTCTAATTCATCTTTTACTTTACATAAATCAGAAGGATGAATGATATCTTTTATTTTATTAATTTCTTCATCAAGTGAAGAATTATACGGTATTGTTAATTCTAAGAAAACAGAATCGGTATCTGTAAAGTGTAATTTATAGTTTTTGCCATAAGCAGGTGCTAAATAATCATATATAAATCTATACATAAATAGTTTAGCTAATTCTAATATAGTGAATCCAATAAAATTAAACTTATCATGTTTTACGCTAATTCGACGTAAGTGTACAGCACATAGTTCATCACTAAATCTAGTAGTTCTTTTATATGTAGGTTTCCTTGTTAAATTTTGAAACCTATCTTTATCATAAACTATTTCAATATTTTGTCTATTACGCACATTTTCTAAAGTCTTACCGTAAAATGCATTATTCATTAATTTGAAGAACACGTTTCCAAAATCATCTTTATTTCTTTTAGCTATTTTACGTTTTTCAATATTGAACTCTATATAATTTTTTAACCACCTAGATTTTTGATAAAATAGTTTTCGATGTATTTTGGTGAGAATCATTCCATGTTCTAAATACCAATCTAGCATTCTTCCTTCAACAACATACTTTCCTTTATTACTTTGTGTTAACATAAGTTTTTTTGTTGGTCTGTATTTCTTAGGAATTAAAGATTTTTGATAATCTGAAAAATCTTCTATATTGGGAATTTTGTTTTCGGGACAGAAAGGAAAATATTTTGTTTTATCTTTTATTTCATCAGGATATACTAAATCAACTTCATATATATAACCATGATTATAATCTCCATCATAGGTTTTTTGATAATCAAGAATATTACACCATGACATTTCACCTGTTGGTAATTCTTGTATCATGCAAGAAGAATATAAGCTATTAAAATCATAATATAACAAATAGTTTTCTCTCATGATTTCATCAACTGCTGCTTGACTATCTTCATTTGGTATAAGTCCTTCTATATTTTGATTAAACAATTTTATAAACTGATCGCTTTCTTCTGGAGATAAAGGTTTCATTATTCCATAATCATCAGGATTTACTTTTTTATTGTAACACTGTATATAACGATTACCTAAAACTGATGAAACTCCACCTCTAATTCCAGATTCAAAAAATAATAATTTATCATATGTATTTTCTTTATAATGTTTAAGTTTAACATTTGTATGTTTTAATCCTGCTAACCATGTTAAACCTGGTGTAGAATAACAATAACATGGATCTATTCCGTAATATTCTAAACACATGTCACGAAAGTTTTCGAAAAGATCAGCTAGTATTAATACATCTATCTGAAGATATTTTATTGTATAATCATACATTGTTTTACAATTTAACTCTCTCCAATTCTTTTCAGCTTCTGCATAGTCTTCGTCAGATAATTTTGATTGTTTTAATGTTGATTTAAATTTATTTATTGGAGGAAGTTGTTCTTCTTCCATAATTTTATTCACAGAATTAAAATCTCCAGTTATGTACTCATACGGAAATATTCCTTTTAAAGGTTTTAAATTATATTTATTTAATATTTTACATTGTTCAGATTTCAAAGTTTTTCCCATAACATCTAATGAATAAGGAGTAAAAAATCTAAATGCATCTAAAATTCTAATACAACCTAATTGCATTGAAAAATATTCTTCTTCTGTTTTACATAGTACATTTATTTGTTGTTGTTGTAATTTTTCAGATGAAAATAAATCTTTCATTACTAGATGGAAATCATATTTAGAACCATTATAAAAATATAAAGGAACAAAGTTATATTTAAATTTATTAGCATTAAGATTACAAGAATTATGTGCTGCACCTCTATATAATCCATTTAGATGATCATGATCTTTTACCTTATCAAGATATCTACCTTTGCCATTTTTATAATTTTTTGTAAATTCTCTTCCACAGTAATAACATTTTGTTTCATTAATAAAATTTAATTTTTCTTTTTCTGTTAATGGCATCATCGGTATATTTGTTTCAAGCAATTGTGAAAAATAATTTTGTAATTCTTCTACTTTCTTTGTAAACATTTCTGAACTATCTTCACCATAGTATTGAAAATATTCTGATTTAAATAATTCAGGATAATTTGAATGAATGTACATTCCCCAACATAATGGTTTTTGTTCAAATAAATATTTTTCTTTACTTTGTTCAGATGCACTTTTTTCATAATTAAAAACCGAAGGTTCTAATTGGCCCGTACCATTTTCAGAATTATCATTTTTAGAATCGGGTGAAGCCCTGGAACTTTCCGTTTGATTTTGTGTCATATTAACATTATATGCTTCAAAATCACAATAAATAGTAAAGGGTACTTTATTTTTAAAATACCATTTATTATATTCTAAATAATCATCTTTAGGAAAAGTATTTTGAACTGCTTCGTTTTGTTGACAATTCTCCAAATGTCTATTCATTTCTTCTAAAGTTCTAAAACTTGTCATACATTGAAGACAAGGAAAATTTTTATTATCTGAAGTTTTTGTAAATATAGAAACATCTTTACACAATATAAAATGACCCTAATAATATAATATATTCGCTTGTGCTGGTTGTTTTGTCTGTTCTAGTTTTTCAAATTCATCTTTATATATTTCATGTGTTTCATTAATTTCTTTTGTAATATTAAATGTATTTTGATAATAATTTTGATTTAATATTTGTAGCTGATAAATATATTCTTTATCATATTGTTCTTTATATTGTTGTAGACATTTTTTTAAACATTCATTTAATTCTTTATTTTCTTCATTATTTAATTCTTTATTATTTAATTTTTTATTATTTTCTTCATTTAATTTTTGAATTGTTTCTATCTTATTTTGATATTTATGGTGATATTCTTGTAGTAACATTTTTGTTTGTTGTTGATAATCTATTTTACATTTTTGTAAACTTTCATTTAAATTTTCTAATTTTTGTTGATATTCTGAAGATAAAGATGAATATTTGTAATTATAATCATCAGTACGTCCTTTATAATTATTATGATTAATCATTATTGGTGATAGTGTTTTAACAAGTTCAAATTTTTCAGTACATATTATATTTCCTTGGTAAAAAATATTATGATGCATGTAATTTCCTCTATCATTATATACTATTTCTGATTGACATAAATTTTTATTATTCAAATAAAATTTTTTTGAATCTGAGTAAAGTGGAATAATTTTACCAATAGAAACATAATTCACATTTAATTCAAAAACATGTACTTCTATTAAATTTTTATTCTTTTTATGAAACTTTATTAACCTATTATAATCATATGGAAATTCATCTAAGCCATCAGAGAGATCAAATTCATTTATGTATTCTTCTTTATTATAATGACTTAGTCTTTCTTTATGATATTCTGCAGGATGTAAATGTGCTATAATACTCCACAGAAAACAATAATCATCTTCATTTTTTATGTTGATTAATTGTGGTGAACTGAAAGGTAAAGGAACATAACTACCACCAGTATTATTTTTATATTTATCAATTACTATTTTCTTAGATAGTATTTTAACAAATCTCCAACCAGATTCACGTAACTGGGCTTCAATTATACAATTTTCTAATTTAAGTATCATCGATTCAAATATGGGTTGTATATCATTTACATTATGAATTTCTTGTGAATTTGTAAAATGTCCTCGTATTATTTCTTCAGGAATTCCATCAGGTCCATTTTTTGTATAAAGTACTTCTACATTCATATAACATTTGAAAGATTTCTTAAATATATTATAAAAGTTGGTTAGAATATCAGAAAAAGTTTTATCGGTTTCATTATATTCAAAAGACTGATTAAATAAATATTTTATATCTGTTACGGCTTCATCGTTTCGTTCAGCTTCATCAAATTCATCAGTATCTCTAAATAAATATCTTCCATCTGGTACGGGCGAAGCCCTAGAACCTTCGGTTTGTATGGTCTCATCTTCACTATTAAAAACTTTTTTTATATTCCGAATGTGAATAATCATCAAACATTTTTTTAACTTTTATATCAGTAGGCAATGTTTCTAGATAGTTTTTATAACTATTTAATTTTAATACATTTCCTTCATCAACTCGTTCTACATTTTGTAAATGCAATTTACTATTTAAATGAGATTGATAACTTCTTTTTGTTTGCAACTTTTTTTTACATAAGTTACAATAAAACTTGGTATTTTCCATTTTTTTTATTTTTTTAGAGAAAATTTAAGAAAAAAATTGTGTTTTAATTTTAGATATAAACATTCTAATATCTAGGACTTGAGTGTTATTTTATATTATTATATATTTCACGTTCTTTAGTTATTTTTGCTTTATCATATTAAGTTTAATCATATTAAGTTTTATCATATTAAGTTTCATCATATAATGTTTTATCAAAAGATAATTTAAATTTATTTTCACTAACTATTGATTCTTCATCATCATAAATTGATTCTTCATCATCATCATAAATTGTTTCTTCATCATCATAAATTACACTTTTTGGTATAGGATGCCCTTCCATGATAGGATACCATTCTCTTATTGGAATATCTAATTCTAAATTACATTTCTTATCTGATAATAATATAATAGAGAAAAATATTGGTCTTTGATCTCTTTTGGAAAATTTAATAACACCACTATAATCTGAATCACTTTTAGTTTTTATTAAAGATGATAAAATTTTAAATTGATTAGATGTAAATCCTAATTTAAATTTTGTAGACCCGACACATAGTTGTCTAACAGTATCTTCAACTATACCATCATTATTATTTTCAATTGTAAGAAAATGAAATTTAGATAAATTTTTATAATTACTAATATTTTTATAATCTTTTTTACCATTTACACCTTTTTCAGATGTTACAGAATCATCATTATTATCATAAGATTCTTTAAGATCGGGCAAAGCCCTAGAATCTTCAGTTCGTTTATTATGAATATGATTATGGCCATTGTTAATAGTATAAGGTGTAGTCCACATATAAATTTTCTCTTGTTGAGCTAAACCATTCATATAAGATTTTAACAAATTAATATTTAAGTTTGAATATAATCCTATATACGTATCATCATCATATCTTTGCGGCATTTCTAATGTTTCTTGTTTATAAATTGTGTCTCTATAATGAACTTGACATAATAATTCTTCATTATGTTTTTTACTCTCTATATGAATGTTATATTGATTTTGATCGTCAACAAATAATCTAATTTTTTCTTTCGAAAAATATTTTAATTTTTTAACTAATTCTTTAATATTGATATAATTAATAATTTTAGTTTCTATCCAATCAGTATTACTAATTGGTAACACTGCTCTAATAAATCCATATACACTATTATGTCCAATGATAACCATGTTCTCTTTGTTAAGTTCAACATATGCAACATCATTGTATTTACTTACTATATCCATAAATTTAATAAATGGATCTCCAGGAAAAATACAGTAATTAGTTTCTATAGAAGGTAAACCTTTTGTTTGTTCTCTAAATATTTCGGCTTGTAATTGAAATAAAATATTAACATCTATACATGGATTATTATTATTATTATCAAAACATTTATTTTCAAATCCCGTTGATCTCGTCGAATAAGAAGAACAGGATGATGCGGGCGAATATAATTTTTTTAAATTTGGATTTTCCATTTTTTTATTTTTATTAGAAAAAATTTTACTTTTTTATTGTTTTAAAAATGATGTTACCAAATGTTGGTGGAGGTGCATATATCCCGAATAATCGTGAATTAGAAATAGAGATAGAAAATTATATCATGATAACTGGAGACGTTTTATCTGGTCCATTGCATCTTTCTATTCTTCCGCAACAAAATACAGAGTTAACAAATAAACAATATGTTGATACACAAATCAATGACTTAAAGGAAAAATATATAAACGATGTTTTGGTTCCACTGATGAACGAATTAAAGTTGCTAAAACTTAATGACAAATCATTAAACGAAAAATTATTAAAACTTGATAAAAAGGATAGAGAGCTAGAAGCAGATATAACAAAACTTTTTAAAAAGATTTCAGAACAATCAAAAATTTTAATATTACTTTCTATAAATTTAAAATCTGCAGTCATTAAAAATAAACATCAGATAAAAATGTTAAAAGAACAATTAGAAGATGAAATAGAAAAACTACCTGAAAGAATTAAAAAAAATTTAAAGCAGTTACAAACTACATTCCAAAAAAGTGTTGATGAATTAAGTTCTAAAATTACTCAACAAATGAAAAAGATGAATAGAATAATAAATGAAGTAAACTCACTTAATGAAAAAGTTGATAAAATGAAAAATCTGAAAATCAATTTAGAAAATGAATTAAAGAAAAATTTACAAGAAAACTCTAAAGAAAATAAAGAACAGTTAGATTCTGTTAAAAGACAATTAGATGTTCTTAAAAATAAGTTAAATGCACTTAAAACGGCGTTGAAGATGAATCAGGAGAAAATGCAAGTTAATAGAAAAGAAATTAAAGTACATCACACGCTGCTTGACGCAATAGATAAAGTGCAACAGTCAATTAATAAAGTTATCTCGAAGTTGTTGTCCATTCACAAACGTAAATCTTAGCGTAAATATTAAACGGACCAAAGGTCCTCTGGTTACTAACCAATCGGAGCGAAGCTCCTCGAGGCTTTAGCCGAACGTAGATATTTTTACCAAAAGTCAAATTTAATCCTAAAAAATGCCTATAATTTATAAACACAATCTTAAACATTTTGCATCAAATAATAAAATTGCTCATGAACCATCTCAGAAACCTGTGTACCATTATGATAGTGTAGAAACTGTCGGAACACAAAAGTTCCTAGGCACCGCAGGTGCCGTCCAAAAAGAAGGGGCTGGCATCTTTTCTGGTATTGGAAGTATCGTTAACTTAATTAAAAATAATAAAGATTTGATTACATCTGCTGCAAAAGGAGCAGCTGCTATAGGTAGTACAGCTAGTGCAATATCGAATGCTGTCAAGTCTCAAAACGAATTAAAACAACTAGAAGCTATTCGTAAACTTAGGAATGATTCCGAAGAACTAAAAAATTTAAAAAAACTTTCAGAGGAAACAAAAAATAAAATTGCTAACATAGCTGTGGGGGTGAAACCTTGAGGAGCGGAGCTCCGTCTAATAGTAAACATAATAAAAATAAAAATAATAAAAAAACAATTGAAGAAATAAGAGGAAATGGCGTGAGTAGCAACCTTCGGTTTAACCAGCAAAGCTGTAGCGGAGCTGGTCTAGCAAAATTCTAAAATATATTTTTTAGTAAAATTTTTTTAGTAAAATTTTTTTAGCAAAATTTTTTTTAGTAAAATTATTTTAGCAGAATTTTTTCTGTCTGTGAGAAAAACAAAAAGTCAAATTATTTTTTATAAAAATGTCTTCGCTTATCGAAAATAAATTTAGATTAGACGATCCTCCGTTCGTCAGTTACAATCAAAAAAAGAATGACTATATAAGAATTGCTATGAATCCCGGATCTTCCAGTAGAGTAAATACTGGAGGTGATTTAATTTTTGAAGTTGATAATCAGCAGAGTTATTTATATCTACCTGATTCATTTTTACACTGTGAATATTCTTTATATAGTGATGCCAATTTTACAACACCATTACCAGAAACCGATAATATTGCACTAGAGAATAATTTCTTTCCAAGATTATTTACACAAATGCGTTTAGATGTTGCAACTCAAAATATAGAAACAATAAGTGATTCTCCAGGTGTAATTGATACAATGCTTAGATTTGTAACAATTGGTGAAAATAATAAAAAGTATGAAATCGAAGGTTGGTTTCCTGATACTAATGATGGTATAATTGTTGATGATTTAACTCACGCTGGAACAGATGCAGCAGGAATTGCGAAAGATGTAGAAAATATTGCAAAACATTTAAATAAAACAAATAATGATGCATATAAAGAAAGACGTGAATTTAACAAGAAAAGTAAGCAGACAGTAAATTGGTCATTGTCTCCATTATTCGGATATTTAGATTATGATAAAATATCATATCAATTAAAATTTAAATTAATAATTCATCGTACAGCAAATAATGAATTAATCTTTTTTGGTAAGACTGGAAAAAAAGCATATTTAAAAATTGATAGACTTGAATGGTGGATTAAGCATATTACTCCTAGTTTAGAGATTGAAACAGCTATTGCAAAAAGATTAAATACTAACAAACCAATTCCAGTAAATTTTCTAAAGCGTACTGCTAGTTCAGTAACTTTTTCCGAACAAAGATTTAACTGGCATTTTACTAGAACTGCGAATACACCAAGATATTTATTACTAACTTTTCAAAGAAATAATTCTCCAAGTTTTGATAAGAATAACAATATTTTTCATATTAATACAATTCGAAGTTTACAAGTTTCATTAAATCAAACCCGATATCCAATTGATCCATTAAGATTCGATGATACCAATAATCAATTTATGGAAGGATATGATTGTTATCGAAGTCTTTGTACAGAATTTGGAGTTGAACCACAATTAACTCCTGGAGATTGGAGACATTTATATCCAATTTTCTGTTTCGATTTAAGTGCACAATCTGAAGATATTATTAAAAATGGTTGTGATGTAACAATTAATATTGAAAAGAAAGATTCCACAACTTCATTGATGGCTTATGGTTTATTGCTAGAAGATGTAAAATATTCTATTGAAATTCTTAATGGGAAGATGACTAGAATAGGCTAAAGCCCAAGACTTCGTCGTTTAATTAATTTAATTTTTTTTGTTAACTTAAAATTTTTTAGTAATTAGTAATAAAATTTTTTTTGTTAACTTAAAATTTTTTAGTAATTAGTAATAAAATTTTTTTTCATAACTAGAATAGATTAAAAATTTTGGTAACTTAAAATTTTTCATAACTAGAATAGATTTAAATTTTTGATAACTTAAAATTTTTTTATTAAAAATGTCGCAAGCGAAAGGTAATAATAATAAAACTGTTGAATTAAAATTACGTAATATTGTTGACAAAAATACACCTAAAACTATTACGATTAACAAAAAAAAGTATTACATAAGTAAACCAATGATAGAGAATATACAATTACAAGAAGAAAAGAATGGCGGGATTCTCCCATTAATTCCACTAATAATAGGTGGCATAGCTGCAGCAGGAAGTGTTGCAGGTGGGACAGCTGGTATTGTCCAAGCAGTAAATAAAAATAAATCAGAGAAGGCAGCATTAGAAGAACAAAAACGTCATAACAGAGAGTTAAAGAAAGTTGCTAGGGGTGACGGAATAGTAGATAATTTTATTAGTAAATTAAAATTAGTTGATGAAGGAAAACGAGTTCTTAAAAATATTCTCCACAATGTTGATGATTTAATTGAAATTAAAGAAACTAAAGATGGTTCTGGAATATATCTAAGTCCTAGTATGATTCGGTAAAACATTCATTTTATTTTATCTTTTAAATTTTTTTTATCTTTTAAAATGAATTCTAAAAATTCCGAAAATTTAATTAAATTAAAAATTTCTAATTTAGATTTATTGAATTATCTATTAAACAAAAATAAAAACTCAAATTGTAAAATTTATGAAGGTAACGACGACAAACAAAGTTTGGCTACTACCTACGGTGGTGACATACAAAAAACATTAGAAAACTTTCCTGGATTTATTTGGAGTAAATATTCGAAAGAAAAACAACTTCCTGGTCATTCATATACCGGTCCAGGAACTCGATTAGATATAAGACTAGATGAGAATAATAATCCGAAACCAGGTGAAGAACCGATAAATAGAGTAGATGCCGCAGCTTACAGGCATGATTTAGCTTATCGAAATCATGATCTAAGTTCTCGACATGCAGCTGATAAGAAGATGATTCAAGAATTAGATAGTATTCAGAATCCTACATTTAGAGAAAAAATTGAAAGAATGTTTGTTAAGAAAGCTTTACAAGCTGAAATGTTATTCGGCCAGGGTTTAAATGAAACGACAGCTAAGCTGTCTGAGAGCAACGCTCGAACTAATAACTCTGAGAGCAACGCTCGAACTAATAACTCTGAGAGCAAAGCTCGAACCTACGCGTCCGAAATTCACAAGGAATATAGAAAGCCGAAATATCTATTGAAAGTAAAAGTATTTAATAAAGATGATATTTGGAGTGCTGATCTTATTCATATGCCGAATGAAAAAGATTATAAATACGCATTGACCGTTATAGATTTATATACACGATACGCTTGGGTAAAACGTTTAAAAAATAAAAGTGGTCTATCAGTTAAATATGCGTTTGAAGAAATCTTTAAAGAAAGTAATAGAAAGCCAAAAAATTGTTTGTTGATAAAGGGTCGGAATTTTATAACAGAAACGTTCAGCCACTATTTGAAACAGACGAAAGTCATCGCCAAGGCTCAGTTTATTCAACTGAAAATGCAGGGAAGGCCGTAGTGATAGAAAGATTCAATCGGACGTTAAAAAATAAATTATTCAAGAAATTTACTGAGCAAAGAAATCAGAAATGGTTGAAGATATTACCTGGAATTGTGGAAGAGTACAATAATAAAGTTCATTCTGGTATTGAAGAAACTCCAAAGAATGCTTCTGACGATCCTGATCTAGTACGAAAGAAAATATTCGAGAATAATAATTTGAATGAGAGTAATCCGAATTTGCGGAAACTTAAGCCGAAATTTAAAATTGGAGATAGAGTTAGAATATTTAAATATAAGAATAAATTTGAAAAAGGCTTTGTTGGCTATTGGACTAAAGAAATATTTGAAGTTTCTAAAAAAAACAAAGTTATCCGATTACTTATGAAATTAAAGATTTAGATAATGAGGATATCAGAGGTCGTTTTTATCAAAATGAATTACAGAAAACAGAGCTTTAACCTCTAGGTGGCGCTTTAGCTAGCTTCGCTTGAGTTATAGATTGTTTAACTCTAACATAATATCTAGAAATGGTACTCCTTTTTGTAATTTGTACAAAACGTATAAACATAATTGTCCACAATAAGTAGTGCCTGGTGTTTGAATTTGAAACGTATTGTATGTTCCCGTTCCAAGTAATTCTTTTACTTCATTTGTAGGGGGCAAACCGTATGAATCAAAATAATAGTTCTGCTGATGATTTTTAACGCCTGCTGACCAATGTACACCTTTTTCATTTGACGTATGAAGATTTGTTATGAAATTTACAGTTATTGATGGCCTATTTTTTAGGAATTGTAATTCATCCCTCATCAATATGTGAAAATTCTTTATTCCCAATTGATTAGCAATCTTATTTAAATCGAAATTCGTTGTTGTCTGTGTTCCATATAATTTCAAAAACTCATTTATGTTGCTCATTTTATAATAAAAAAATTTCTTAAGAGACCCCTAGAAGTCAGAGGGGGGGGTATTGATTTAAAACTGTTCTCTAATGATGTCTTTCCTTACTACTTAGTCAGAAGGGGGTATTGATTTAAAACATTTTTATAATGATGACTTTCCTTACTACTTGGGGGGGTATTGATTTAAAACTGGTCTCTAATGATGTCTTTCTTTACTACTTATTCGATTTTGAAATGATTTAATTTAATCTAAATTTAAACGTTACATTGTTGCATTGTGTTAGTGTTTCGCACATCTTTTATCAATAGTAATTCATTACTCATCAATATGTGAAAATTCTTTATTCCCAATTGCTTAGCAATCTCATTTAAATCGAAATTTAATGTGGTTTTGTTTGCCGTATATTTTTAGAATGTCTCTAATGTTTCTCATTTTAAATGGAATAAAATCTATTTCAGAACTTTCTCAAAAGAATTAGCGTGTAGCAGCTGCTAAAATTGTTTCAGCTGATAGGGGTGAAGGAAATCACAGACAATAGCGCATAATGCGAGTTGTGAAATCTCATTCACACTTTGAGAACAAAAGAACAAATACAATCTAAACACAATAGACATATGAGAGAGAAGAGAAATGAATGAGCATTTCTCTTCATTTTGGGTTTCCATAACAATCATTCATGCGACATTGCTTTGAATGGAAAAATACACCAACTGTCGCGCCGATGTCAGAAAGTTTGTCGATAAAGCTGTCGACATGGTTCGATAGTTGGTGTATTTTTCCATTAGCGTTCAAGGTCATTCTATTAAAAGCATATGGGAATTATTCTCATTGAAGACAAGCAATTGTTTTAAAGAATGCATGTCATTGTGAATACAATATTCCTGTAACAGACAGGAACGAGAGAGAGAGAGAGAAAGAAAGAAAGAAGACACGCTGCTCCGTAAAAGTTTAATTGAGATAACGAAGGATATATTCTTGAGGTTCCTTCCACTTTTGTTTCTTCCATTTCTGAAGTTCCTTCCATTTTTGTTTCATCCATTTCTGAAGTTCCTTCCACTTTTGTTTCATCCATTTTTAAAAAAATATTTTTAGTCACATGATATATTTTAAAAACCTGAAAGATGGATAAAATTCATGAATTTGAAATTCTCAACTTTTATGATTTTCGGTGTCCTGGAACGGTCATGATTTAAGCAATGAAAATTGTAATTCTCAAATTTGAGATTCTTAACTTTTATGATTTTCGGTGTCCTAGAACGGTCATGATTTAAGCAATGAAAAATGTCATAATCACAAATTTGAGATTTTGAAAAATTTGAAAAACTGGGTATTTTTAAAAACGCCCAAATTTATGAATTTAGGTCTTCATAACCTGAAAAAGGGTTCAAATTCATGAATTTATGTCGTTTTTAAAAATACCATTTTTTGAAAAAATGGTACTTTTTGAATGGACTAAATTCATGTATTTAGGTCTTAAAAACCTGAAAAAGGGTTCAAATTCGTGAATTTATGTCGTTTTTAAAGATACTATTTTTTTGAATTTTAGGTGTCCTGGAACGGTCTAAATTCATGTATTTAGGTCTTAAAACCCTGAAAAAGGGTCTAAATTCATGAATTTATGTCGTTTTTAAAGATACTATTTTTTTTAATTTTGTGGTGGCCTGGAACGGTCTTTTGCCCATTACTACACTTGAACGATTATATAAGATTTCACTATGGGTTAAGTAAAATTAATTTTGCCATTATCAAAATGAAATCGTGTCAAGTTGTACCCGTCATTTACTAAAGATAGTTGGGTCTCCAGTTATGTAAAGAGAGACTTCACTGTCAACACCGTTGACAGCATCGATAAAAGAAGTACAGCTCTAACTCTCTTGGCATCGAAGCTGGAAACAAAACCAAATCTCAGCTGAAGTGTAATGGTCGCTCTGATAGAGATTTCGTTATCAACAAACGCTCGCGTAAATCAAAAACTATATCAATGAAAATAAAGTTGTTCTAGATATTGATTTTATTAGTGATAGTTTTTCTCGCAAAATTAATTATCGTATTCGTAAACATAAACTTAACAGTAAATTCGCAAATTAAAGTAACATAAAATGATGTCATTTATTTCAAAACAAGAATAATAATAATAAACACGCTAATTGTTTTCTTTGTAGTAAATAATCATAATATTTGCAATACTAGTTTTTTTGTTTATCCGTTTACTTGTAATTTTAGTTCTAATAGTTATATAGATGATCTTCACGCCTTTTTCGTTTGAGATTTGATGAAGATAGCAAAGTAGCCACCCCAGTGGGTGGTTCAATGTGCCGCACGCATGGGGCACATTGAACCACTTTGGTAGAAATTTTAAAATTAAAATTGTGAGGATATTAAATGTCACAGAAACGTCCAACAACTCAGGGATTACTAAGGATATCCTCAACCTTTCATCCGAGTTTGATTTTGGTTCATTTGATTTAGTATATTCAAACTGCTGAGTAAAGATCAAAAACATGTTCAGTGTGCCCCACCCGACCCTATCAGGAATGGAGATGCAGCAAGTCCTCTGACTGATCGCTGTTTGAAATGTACCGCGAACTGTATTGAAGACTGACGTCAGTTAATTACTAACTTTGGATTGCCCTGTCAAAGCCAGTATCAACAAATCACAACTATAATTCGAAAATTGATTTGTACTTCGTTATGACTGCCTGGCATTATGTTATATTAATACACATGTCAACGGATTCTCATCGAAGATCGCACCCACAAACTGAAAGCTGTGACAAATACGCTAGTGACTCAAACCAAAAGCAGTTTAACTTGAATTAATAATGGCAGTTATTCGATGTAAGCAAGCAAGCAGATTTTTAAAGTCAATCACACATTTTCACTAAAAGTTGACGTATCTTGATGAACAATACGTCAAATAAAAGCCTAGGAGTTTTTGTTGGGAAACCATGTAGACAAGATGGTAGTAACTTTTTTTATGCTGTTGCCATCTTGTCTACTTGGTTCCCAAAAAAAACTTGAAGAAAATGATTAGCCAAGGTCTCTTCAACAAAAGCCTAGAAAATGACTGATCATCTCATGCGGGTTTCATCTCTTCATCTACACGATTATGTTTAAAAATCATGATTTATGAAGTGGGTTTTACTTCTCTACGTAAGGTAATGAGTAGACGTATAATATATAGGCTACTGCCATCAATTCATCATGAAAAATGTAAATTATCATATAATTGCAATAACATCAGGATAAACTTCTTAACGATGTAAAATATGGAACGCCTTCATTCCTGAACAAATGTTGCCAGTGACAGACCTATGCGTACAATAATAAAATTACTAAATCCTGTACAAATTATAACTAGCAACCGACGCAGAGAAATATATTTATGGATAAGCTTACCAATTAACAACATGATTGTTCGTAGTCACAGCAATGACTTACATTTTGCATAAATTAGTCAATTCCGTTTCTAAGATCGCGTCATTCGTTTCCAAGAGATAATAAAATCAATTACCATGTATCCTACTGATTCCATCGATGTAGAAGTCAAATGACAAATCATGAAATATGCGAATGAAACTTTGAAAGTGTGGAGACAACTCTGAAGAATTATGAGAAAACACTACGCACTCGGAAGTCGAAATATAAGTGTATTTTGTTGGGAGATTTATTGAAGGAAGCCAATCTGAGATCCTCGAAATCGGTGATATTATCCTTGGGAATTCGAATTATCAAGTTTCCATTCTTGTGTTCTCTCCTTCCATGCGAGCCGCTGCCGTTGATTCGTTTTTTGTTATGTGAAGGATGAAGTGTATTTGATGAAGATGCCGAGGTATAGTAAGATGGAAAGTTGTTGAAAACACTGGGAACTGCCAAAGATTTGAGTTGCAATAGTTTCAATTCTTTTCTGGGACGCTCAGATGATCTTGAATTGTTGACTTGTCTTGATCAAATCATTTTCGAGGAAATGCAGAGAACAAATTCGCGAAGACGAGGTTGGAACGAAGACGCTTCTTCTTGGAGTGAAATCATGTCCCTTACACGTCCAACTCTATAAACTGTACAAGGCATTATCTTGCTCAGATGCATTAATGGATATTGTTACTACAAGCTCGGAAGATTCCTAGAAGATATGCATGCTACCAAAATCCGTGCTACTATCACAAGCGTGCCGCCGGCAAAGGTCATCGTCTGCCTGACATTGCTAAATTTTGCCAACAGTGGAAAGATGGAAAGCTGCAAAGTCGACAGCCATATCCATTCAACGTCGTGACAGTAAGAGAACTTCAAGAAAGCAAGAGTCTGATTGTATACCTCAATCGATCATAGATGCCGCCTTAAATAAATTGCAAATGGGCAGTATGGGCAGACGTGTCGTATTTTGATGTCGGATAGAATCGCGTCAAATAATGAGGACACATGGGCATCCCTTCAGTCGAAACATCTGCGTGAACCAGAACCTACGATCGTCATCAATGATGGGGCTCCACCCCCTCAATTGGGACCGAACTTTAACATTGAAGCTATCTCAGATTTTCCCAAAAGATACTGCTTGTGGTCCTACTGGAGTACGGATTCAGCATTTATTGAATGCGTGTGATATCTTTACCAATACCGATAATTTCTTCAATACGTAAAGTGATCAATATTCTGATCTCGGGGAAAATTTCAGGTGAAGCTGCTACTTTCATCGGCAGTGCTTCCTTAACACCATTGAAGAAAAACAATGGCTCACCAGGAGACATTTGACCTATTACTGTTGGAAAAGTAGTTCGTCGACTTGCAAGCAAGTGCATCTGCAATATTTATAAAGATTCTGCGAATAAATGTCTGTCACCACGGCAGCTTGACGTAGCTGTTTCAAGTGGTACTAAAAAGGTCATTCATAGTTTGAGAAAAAATATGAGATTGCATTGGGATGACGAAGATTTCACGATATTGAAAATAGAATTTAAGAACGCATTCAATACTGTTTCTCGACAGATTATGTTTGAAGCATGTTCAACAATGTTGGGAATGTTGTAAGTTTCCCAAGTCTACTTATAGCGGCTACGCACGATTTATTGCTGGTGGAATCAAAACGCCTTGAATGGTTAGAACTTTGTATATTTCTACATTGTTCAGTACCGTGAAAACTGCAAAACACATATGCACATAATGATTCTTTACATGCAGTTCATACAAAATCGGGAGTGACGTCGATTTTTGTGACACTCGATCGCCCGCGATCGCAGCTATTTTCACGCTCGAACTAATTGCGATCAAACGCGTACTGCCGCGGTTCTCAATTTTCGCACTCGATAGAGTGCGAATTTTAATACATTGCTTACGACCGAGCGCGAATTATAATGGTTTTATTGAATTTCGCACCCGATCGAGTGCGAAGTATCTAGTGTACGCACTCAATCAGAGTGCTTTCTTTCAGATGGCATACGCAGGAATATCTGCTTCATTTGAAGAGGTCTTGAAACCAACAATTATGTCAGACGACAGGTTAAATACACAAATCCTGAGCTGTTTGGAAGCAGAGTGTTCATGAACATGCTGTCTGAAAAGGCTTTCGCTCCTCACTCCAGCAAGTACGAAAATATGGCACCACGCAGATCAAGTTTGAAATTTACTGAACATCATTTCAAAAAATCGCGTAAATATGAGACAAAAAATGCAGCACCACAGACTGATCATCGCCTGAAAACGTCAAAGCTATAAAATGAAGCATGTTTCAGAAAGTAACATCTATTGTCGAAATATCAGAAAATAACTCGTTATGATAAAATGTCTTTCATAAGAAACACTCCAGATTGTACATGCATCAGCTGATGGGGTATAATAGCAGTCGATTTCGCTGCATCGTATGTATACGAAATCCTTCTTCTCATTCCAGTAAAATAATCACATACTCTCAGAAGTATCTGTTCGAAATATAATATGATAATGATCGAAGATTTGAAAGTCAATATGCATGTCCTTGTAGGCGCAATACCCCATAATGAATGAAATCACGAGGCGTACATAAACAAACAAATATGCAACAGTTTATAACAAAGGTTATGTCGGATTCACACAATAACAAAAGGCTTCTACCTAATCTATTGCTACCAAAAATACAATTGAAGTAGAAAAAATCTATCTAAAATAACTCGTTCTGGTAAAAAATATCCTTCACAAGAAGCACTCCAGATTGTACATGCATCAGGTGATGGGAATGACACATTTACTGTATATCTTAAATTCATTTTCGTCAACTTCATGAAAGAAACTAGAAGATTTCACACTGAACGTTCAGGATGCGCGCACTTATCAAGCTTTCTTCGCAGGATACGTGCATGGTTAGTTAAGATAATCTTGTTAATCACTACCATCGACACTTTCATTTGCTCCATCACCGCCACTGACAGGCCGGCGCCTTTTGTCATCTCTGCCGGCTCGATTGATACTTGTTTTTGCGTCCTCCCAGGAGAACTTTAAGAACCTCAAGGAGAGGGCATCTGCAAAAAATAATGTACGGTACCATGATTCATCGCTCAACACTGAAACTTACAGTACTATAGACAAATGAAAGATAGCCACTTCGAAGCCGGATATTGATAGGGCAGTTAGAAATGGGGAACATTTGTTCGCTCCGTTTCACATGTAGTACTCTTGTAGTACTCTTGTACAATGATACCATAGAATGACTATTTCATTTCATCTGTTACCCATACAACCTGAAACTGTGCCGTAGTCAGGGTTGCCATTTGAAGAGTGAAATGGGTCATCTGGTTCTAATGAGCTTTCCCTGAATTCTATTGGCATGGATAGAACGATGGGGTAAATGTTCGAAAAAATGGTTTATCTATCTCGGAAAAGAACTAAAACATACACTGAAATGCAAACTGAATTTCTACATATGCTTTTAATGGCTTCTTATTTATTTGGAACATATGCAACATGTGTGTGGAGCACAACAACATCTGCAGCAACATATGTATCAGCTTCTAGGCGCCACTGATCTGCAATGCTATTGAATAATCCTTCTCGTCTTTTAACAGTAACGCATTACGTGTGTTGAGATGACTATGGAACACAACACGTCCACGATCATCGATTCAGAGACGAATGTAGTCAGTTTGCAATGTAGATCTCCATGTCACGGAATTTGGATCATTACGTTAAGTGAAGGTCCAGGGTTCGAATCTATCCGCCTACAGAGGTACCACCGCTCTCACTGAAGGTTACTTACGTTAGCATCCACTATTGCATTTTTAACTTAGTTCTCCACATAAAGCCCTCTTACATCTGCGCATCACAGATTTCATTCGAAAACAGAAACTATATGATATGAAATTCATTCTAAATCAATGGGCACGGATGGAGCAGTCTGTCCTTGTCCCTCCATGCCTTGGAGCCTGCTTCATCCAATTCGCAATCAGCTTCCTCACAGCATCTTGGCCCTCCTTGATCCCGTTTCGATGTACTACTTGCGTAATAAAACCAGGTGATATCAATACAAAATTCGACACAGAAAGCAGATTAAATTGCATAATTTCATACAACTTCGTAATAACACATTTCAACTGACTTTTTGTACACTACGTGGCATGTCACGCTCAATTACGCGTAATTCACGCGTAAACTACGCGTAATTACACATGACCCTAGAAATCCGTGGCTATGTGTGACATTGCTGCAACATCTGTCGGCAGTCCTGTTGTATGGACTTCGCGTCTCGTGTGTCTGCATGTATCGGAGGCTAGACAATGTGATAGGACCTCAATTTCATGCTCAGGGAAGACAGACCATGCTTAGCGGTTCAAGCGGCAACGCAGACAACCGTAGATGATGCGCAAACTATAAACGCTCGCCCGCGCGCATTCATAAACATTCCCCATGTCGTAACAGCATCAGATCAATTGTGATTTCTGACTCTTAGTGCAGCGCGTATGTACGCGCGTAGAAGAATAGAGTGTTTCTAAACACAGATGTTTGGGGTGTTCCGTAATTACGCGTGGCGTGTCACCTACAAGTATTAAGTATAATAGTATCTGATTATACAGGGTTAGTCAATAATAGTAATAAAAATTTTCCGGAAAATTATGGAAAAAATTGGAAAATTTTGATTTTTTTGATAGGCCTTATAATTTGAGCGCTTCCACTGCCGAGGCAGCTACGTTCCAATAAATTGGGTCTGAAACTCTTGATTTCATCACTATTTCGATTAAAGCGATCGTAGCAATACGAGTTCCGTCCGCGGATTTTTGAACATTCCTTTGCCACCAAAGGTTTGCGCTAATTTGTCAGCATTTTTAATTATCACACAGACACCGTTTGGGATAACGTGAATCTTGCTTTACAATAGGGGTATAATTTCATGCAATAAGATAATGTATATTCTTTTGTGAATGAAAATCGTGACATTACAGACGCTACAATACGTGTAACATAGAAAGTATTCCAGTTGTATGCAAAAAAAGTAAATCTGAAAAAGTCAATTATTCGCCAAAGTCAGAATAAATGGGAAGAAAGAGTTTTTATACCGTTGAGTGCGGCATAGTGGAAGACGGTAGTGTTGACACCTCGGCAATCGTTCTGGCAAAAGGTCGTACAGCAAGTGATTCTCATTGCTTTCAATACGATGGAAAAATCTCAAGCTTTGATTAATTCTTCTTGTTTTAATGCATTCCTTGTCACATTTACAGGTTCGTGAATTATCGCCAAATATTATTCTGTGTGCTCGGTTGTCGATTCTTTGAAGCTCAGAGGCTAGCTTTTCGGGTAATTTGACAAAAACTGGACAGAAATATTCTATTAATGATCTGATAGTTGAATTATAAATCAGGTGATGTTCAGATGGGGTAATATATAATTTCATAGCTTTCAGTGCGTGGAATTGTTGATTGGCTTTTTTTACGATAGCCTCAATATGAATTGTCCAATCTAGGCGTGAGTTCAGGTGCACTCCAAGAACTTTGATAGTATCATATTGTTTTATAACCATTGGTAATGGCAAGGTTACGTTATTACGAGTGTTTAGCACAAAACATGATTTTTCTGTGTTGACTGTTAGTCCGTTTTTAGCACACCAAGTTGAGAGATGATTAACTTCATCTGTAATACTCGCCTTGATGCTCAGAGGGTCATCGGTGTGGAGTTTGATGATGATGGTGAAGTGATCGGCGTACTTAATTAGAGTTTAATAGTCTGAGTAACACCGGAAATCTCCAACATGCCCAGAAAAGACCATCGGGCCAAGAGCGGTACCTTGTGGAATTCCTCTTTTGACTTCGAATGGTGGCGACAAATTGTTATTGGCTTTTACGACAGATGAGCGCTGCGAAAGATAGTCTTGAAGCCATAGTAAAAAACCATCTGGGAAACCGCTGAGTTTGAATTTTTCAATTGCATGTTAATGTAGGACACAGTCGAAGGCTTTCGTCATATCGACGCACAGTATAGCGCACCCGAAGTATGAGTCAATATCGTAAGTAGATAAAGCACAATCAACCAGCTTCGCTACAGCAGTTGTGGTGGAAGCGTACTTTCGGAATCCATGTTGTTCTTGACCATACGTGTTCTCGAAGTATGCTTCCATATGGGATTTTGCAATTTTTTCACATAATTTGGATGGTAGAGGATGCGTAGTAAGTGGACGTATTTGTGAGACATTGGAATTGGCTTTCTTAGGAACAGGGGTTATTATGCCCTTTTTCCAATCACAGGGAAATACTCTGGTATCGAATGATGTTTGAATAATTGTTGCTAAAGGTTCTGATATGATGCCTGCTAGCAAGCGGTACATTTTTGTGGGGATCTTCTCTTGCCCAGGGCACTTTCGTTGTGGGGTTTTCATGATTAGATTGCAGACTTCATTTTCAGTAACTGATATGGACCATGAATCATCTGATAGAGTTGTATGATTTGGAGCATCGGAGATGTTGTAAGAAGCCAATTCTCGAAGGTTGGGCGCGATTTCATTTACTGCGACCTGTGGGGAATCGTATTTCGCAAGCAAGTTTGAAAGGATATTACGGTCAGCTTTCTGTCCACGGATTTGTCTTGATAATTTCCAAATGCCGTCTTTCTTCGTTTTATACTTGTGGGCCCACTGTATTTTGTCCTTGTCGATCGATTCTTTAACTTTGGTCTTTAAGTGATTATACAAAGGCCAATCTTTGGATCTAAAAGCACTCCATCTATCATTTATTAATAGTTTTGTTAATGGTGAAATCCACTCCTTGTCCGTCGATGTAATGGCTATTTCACGACTAGGTATACAGAGGTCCATAAGGTTTTTGACACAAAATTGGAAGTTCCTCCATTGTATGTTCACATCCATGCTTGCCGTTACTCTACTCCAGTCAATTTCTTGGGCCATGCGAATAAGAAAGTCAACATTGGACTGTCTATAGTCGAGGACTTGGTGCATTTTTCGGATATCAGAGCGCTTAGAGGATTTGATATTATTCGGAGAAGCGGTCAGAACGTTGTGGTCAGCATTGCCGATTGGACAGTCATACTGTACCATATCTTCTAAATATATTTCTCGGAGATCTCTTGAAATCAATATATGGTCAAGTATGTTCAAATTTCTGGTTGGTCTAGTCACAATATCTACCATATCGAGTTCAATGCACAAACTTGGGACATCAAATCGGTTGAAATCACCTGCTATCAAAAACGAATAGTCCTGTGAGCGTAGATCATCAACCTTATTTGTGATATGCTCACTGATAGTCAGCAATGATTCTGAGTTAGCAGAAGGAGGAATATATACATATATAATGAATAGTTTGGGACTTGCGAGTTTGACAAGTGCACATTCAACACCATAAGGAAGAGCAGAGTTGCATTCGATAATGGAGAAACGAAACTCGTTCTTAACATATATAGCGCAACCACCTCCTCTGTGGTGGTGACACGATCGCGTCGACATAAACCGTATCCAGGAACATCTACCAAGTTGTCATCTACGGACGGGCTAAGCCAAGTTTCGGTTATACATATTACGTCGGGTACAGACAAGGATACCATGACATTAAGTTCGTCAATTTTTGGTAATAAGGAACGCGCATTCATTATGCATAACTTCGGAAACATTGACTGTTCGGTCAGCTGGTTTATAAGTGTTGATGAAAATTTTGTCGAGGGATAAAGTTGCCGCTGACAATCTTTCCATCTCGGATACGAACGTTCTCACCATTGACTCTTCTGTGCCTCAGCTCTTCACGAAGAAATTTTGCTTCTTGTCGCTGCACATATGTCAGATCAGGATTTATAAATGCTTCTTTAAATCGGGAAGAATGTCTCAGACTTTTTGCATTTTTTAAGATAACTGTTCGTTCCTTATCGGATTGACATTCTATGCGGATCGGACGAGGTCGATTATCGGATCCTCTTCCAATACGGTTCACAGCAACAATCGTAACATCGTCGACATCTAACTCCTTAATCATGTTCCTTATGATTTCTTTGTCTCGAAAAACCGGATTGCCACCACCGCTACTATCAGTCTCGTGTAGGCAATGTGAAAGATCTGGAGCAAAAATAATATACTTCATTTTGGAGTTTGCTAATTGTTAGCTTGAAAGTTAAGCTTTATTATTACAACCGGCCTTCATTCAATGAGTCACATAGCAGAGGATGGGAGCGGAGAGAGATTGTATACTGCATCCAGGCGTCATTCATTTGCTTCCGGTCCATCGTGCCTGCTTTCACTTTCATCAGTCAGCTCAGCACCAGCGTCAATACATGTAGCTACATCGTTCTGCGGTCTTAAGCATGAATTTTTAAAACTTTTACCGACGCCTCCAGTCATTCATTCGTGTTTTAGAGATTCAGAGGATTCTGTCGTATTTCGACGTTCACAACCAATTTTCGTATTATGCCGGCGCATTTTTTTCATTTTGGAAATAGTTCTCTATCTTCATCGCTACACGTTTTGATTCACATCTTTCCGACTCATCGACCTACATAGTCTCTCCATCTTCACTGAAAACCATTAAGTTGATGTGATTGATATTATTATTTGAAGTCATTTGAAGTGACTTCAAAATGTGATCAAATATTATACCTACATACCACTACAGTCGAATAAACGAATAAAACAAGAGGTGAATCTCTAAGGAGGAATGGAAAACATGGAGAATGTAATGTGAGTTTTTTTAAGGACCTGTTCACTGGTCAATTGTGTCATACTACAATTAGATTTGCGTAATTTTAACAATCAAACAATGACAATTTATGATATTCACTTCTCATACATGCAACATGTAATTCGTGTATTCTAATATAATTTTAGTAAAAGATTTTTAGAAATACTGATTTTCCGTTATATCCTAATGCTCTATTCAATGTAGGTAATTTTTCATTTATTTTGATCGCTTCAATGATTCTAATTTCTAAGTTATTTCTACCTTGATATTCAACTTTAAAGCAGTTTTGTATTTTATTGCTACATGCAGTACATCTGCTTAAGTGAGCGCTTGCTGCCGAGCTCCCATTTATGTGTTCACTTATTCGTTGGTGAAATCGTCTTTTTGCCTATTGGACATCAAGATCAACTTGACATGTGAATCGGTATAAAAGACATGATTTCAACAGCTTTGGTGTTCTATCTTTTAGATTAAGAGGGTCTTTGAGTAAGAAAATGGCTGTAGCGGCTAAACGAAGCCTCGGGCGGTAAAATGGGCACGGATTTGAGCTTTTTGGCCAATTTTGGGTCTAGAGTAGTTGTTCCCAAAGTCGTAGGCAAACATTGAAGAACTTCGACCCCCCCCCCCTCGGCAGCGACTTCCAACTTTGGTTCTAGTGATCGTAGAAAGCTGTGCAATAGCTCGTTTGAAAGCTGAGACTGCGACGAATTCATTGGAAAGCACAGTTTGACCATACCTTCCTTCGTTTAGACTTGAGAGTGACTTAAAGATTTCTGGTCATGTTGGAAAAGCGACGAAGGATGAATTTTGTGTTTTGGGCTCTAGCGAGCGAACGAAGCATCGGACGAGAAAACTGGGACCAGATTTGGAATTAGCGTCAAATTTTGGTTACTCAATGTCCCACTCGGCATTGCCGATTGCATGTTCACAGGATATATAAGTACGTACGAGTCCGGGAGAGTAATTTCACTAAGTTGAGAAACTGACTACGGGTAGGTCGTTTTTCTTGAGCTCCGATATCGGACTTCTGACTTTTCATTGCTGATATCAGCCAAGGTGTCAGACTTATAGGTTAGTCAGTATAGCATGACTGACCATTTGATGATAGTAGGCCGAAATTTTCAAACGGCCATAACTTTGCTTCTACAAGTCCTTTAGACTTGATTTAAAGAACATTCGACAGCTCTTGCTGTGCTGTGGGTGACAGACTACTTATAAACGTTTTATGAGTAGTACTAAAATACTGAAAAATTTAAATTCGTGTTTAATGATGATGATTAAAGTTTTTGAATACAAAGCAATTGTTTATGAGTCTCTGTGACTTGGGTCGTTTCCTCTTGTAAATAACTCCACCGGTTTTCATGTCAAAATCGGGGCCCGAGTACCAACACAGTGATATGACGCACGCTCTGTCCGCGAGAGGTTGGATTTGTCGGTCGAGGCCTTAGAGATTGGATAAGATCCCCTCTGAGTAATGCCTGTAACTGATTCAAGAGCCTAACGCCTAGACGACTGCTATCAAATGTTTTGGGACTTAGTCTTTCAATGCATGTCAGCAAGTAGTATCCTATAAACACTTGCTATCAAAGTTTTACCTTATCTTTACAGAATCGTAATCATGACTAAGCCGACAAACGCCAGAATGCTTATTGGAAAGTGTAGCTGTGGCCGTATTGCCAGAGGCAGCGACTTGAAAAAGCACATCAAAGAGGGGACGGTGGGCAAGCATGTGAGGAAGGTGTTGTTGAGGGTGCGTGTACATCACAGGGTGATATGTGAGGATGGGAGTGATATAGAGTTCGTTAGGAACCATAGCCAGTGCCCTAGTGGCAATATTAGTATGCAGGGGTTTAAGTCGTGGTTTGTGGGAGTTTTGATGAGTATGGAAGAAGTGAGAGTGGCTGTGGCGACGATTGAGGATGCGGCGGGAAAGAACGTGGTGACTAAGGCGACTGATGAGGCTATGAGTGAGGAAGAAGTTGAGTTGAGAGCAAACATTAATAAGGTTGATGTTGATGTTGATTTGGACAATGTGATGGAGGAATTGTTTGGGAATGTTGATGATCCTGAGGAGAAGGGGAAGGATGAGGGAAAGGAAGTGGGTAAACCGTTGGCAGCATCATCGCCTCGGAAGGAGGAAGGGAACAGAAGGGATGAATATGTGAAGATGATGGATCGATTGAGAGCGGTTGAGGAGAATAATCAAGTATTGCTGATGCGAAATGAGAAGTTGAAGGGTATAGGGTGACGAGAGAAGAGTTGGAAAGTATGAGGGAGAAGGAGAAAGAGTGGATGGTGGAAAGGAGTGAGTTGATGAAGAAAGTAAGTTTGGTGAGTAGTCTGCAGGCGAATTTGTTGAGGAAGGATGATGAAATAGAGCGGATGCGAAGCGTGGTGAAAGAGACAGAGGAGGTGAAGGGTGTGAACAAGAGGTTGGTGACAGAAGTAGAGCGAATGCATGAGCGTGAGAAGTGAAGAAAAAGAAGAGTGTATGAAGTCCATCTTCCCCTCTTCGATGATAATGTGTTCGACGCCCCAACCATTACAAATAGTTTGAATCAGACACAGCAGTGCTATGAGGGCGACGGAGTCCGATGTCTGCACATCAATGGCGAACTTGAGGACTTCGTCGTCCGAAAAGTCAGGAAGAAGGTTCCCATTAAATCTCTTCAACATGATCATTTCTCCACCCCATCTAATCCCCTATTATTTTTCTTTCAGAGTTTTTACATCAGCAGTAGGATCATAATGATCCCGAGAATGCAACAAACGGTTCTTTTAAGGGCCACATGGAGCAAGAGTGATAGTACCTCCTCGTGGTTTGCTCTGGACAGACTTCGGTCTGACTGAATCTATCACATAATTTGAAAGACTGAATCATGTATTTGTATCAGAGAGGTATATAAACTATTGCCTCTCTTTCATTTTCATTCTAAACTCCATCATGCAAACACCGAACACGCTAGTCAGCTCTCCTGACAAGCCTCGGCTTAAACCGAGAAATTTATTTAGTGAGATTTTGTAGATGGAGGAGCGAGAGCGAATACTTAATAATCTTGCTCGAATTTGCTCATCAACAACCGATGATGATGTCGATTCAACAAAGTGGGGCCATGTACCGCCCTCTGACAGTCGGCTGATAGTAGAGGAGGTCGATGCCGCTGACATAGAGAGATTAAAAGCCTCTCTCAGCGGAATCGGCCTAATCCAGCTACTGTATGCATTCGCATCCGAGAATGCAACAAACGGTTCTTTTAAGGACCACATGGAGCAAGAGTGATAGTACCTCCTCGTGGTTTGCTCTGGACATACTTCGGTCTGACTGAATCTATCACACAAATATAAAGAATATAATCATAAAGTTGTATCTGTTATCAGACAACTTTAACGTTGCATGGCACGGAGAATTTCGGTATGATACTTCCTGTTAGTGGGCGATCTCTCTTGAGACAGCGGATGATCTCGTAGTGTGGAGTGTGGCAAAGGCTTGAGACTTACCTTAATCTGCCTTTCCAACGGTCGTTGTGGTCTCTTCGCTCAACGTAGCACTTTGAACGCCAATCGGTTGAGTCTTAGCTATCTGCCACAGGTTACTTTTTAAATTCTCCATTGCATATGTTATCTGAGAATGAATCATGAGTTCTCTTAAGAACTGCCTCTATCATTGAGGCTAAATGATGAAAGGATTAAACGGGAGGTCACTCTTACGCCACACGTATACAAAATCAATTTCTATCTTCTCTAATGGTACGATCTCTTTTGATAGAAAAGTAGACCGATAATAAATGTGATGATATTCACAACCATATATACAACTAACCCAGTGTTTTTTTAAGGGGTTCCACACGCACAAATCGTGCGTGTGAAATCTCCCGCGGTGCGCGTGGAATTGTCGAAACTAAGTCTGAGTTTAATTTTAATTGAAACAGAGGTTTTTAGCATGCTGATAAACAGGCGTCCCTCTCAACTCACTCTTAGTTTTTGGTGAATTATATCTATAGTAACTCATGTTTATCACACGGAAAATTTTCAACTTTATTGATTCTTTGTATCCGCATGTTAAATGATGATTAACAAATTGGACAGGCCCTTCATCCATGTAAACTGAGCGAGCTTTACGGCTGTAGAAATGACGCCTTTTAATGTTAAATTAAGATTTCCGTTGTTGATGGCAATATCATGTTGTTGGCTAGGCAGAAAGTGCGAATCAAGGAAACGTCGACATCGTTTTGTTTACACTATCGCGGTTGTCAATCGTGGATTCTGGATTCCCTATGTGAACAAGTCGACTGCAGATAGGCCTACTTGATATAACAGCTGCCCATCCCCAACAACGGTAGATGAACAACATTAAAGACTGGGCGATGCTGTTGTCCAAGCAAATGCGTTCGCGAACAGACTGTGACCAACCCAGCATGGAATGGTATGTGCATGTGGCCAATAAAAATGTTTTCACTCGCAAATTTCATGGGATTCGCGCTCTCGGTAAGTTCACATATTCCTTTTTTTGCAGAAGTGTCAATCAATTAATTAAGCACAATTTATTTTTGCAACAAATATTTACAGTAAGCATCAAGGACAACTCTAATAAAGCACATGAATTTTCAATGACCAGACTTCGCTAGGGAGGCCATCATAGTAAATTAGTCATATATCTGAAATGAAGGCCTAATATCAAAAAATTGGCTAAATACTAATTCAGTACTAAATTAGAACTGGAAAATAATATTAGTAGTAAGAAAACGGCGAACACTCGACCGGCGCGCCCCCCCCTCCCCCCCCCTCTGGAACGACAGAGTGTCGTGGTCGGCCGCCGTGGTGCTTCGGGTCTGAGTCCCCCCCCCTCTGGAACGACTGAGGTTGTAGTCTGTCGTGGTGTGCCGGCCAGGTGGGTTCACGTTCACAAACTGTTCGCTGACTCCCCCCCCCCTCTCTGCAACGACAGAGTGTGAGACTCGGGTGAGCTGGTCCGACCGCCTGGTTGACGTGGGCGACCGTCCAGGTTGACGTGGGCGACCGTCTAGGTTGACGTGGGCGACCGTCTAGGTTGACGTGGGCGACCGTCTAAGTTGTCGTGGATGGTGAAATGGCTGCCAGATTCGGATTCAGCTTAAAATTCTGCATCGGTATGGTGAGTTTCAAGGCAATCGGCGAGAAAAAATGTTTCTTCAAAATTTTAACAGAGTTAGAATTTGGGACGTTTTGGTGTGTAGCGCCCAAACGAGGCATCGGATGAGAAAACGGAGGCCAGATTCGGATTCAGCGTGAAATTCTGCATCGGTATGGTGAGTTTCAAGTCAATCGGAGAGAAAAATTTTCGCTGACGTCCCCCCCCTCTGGACAGCTCGCTTCGATCTTGGCTTCTAGTGGACGGATTTAGTCGTGCCATAGCTCGTTTGAAAGCTAAGAGTGAGACAAATTCACTGAAAGAATCGGCTTGTTCCTATCTGTCTTCGTTTAGATGTGAGACGCCATTTAAGATTTTGGGACATTGGCGAAAAACGACAGAGTTAGAATTTGGGACGTTTTGGGCTGTAGCTTCAAAACGAAGCATCGGATTGGAAAACGGATTTCAGATTTGGAATCAGCGTGAAATTCTCTGTCGGTATGGTGAATTTGAACGCAATCGGAGAGAAAAATTTCGCTGACCTCCCCCCCTTCTGGACAGCTCGCTTCGATTTTGGCTTCTAGTGGACGGATTTAGTCGTGCCATAGCTCGTTTGAAAGCTAAGAGTGAGACAAATTCACTGAAAGAATCGGCTTGTTCCTATCTGTCTTCGTTTAGATGTGAGACGCCATTTAAGATTTTGGGAGATTGTCGAAAAACGACAGAGTTAGAATTTGGGACGTTTTGGGCTGTAGCTTCAAAACGAAGCATCGGATTGGAAAACGGATTTCAGATTTGGAATCAGCGTCAAATTCTCTATCGGTATGGTGAGTTTGAAGTCAATCGGAGAGAAAAATTTCGCTGACCTCCCCCCCCTCTGGACAGCTCGCTTCGATTTTGGCTTCTAGTGGACGGATTTAGTCGTGCCATAGCTCGTTTGAAAGCTAAGAGTGAGACAAAGTCACTGAAAGAATCGGCTTGTTCATATCTGTCTTCGTTTAGATGTGAGACGCCATTTAAGATTTTGGGACATTGGCGAAAAACGACAGAGTTAGAATTTGGGACGTTTTGGGCTGTAGCTTCAAAACGAAGCATCGGATTGGAAAACGGATTTCAGATTTGGAATCAGCGTGAAATTCTCTATCGGTATGGTGAGTTTCAAGTCAATCGGAGAGAAAAATTTCGCTGACCTCCCCCCCCCTCTGGACAGCTCGCTTCGATTTTGACTTCTAGTGGACGGATTTAGTCGTGCCATAGCTCGTTTGAAAGCTAAGAGTGAGACAAATTCACTGAAAGAATCGGCTTGTTCCTATCTGTCTTCGTTTAGATGTGAGACGCCATTTAAGATTTTGGGAGATTGTCGAAAAACGACAGAGTTAGAATTTGGGACGTTTTGGGCTGTAGCTTCAAAACGAAGCATCGGATTGGAAAACGGATTTCAGATTTGGAATCAGCGTCAAATTCTCTATCAGCATGGTAAGTTTCAAGTCAATCGGAGATTTTGAAGTCAATCGGAGAGAAAAATTTTCAACATTTTTCGAAAAAACGAGTTAGAATTTTTGCGATGGCTACCTACTGTAGAGCCAAAACGAAGCATCGGATGGGAAAACGGAGGCCAGATTCGGATTTAGCGTCAAATTCTACAATGGAATAGTGTATTTCCAGCTCAATCGGAGCACTAGAAGCGAAGATAGACGGGATTTTTAGTGTTTGGATGATGGGTATTACGTCATCAGCTGATCGCCACACACTATATAAGCTGGGAACCGACAGAGACTTGTCATTCAGACGAGAGATTGCCAACGGTAAGTCGTCTCTCTGAGCTCCGATGATAGCTTCGGACATTCCAAATTCCGAGTTTCTGTAAGAAACCGACTTAGAAAATTTCATTGCTGATATCAGCTAAGGCGTCAGACTTAGAGGTTCGCCAGGAGATGGCCTTCGTCTCCAGGCCATAAAAGACTCCAAAACTTTAAAGGCTTGTAACTTTGCTTCTACAAGTCCGTTTGACTTGATTCAAAAAAAGTTCGGTCGCTATTGACCTGCCCTAAGTGATGGACTACTTATAAAATTTCATAAGTAGTGCTAAAAAGTTGAAAAATTTAAATTCACTAGTTTTGGAGGTTTTCTGGGGTTTTCGACCCTGCTGAAGTCAATGAAAGCATTTTTAATGATGTCTGAGCCAGTCTTCTCATGGTATAAGCGGCTTTTCACTGAAAGCGAGCAAGACACGGAGAGTTTTGCTGTAATATTCCACTGACAGGGTGTTCCTTCGGGACGGCGGACGATGCCGTAGTGATAAGTGTGGCAAGGGAATGTGTCATATTTGAGACCGTAACCGCTGGGACAACTCATGTCTCATGTTGGGCATTTGACACAGCTCTCAACGTAGCACTTTGAATGCCAATCGGTTGAGTCTTAGCTATCTTGTCATGGGTGGCCTCTAAACATCTCCATTGCAAAACGCTGGTGAATCAAGCTCTCTACGGCTTGCTATCAAGCTGCTAAAAGTCTGTCCACCTCTTACCAACTCTACAGGTTTTCATGTCTGAGCCAGCCTTCTCATGGTATAAGCGGCTTTTCACTGAAAGCGAGCAAGACACGGAGAGTTTTGCTGTAATATTCCACTGACAGGGTGTTCCTTCGGGACGGCGGACGATGCCGTAGTGATAAGTGTGGCAAGGGAATGTGTCATATTTGAGACCGTAACCGCTGGGACAACTCATGTCTCATGTTGGGCATTTGACACAGCTCTCAACATAGCACTTTGAACGCCAATCGGTTGAGTCTTAGCTATCTTGTCATGGGTGGCCTCTAAACATCTCCATTGCAAAACGCTGATGAATCAAGCTCTCTACGGCTTGCTATCAAGCTGATCAAAGCAATAACTTGGGATGTTTCCTCAAGGTTTTCAAGTATGCTGAGTTCAAATCTGCTATCAGATTTCAAATTTAACTAAGTCTAAGGCAGCTTTGAGGGGTTACATCCCAGCTACTGTTCACTACCTTTGACTCGACGTTGCTGTTACCACTTCGGGGCAGTGACAATGATGTCTTCAGCTGTAAATAGCGGGTATCGGGGAAGATCTCTCACTTCCCTAGTGATCAGTACAAGGCCTTCGGGCTGTCGACGGGATCGAGTGCCACTCACTACACTCAAATCTATCATTCCTCACTAAGTGTAAATTACTGACTATACATTTGTCCTGCTATCAGGTTGTTTTGACTTGCTATCTAGTTGAATAGTCTCTTGCTATCAAGAGATTCACCTCTGCTCATAAAGCACATCATCGCTGTAATACCTCCTTTGCTCGAGCGTTCCTTCGGGACGGCGGGTACTGCCGTAGAGGGATTGTGTTGCACGGGTTGTTCGTCGTTTGTTAGAGCGAAACCTCTGAGCCGTTGCTCATGTTGGGCGTTCGACTTCATACTCAACGTGACGCTTTCTCTCACCAGGTCAGAGTACTTCAGCCATTCGACAAAGGTTAGTCTTTATGATATGGAGTAGAGTGAAATGTAATTCATTAGATGTCCCTTCAATGATTGCTCCCATGATAAACGTTGATGAGACAAATGAAATGATTCTCATCTTCCCTTTTCAATGATTGAAATCTACTAACACACTACCGTATAATCGTCCACTATGGGGCAAGACATGATAGAGCCTCCACGCGGTTCGCACTGGGAAGTCTTTAGACTGGCGAATACTATCATTAAGTTGAATCTGCTATCAGTCAACTTGAACGTTGCGTCGCGTTAGAGGGGTATATAAACCACTGCCTCTTATTTCATTTCATTTCAATCATGCAGACGCCGAACAGTCAAGTCAGCTCTCCTCGCGGACCGCAGTTAAGGCCGCGAAATTTATTTGAGGAGTTTGTCAGGCTAGAGGAGCAAGACAGAGTTTTTAATAATCTTGCTCGGATTGGCAATCCGATGACAGCAACTGCTGTCAATCCAACGGAATGGCGCTACATTCCACTTTTTAGCCATGTACCAGTTAGTGTGGAAGTCGACAGTGCTACCAAAGAGAGAGTCAAAGACTCTCTCAGTAGAATTGGTAGGGTGTAAGATGACGTTACTCCCGAGAACGAACCACCGGCTCTCTTAAGGGCCACCATGGGGCAAGACATGATAGAACCTCCACGCGGTTTGCCCTGGGCAGTCTTCGGACTGGCGAATACTATCATTAAGTTGAATCTGCTATCAGTCAACTTGAACGTTGCAAATGAAGTTCGGTGTAATACTTCCTTTCGACGGGCGTTCCTGTAAAGGGCGGCGGTGAAACCCGTAGCTATGTATACCGCAAGGGACATTCGGCAATGGTCAATCTTGTTAAACCTCTCTGCGTCATGTTTGCAAGTGATTGCCTTTGTCTCAACGTAGTATGCATTCGCGCCAGGGCGACATTTAGCCAACTGTCGAAGGTTGCCTAAAACTATCCATTGCATACGTTATGAGAACCATGAGTTCTACCTGTCTCTATCAATGAGATGAATTGATGAATGGAATGAAATGGGAGGACACTCACGCGTCACACGCAACATAACACACTTCTCTCTTCCGTAGTCTAACAAGCTCTTTACACATGGATCGCAGTCGATTGCTATCCCTGTATCAGAAGTGTAAGCTATCTTAATTTTATCTAACACTATTTCATCTACCATTATCATCCATATGAAATGTTATAAGAATTGCAAGTTAAACTAAGTGTGCTACTATTTCCAAATGAAAAAGTATACATGGTTAAATCATCCACTGAAGCCCCATTCAAGTAAGTCAGTATGAAAGCAAAGATAATATGAAATAAAAATTTATTATGGCATGTATTTCAAAAGGTCTTCATCGTCAATATCGTCCCAGAGTCTGGCTTCACATAGATTACAAAAACAGTTCACTTGCTTCAATCATTCTTCTACCGCGAGCCTCACTTTGTCGATATACTCCCACTCCGCTATAGTTCGTGGCTGGGAGTTAGGGGTGTACCATTCCCATAATTGGTGGAGGAATTTGGTGCTGGCGATCTCCATCACTATTCGTAAGTCTAGTCAGAAACTTTATCATGTTGTACAAAAGTTTTATTGCAACACAGGTTGATGTATAGTTAGAAAGTTTGATCATCAACGTTTTATTTGTAAGTCTAGTCAGAAAGTGCATCATGGTTTGCAAAGTTAGTGTAGTCAAATAATTTTACTGTGACACCCGTTTGAGAAAGTAAAGTCTGATCATCGAAGTTGTATTCGTGAGTGTCGTTAGAAAGTGTATCATTGTTTGTAAAAGTTTTACTGCAACACAGGTTGATGTATAGTTAGAAAAGTTTGATCATGACGTTTTATGAAACACACATGTCATGAAATGTAAGCGTTAGTGTAGTCAAATAATTTACCGCGACGCACGTTTGTGAAAATAAAGTTTGATCATTGACGTTATATGACTGACCGAACTCATCACAGCACTAGAAAGTTTTAGAAGGTTTTATTTACTGCACAGTGTAGATTGTCTTGTAACTTACTTTCACAGTGTTAGAAAGTTTTATTGGAGACAGTTGCCAAATGTTTCCCTATTAGAAATTCAAACTTCATGACTGTTAGATTAGCTTCATCAGGTTTAGTAAAAGCAGTTTTCTACTGCAGTAAGACTGCGAGTTTAGAATGTTATATGAAAACAGTGTTCATCACAGCGCTAGAAAGTTTTACTGCGCTGTGTAGATTGTTTCACACAAGGTCTTATAGTCAGCGTTGAATGTTTTATAAAACCAGATGTTGTCACACACGTTGAGTGTATGAGAGCTAGTTCCATGACATTGAATCGCATGGATTGTAAAGTTCATAATCCAAGGCTAGGCTCCTGTACGGTTGGATTTAGGGTTTTATATTACATGCGTTAACCGTTCGTGTAGAATATGTGAAGCAGATGTTCGCTTAAATGCAAATGTTGAAATAAGTTTGTAAGAAATCTTTGACAGGTTGTTGTGAAACGTAGCGAACGTTGAAGAAATGTTTCTGCAGTCACACTCGTTAGCGTGCCAGCTTTACTAAATGTATTCTATTCTCCAATGAGGATTGTTGTCTAATGAGAATCAAGCCTTCCACAGTGAGAATCATTCCATCGTTGAATCATACAAGTGATGGACGCACATTCTCTCTTTGGGATATCATTTTCAAAGTGAATGGGCTATATTATGGTCAGCACAAGGATAACAAAATAGCCTCTCTCTCGATATACACTGAATCCATCCTATATATTCCAAAGCCACCCAACGTAGATGACATTATTGACTTCCTTAACGGGGGTGGTACGAAGCGCAAGTCGGACAATAATGCTACCTCCAAACGCAAGTCAAGGAAAGAGAATTGCTAATCCTTTCCTAACTCTACCCTATGACAATTCGCTTATGTGCTTTGAGTGTCGTAGACGTGGTCTTATTAGATACATTTTACTTCTTCGTTGCCATCATATCATTTGTGTATTTTGTCGTAAAAAGCATCGATGTAATTCTTCATTTTGTAATATGTTATAGAACGCTTCCTTAGATGTGTAAATTTCCGTTTTAGGCTTCTATCATCATTTTTATGGATTGTGAGGGTGAACCTGTCCAGGAGCTCAGTGCTATTGCTATGAACAATTGGACATATCAGATTGTTAGTGTCTATCATCAACATGCCAACTGCGATCCCAATGTTGATCAATGGGCGAGAAAACACATTCATGGACTTAATCTGAAATATTTGCAAGACTATGGCTTTTCTTGTGAGAGTGCTCTTCTTATTGACTTTAAACGATGGTTAGCTGCTTTCAATGTTATACGCATCTTTTGTAATAATCCTGGTAAGGAGAGGAAAGTATTTCCCAATCTAATCATTGATGATATTTTGCTCCCGCCTTGGGATAGTAGAGTGAATCAACATTATCATGAAGTCACGAAACGTTTTAAGGATTTGTGTGTTCCTATTTTGTCTGTTCGTTGTAGTAGCTACATTCATAACCAATGCTTCTTTCCTCCTTACCTCAACACTGCCAAAGTCCTGTATGGTTATCATTGCTCGCTGTAAGATAGTTACCAGCTGTATCTATTTTATCTCTTTCAAACCATTGATTTATAATGCATGCTTGTTACCGTTATTCAATAAATGTTACTATGAGAAGAGTTGTTGTTTTCATGCAATGAATGGGTTAGATAAAGGGCGATCATGTCTTTCTCAAACGACTGTGGAACATTGATTTCCATGATGAAGATTTAAACAGTTAGATTCGATGACGAATAAGATTTACTAGTTTGCAAGTTAGACTAAGCGTTCTATTATTTGTAAATGAAAGATATAGTTTCAACAGTGTGTACGTTAGAAATAAAGTTTTATCTGTTTGTAAAATGAGATTGTAGGATTTACTAGTTTGCAAGTTAGACTAAGCGTTCTACTATTTGTAAATGAAAGATATAGTTTCAATAGTTTACAGATTACAAAATAAAGTTTCAATAGTGTTCATGTTAAAAATAAAGTTTAAGCTGTTTGTGTGTTAGAAATAGAATAAAGTTTCAACAGTTTGTCGATTAAAAATAAAGTTTCAACAGTGTGTACGTTAGAAATAAAGTTTTATCTGTTTGTAAATGAGATTGTAGGATTTACTAGTTTACAAGTTAAGAATAAAGTTTTATCTGCTTGTATGTCAGAAATGAAATAAAGTTTCACCAGTTTACAAGTTAAGAATAAAGTTTTATCTGCTTGTATGTCAGAAATGAAATAAAGTTTCACCAGTTTAAAAGTTAAGAATAAAGTTTCAATAGTGTGTATGTTAAGAATTAAGTTCTGTCTGTTTATATGTTAGAAATAAAATGAAGTTTCGCCAGTTTACAAGTTAAGAATAAATTTTATCTGCTTGTATGTTAGAAATAAAACAAAGTTTCAACCGTTAACAAGTTAAAAATAAAGTTTCAGATTAAAACTAATGTTTCAATAGTGCGTATGTTAAGAATAAAGTTCTGTCTGTTTATATGTTAGAAATAAAATGAAGTTTCGCCAGTTTACAAGTTAAGAATAAATTTTATCTGCTTGTATGTTAGAAATAAAACAAAGTTTCAACCGTTAACAAGTTAAATATAAAGTTTCAGATTAAAACTAATGTTTCAATAGTGCGTATGTTAAGAATAAAGTTTTATCTGTTTGTATGTTAGAAATAAAATGAAGTTTCACCAGTTTACAAGTTAAGAATAAAGTTTTATCCGCTTGTATGTTAGAATTAAAACAAAATTTCATCAGTTTACAAGTTAAAAAATAAAGTTTCAATTGTGTGTACGTTAGAAATAAAGTTTCAATAGCGTGTATGTTAAGAATAAAGTTTTATCTGTTTGTATGTTAGAAATAAAATGAAGGTTCATCAGTTTACAAGTTAATAATAAAGTTTTATCTGTTTGTATGTTAGAAATAAAACAAAGTTTCAACCGTTAACAAGTTAAAAATAAAGTTTCAGATGAAAATAAAGTTTCAATAGTGTGTATGATGGAAATAAAGTTTAAGCGCTTTGTGCGTTAGAAATAAAGTTTCAGCCGTTTACAAGTTAAAAATAAAGTTTCAACAGTGTGTACGTTAAGAATAAAGTTCTATCTGTTTATATGTTAGAAATAAGAATGAAGGTTCACCAGTTTACAAGTTAAGAATAAAGTTTTATCTGCTTGCATGTCAGAAATGAAATAAAGTTTCACCAGTTTAAAAGTTAATAATAAAGTTTCAATAGTGTGTATGTTAAGAATAAAGTTCTATCTGTTTATATGCTAGAAACAAAATGAAGTTTCGCCAGTTTACAAGTTAAGAATAAATTTTACCTGCTTGTATGTTAGAAATGAAATAAAGTTTCACCAGTTTACAAGTTAAAAAATAAAGTTTCAATAGTGTGTACTTTAGAAATAAAGTTTCAATAGTGTTTATGTTAAAAATAAAATTTAAGCTGTTTGTGTGTTAGAAATAGAATAAAGTTTCAACAGTTTGTCGATTAAAAATAAAGTTTCAACAGTGTGTACGTTAGAAATAAAGTTTTATCTGTTTGTAAATGAGATTGTAGGATTTACTAGTTTACAAGTTAAGAATAAAGTTTTATCTGCTTGCATGTCAGAAATGAAATAAAGTTTCACCAGTTTAAAAGTTAAGAATAAAGTTTCAATAGTGTGTATGTTGAGAATAAAGTTCTATCTGTTTATATGTTAGAAATAAAATGAAGTTTCGCCAGTTTACAAGTTAAGAATAAATTTTATCTGCTTGTATGTTAGAAATGAAATAAAGTTTCATCAGTTTACAAGTTAAAAAATAAAGTTTCAGATTAAAACTAATGTTTCAATAGTGCGTATGTTAAGAATAAAGTTTTATCTGTTTGTATGTTAGAAATAAAATGAAGTTTCACCAGTTTACAAGTTAAGAATAAAGTTTTATCCGCTTGTATGTTAGAATTAAAACAAAATTTCATCAGTTTACAAGTTAAAAAATAAAGTTTCAATTGTGTGTACGTTAGAAATAAAGTTTCAATAGCGTGTATGTTAAGAATAAAGTTTTATCTGTTTGTATGTTAGAAATAAAATGAAGGTTCATCAGTTTACAAGTTAATAATAAAGTTTTATCTGTTTGTATGTTAGAAATAAAACAAAGTTTCAACCGTTAACAAGTTAAAAATAAAGTTTCAGATGAAAATAAAGTTTCAATAGTGTGTATGATGGAAATAAAGTTTAAGCGCTTTGTGCGTTAGAAATAAAGTTTCAGCCGTTTACAAGTTAAAAATAAAGTTTCAACAGTGTGTACGTTAAGAATAAAGTTCTATCTGTTTATATGTTAGAAATAAGAATGAAGGTTCACCAGTTTACAAGTTAAGAATAAAGTTTTATCTGCTTGCATGTCAGAAATGAAATAAAGTTTCACCAGTTTAAAAGTTAAGAATAAAGTTTCAATAGTGTGTATGTTAAGAATAAAGTTCTATCTGTTTATATGCTAGAAACAAAATGAAGTTTCGCCAGTTTACAAGTTAAGAATAAATTTTACCTGCTTGTATGTTAGAAATGAAATAAAGTTTCACCAGTTTACAAGTTAAAAAATAAAGTTTCAATAGTGTGTACTTTAGAAATAAAGTTTCAATAGTGTTTATGTTAAAAATAAAATTTAAGCTGTTTGTGTGTTAGAAATAGAATAAAATTTCAACAGTTTGTCGATTAAAAATAAAGTTTCAACAGTGTGTACGTTAGAAATAAAGTTTTATCTGTTTGTAAATGAGATTGTAGGATTTACTAGTTTACAAGTTAAGAATAAAGTTTTATCTGCTTGCATGTCAGAAATGAAATAAAGTTTCACCAGTTTAAAAGTTAAGAATAAAGTTTCAATAGTGTGTATGTTGAGAATAAAGTTCTATCTGTTTATATGTTAGAAATAAAATGAAGTTTCGCCAGTTTACAAGTTAAGAATAAATTTTATCTGCTTGTATGTTAGAAATGAAATAAAGTTTCATCAGTTTACAAGTTAAAAAATAAAGTTTCAATAGTGTGTACGCTAGAAATAAAGTTTCAATAGTGTGTATGTTAAGCATAAAATTTTATCTGTTTGTATGTTAGAAATAAAACAAAGTTTCAACCGTTAACAAGTTAAAAATAAAGTTTCAGATTAAAATAAAGTTTCAATAGTGTGTATGATGGAAATAAAGTTTAAGCGCTTTGTGCGTTAGAAATAAAGTTTCAGCCGTTTACAAGTTAAAAATAAAGTTTCAATAGTGTGTATGTTAAGAATAAAGTTCTATCTGTTTATATGTTAGAAATAAAATGAAGGTTCACCAGTTTACAAGTTAAAAAAATAAAGTTTCAATTGTCTGTGCGTTAGAAATAAAGTTTCAATAGCGTGTATGTTAAGAATAAATTTTTATCTGTTTGTATGTTAGAAATAAAATGAAGGTTCATCAGTTTACAAGTTAATAATAAAGTTTTATCTGTTTGTACGTTAGAAATAAAGTTTCAATAGTGTGTATGTTAAGAATAAAGTTTTATCTGTTTGTATGTTAGAAATAAAATGAAGGTTCATCAGTTTACAAGTTAATAATAAAGTTTTATCTGTTTGTATGTTAGAAATAAAGTTTCAATAGTGTGTATGTTAAGAATAAAGTTCTATCTGTTTGTATGTTAGAAATAAAATGAAGGTTCATCAGTTTACAAGTTAATAATAAAGTTTTATCTGTTTGTATGTTAGAAATAAAACAAAGTTTCAGCCGTTAACAAGTTAAAAATAAAGTTTCAATAGTTTTCAAGTTGAAAAATAAAGTTTCAACAGTGTGTACGTTAGAAATAAATGAAAGTAAGAACTTCATCGTATGAGTATTCAAAGCATGTTTTGTAAATCAAATGTGTATAGTCCTGACATGATAGAATCAAGCTTGACAAACGCGTTTGTCAAGTTCATTTGATTCTATCATGTCAGGACTATACACATTTGATTTACAAAACATGCTTTGAATACTCATACGATGAAGTTCTTACTTTCATTTATTTCTAACGTACACACTGTTGAAACTTTATTTTTCAACTTGTAAACTGTTGAAACTTAATTTTGTTTCTAACATATAAACAGCTAAAACTTTATTTCTAACGTACACACTGTTGAAACTTTATTTTTAACTTGTAAACGGCTGAAACTTTATTTCTAACACGATTCTATCATGTCAGGACTACACACATTTGATTTACAAAACATGCTTTGAATACTCATACGATGAAGTTCTTACTTTCATTTATTTCTAACGTACACACTGTTGAAACTTTAGTTTTCAACTTGTAAACTGTTGAAACTTTATTTCTAACGTACGCACTGTTGAAACTTTAGTTTTAACTTGTAAACGGCTGAGACTTTATTTCTAACGCACAAAGCGCTTAAACTTTATTTCCATCATACACACTATTGAAACTTTATTTTAATCTGTAAACTGTTGAAACGATATTTTCATTTACAACTAGTAGAATGCTGAGTCTAACTTGCAAACTAGTAAATCCTACGATCGTACTTTACAAACAGATAAAACTTTATTTCTAACGTAGACACTGTTGAAACTTTATTTTTAACTTGTAAACGGTTGAAACTTTATTTCTAACGTACACACTATTTAAACTATATTTTTAATTTGTAAAATTGGTGAAACTTCATTTTATTTCTAACATACAAGCTGATAAAACTTTATTCTTAACTTGTAAACTGGCGAAGCTTCATTTTATTTCCAACATACAAACAGATAAAACTTTATTCTTAACATACGCACTATTGAAACATTAGTTTTAACTTGAAAACTATTGAAACTTTATTTTTAACTTGTTAACGGCTGAAACTTTGTTTTACTTCTAACATACAAACAGATAAAACTTTATTATTAACTTGTAAACCGATGAACCTTCATTTTATTTCTAACATACAAACAGATAGAACTTTATTCTTAACATACACACTATTGAAACTTTATTTCTAACATACAAACAGATAAAACTTTATTATTAACTTGTAAACTGATGAACCTTCATTTTATTTCTAACATACAAACAGATAAAACTTTATTCTTAACATACACGCTATTGAAACTTTATTTCTAACGTACACACAATTGAAACTTTATTTTTTAACTTGTAAACTGGTGAAACTTTGTTTTAATTCTAACATACAAGCAGATAGAACTTTATTCTTAACATACACACTATTGAAACTTTATTTCTAACATACAAACAGATAAAACTTTATTATTAACTTGTAAACTGATGAACCTTCATTTTATTTCTAACATACAAACAGATAAAACTTTATTCTTAACATACACGCTATTGAAACTTTATGTCTAACGTACACACAATTGAAACTTTATTTTTTTAACTTGTAAACTGGTGAAACTTTGTTTTAATTCTAACATACAAGCAGATAAAATTTATTCTTAACTTGTAAACTGGTGAACCTTCATTTTATTTCTAACATATAAACAGATAGAACTTTATTCTTAACATACACACTATTGAAACTTTATTTTTAACTTATAAACGGCTGAAACTTTATTTCTAACGCACAAAGCGCTTAAACTTTATTTCCATCATACACACTATTGAAACTTTATTTTAATCTGAAACTTTATTTTTAACTTGTTAACGGTTGAAACTTTGTTTTATTTCTAACATACAAACAGATAAAACTTTATGCTTAACATACACACTATTGAAACTTTATTTCTAACGTACACACTATTGAAACTTTATTTTTTAACTTGTAAACTGGTGAAACTTTATTTCATTTCTAACATACAAGCAGATAAAATTTATTCTTAACTTGTAAACTGGCGAAACTTCATTTTATTTCTAACATATAAACAGATAGAACTTTATTCTCAACATACACACTATTGAAACTTTATTCTTAACTTTTAAACTGGTGAAACTTTATTTCATTTCTGACATGCAAGCAGATAAAACTTTATTCTTAACTTGTAAACTAGTAAATCCTACAATCTCATTTACAAACAGATAAAACTTTATTTCTAACATACACACTGTTGAAACTTTATTTTTAATCGACAAACTGTTGAAATTTTATTCTATTTCTAACACACAAACAGCTTAAACTTTATTTTTAACATAAACACTATTGAAACTTTATTTCTAAAGTACACACTATTGAAACTTTATTTTTTAACTTGTAAACTGGTGAAACTTTATTTCATTTCTAACATACAAGCAGGTAAAATTTATTCTTAACTTGTAAACTGGCGAAACTTCATTTTGTTTCTAGCATATAAACAGATAGAACTTTATTCTTAACATACACACTATTGAAACTTTATTCTTAACTTTTAAACTGGTGAAACTTTATTTCATTTCTGACATACAAGCAGATAAAACTTTATTCTTAACTTGTAAACTGGCGAAACTTCATTTTATTTCTAACATATAAACAGATAGAACTTTATTCTCAACATACACACTATTGAAACTTTATTCTTAACTTTTAAACTGGTGATACTTTATTTCATTTCTGACATACAAGCAGATAAAACTTTATTCTTAACTTGTAAACTGGTGAACCTTCATTCTTATTTCTAACATATAAACAGATAGAACTTTATTCTTAACGTACACACTGTTGAAACTTTATTTTTAACTTGTAAACGGCTGAAACTTTATTTCTAACGCACAAAGCGCTTAAACTTTATTTCCATCATACGCACTATTGAAACTTTATTTTCATCTGAAACTTTATTTTTAACTTGTTAACGGTTGAAACTTTGTTTTATTTCTAACATACAAACAGATAAAACTTTATTATTAACTTGTAAACTGATGAAACTTCATTTTATTTCTAACATACAAACAGATAAAACTTTATTCTTAACATACACGCTATTGAAACTTTATTTCTAACGTACACACAATTGAAACTTTATTTTTTAACTTGTTAACGGTTGAAACTTTGTTTTATTTCTAACATACAAGCAGATAAAATTTATTCTTAACTTGTAAACTGGCGAAACTTCATTTTATTTCTAACATATAAACAGACAGAACTTTATTCTTAACATACGCACTATTGAAACATTAGTTTTAATCTGAAACTTTATTTTTAACTTGTTAACGGTTGAAACTTTGTTTTATTTCTAACATACAAGCAGATAAAATTTATTCTTAACTTGTAAACTGGCGAAACTTCATTTTATTTCTAACATATAAACAGACAGAACTTTATTCTTAACATACGCACTATTGAAACATTAGTTTTAATCTGAAACTTTATTTTTAACTTGTTAACGGTTGAAACTTTGTTTTATTTCTAACATACAAGCAGATAAAATTTATTCTTAACTTGTAAACTGGCGAAACTTCATTTTATTTCTAACATATAAACAGACAGAACTTAATTCTTAACATACACACTATTGAAACATTAGTTTTAATCTGAAACTTTATTTTTAACTTGTTAACGGTTGAAACTTTGTTTTATTTCTAACATACAAGCAGATAAAATTTATTCTTAACTTGTAAACTGGCGAAACTTCATTTTATTTCTAACATATAAACAGACAGAACTTTATTCTTAACATACGCACTATTGAAACATTAGTTTTAATCTGAAACTTTATTTTTAACTTGTTAACGGTTGAAACTTTGTTTTATTTCTAACATACAAGCAGATAAAATTTATTCTTAACTTGTAAACTGGCGAAACTTCATTTTATTTCTAACATATAAACAGACAGAACTTAATTCTTAACATACACACTATTGAAACTTTATTCTTAACTTTTAAACTGGTGAAACTTTATTTCATTTCTGACATACAAGCAGATAAAACTTTATTCTTAACTTGTAAACTGGTGAAACTTTATTTCATTTCTGACATACAAGCAGATAAAACTTTATTCTTAACTTGTAAACTAGTAAATCCTACAATCTCATTTACAAACAGATAAAACTTTATTTCTAACGTACACACTGTTGAAACTTTATTTTTAATCGACAAACTGTTGAAACTTTATTCTATTTCTAACACACAAACAGCTTAAACTTTATTTTTAACATGAACACTATTGAAACTTTATTTTGTAATCTGTAAACTATTGAAACTATATCTTTCATTTACAAATAGTAGAACGCTTAGTCTAACTTGCAAACTAGTAAATCCTACAATCTCATTTTACAAACAGATAAAACTTTATTTCTAACGTACACACTGTTGAAACTATATCTTTCATTTACAAATAATAGAACGCTTAGTCTAACTTGCAAACTAGTAAATCTTATTCGTCATCGAATCTAACTGTTTAAATCTTCATCATGGAAATCAATGTTCCACAGTCGTTTGAGAAAGACATGATCGCCCTTTATCTAACCCATTCATTGCATGAAAACAACAACTCTTCTCATAGTAACATTTATTGAATAATGGTAACAAGCATGCATTATAAATCAATGGTTTGAAAGAGATAAAATAGATACAGCTGGTAACTATCATACAGCGAGCAATGATAACCATACAGGACTTTGGCAGTGTTGAGGTAAGGAGGAAAGAAGCATTGGTTATGAATGTAGCTACTACAACGAACAGACAAAATAGGAACACACAAATCCTTAAAACGTTTCGTGACTTCATGATAATGTTGATTCACTCTACTATCCCAAGGCGGGAGCAAAATATCATCAATGATTAGATTGGGAAATACTTTCCTCTCCTTACCAGGATTATTACAAAAGATGCGTATAACATTGAAAGCAGCTAACCATCGTTTAAAGTCAATAAGAAGAGCACTCTCACAAGAAAAGCCATAGTCTTGCAAATATTTCAGATTAAGTCCATGAATGTGTTTTCTCGCCCATTGATCAACATTGGGATCGCAGTTGGCATGTTGATGATAGACACTAACAATCTGATATGTCCAATTGTTCATAGCAATAGCACTGAGCTCCTGGACAGGTTCACCCTCACAATCCATAAAAATGATGATAGAAGCCTAAAACGGAAATTTACACATCTAAGGAAGCGTTCTATAACATATTACAAAATGAAGAATTACATCGATGCTTTTTACGACAAAATACACAAATGATATGATGGCAACGAAGAAGTAAAATGTATCTAATAAGACCACGTCTACGACACTCAAAGCACATAAGCGAATTGTCATAGGGTAGAGTTAGGAAAGGATTAGCAATTCTCTTTCCTTGACTTGCGTTTGGAGGTAGCATTATTGTCCGACTTGCGCTTCGTACCACCCCCGTTAAGGAAGTCAATAATGTCATCTACGTTGGGTGGCTTTGGAATATATAGGATGGATTCAGTGTATATCGAGAGAGAGGCTATTTTGTTATCCTTGTGCTGACCATAATATAGCCCATTCACTTTGAAAATGATATCCCAAAGAGAGAATGTGCGTCCATCACTTGTATGATTCAACGATGGAATGATTCTCACTGTGGAAGGCTTGATTCTCATTAGACAACAATCCTCATTGGAGAATAGAATACATTTAGTAAAGCTGGCACGCTAACGAGTGTGACTGCAGAAACATTTCTTCAACGTTCGCTACGTTTCACAACAACCTGTCAAAGATTTCTTACAAACTTATTTCAACATTTGCATTTAAGCGAACATCTGCTTCACATATTCTACACGAACGGTTAACGCATGTAATATAAAACCCTAAATCCAACCGTACAGGAGCCTAGCCTTGGATTATGAACTTTACAATCCATGCGATTCAATGTCATGGAACTAGCTCTCATACACTCAACGTGTGTGACAACATCTGGTTTTATAAAACATTCAACGCTGACTATAAGACCTTGTGTGAAACAATCTACACAGCGCAGTAAAACTTTCTAGCGCTGTGATGAACACTGTTTTCATATAACATTCTAAACTCGCAGTCTTACTGCAGTAGAAAACTGCTTTTACTAAACCTGATGAAGCTAATCTAACAGTCATGAAGTTTGAATTTCTAATAGGGAAACATTTGGCAACTGTCTCCAATAAAACTTTCTAACACTGTGAAAGTAAGTTACAAGACAATCTACACTGTGCAGTAAATAAAACCTTCTAAAACTTTCTAGTGCTGTGATGAGTTCGGTCAGTCATATAACGTCAATGATCAAACTTTATTTTCACAAACGTGCGTCGCGGTAAATTATTTGACTACACTAACGCTTACATTTCATGACATGTGTGTTTCATAAAACGTCATGATCAAACTTTTCTAACTATACATCAACCTGTGTTGCAGTAAAACTTTTACAAACAATGATACACTTTCTAACGACACTCACGAATACAACTTCGATGATCAGACTTTACTTTCTCAAACGGGTGTCACAGTAAAATTATTTGACTACACTAACTTTGCAAACCATGATGCACTTTCTGACTAGACTTACAAATAAAACGTTGATGATCAAACTTTCTAACTATACATCAACCTGTGTTGCAATAAAACTTTTGTACAACATGATAAAGTTTCTGACTAGACTTACGAATAGTGATGGAGATCGCCAGCACCAAATTCCTCCACCAATTATGGGAATGGTACACCCCTAACTCCCAGCCACGAACTATAGCGGAGTGGGAGTATATCGACAAAGTGAGGCTCGCGGTAGAAGAACGATTGAAGCAAGTGAACTGTTTTTGTAATCTATGTGAAGCCAGACTCTGGGACGATATTGACGATGAAGACCTTTTGAAATACATGCCATAATAAATTTTTATTTCATATTATCTTTGCTTTCATACTGACTTACTTGAATGGGGCTTCAATGGATGATTTAACCATGTATACTTTTTCATTTGGAAATAGTAGCACACTTAGTTTAACTTGCAATTCTTATAACATTTCATATGGATGATAATGGTAGATGAAATAGTGTTAGATAAAATTAAGATAGCTTACACTTCTGATACAGGGATAGCAATCGACTGCGATCCATGTGTAAAGAGCTTGTTAGACTACGGAAGAGAGAAGTGTGTTATGTTGCGTGTGACGCGTGAGTGTCCTCCCATTTCATTCCATTCATCAATTCATCTCATTGATAGAGACAGGTAGAACTCATGGTTCTCATAACGTATGCAATGGATAGTTTTAGGCAACCTTCGACAGTTGGCTAAATGTCGCCCTGGCGCGAATGCATACTACGTTGAGACAAAGGCAATCACTTGCAAACATGACGCAGAGAGGTTTAACAAGATTGACCATTGCCGAATGTCCCTTGCGGTATACATAGCTACGGGTTTCACCGCCGCCCTTTACAGGAACGCCCGTCGAAAGGAAGTATTACACCGAACTTCATTTGCAACGTTCAAGTTGACTGATAGCAGATTCAACTTAATGATAGTATTCGCCAGTCCGAAGACTGCCCAGGGCAAACCGCGTGGAGGTTCTATCATGTCTTGCCCCATGGTGGCCCTTAAGAGAGCCGGTGGTTCGTTCTCGGGAGTAACGTCATCTTACACCCTACCAATTCTACTGAGAGAGTCTTTGACTCTCTCTTTGGTAGCACTGTCGACTTCCACACTAACTGGTACATGGCTAAAAAGTGGAATGTAGCGCCATTCCGTTGGATTGACAGCAGTTGCTGTCATCGGATTGCCAATCCGAGCAAGATTATTAAAAACTCTGTCTTGCTCCTCTAGCCTGACAAACTCCTCAAATAAATTTCGCGGCCTTAACTGCGGTCCGCGAGGAGAGCTGACTTGACTGTTCGGCGTCTGCATGATTGAAATGAAATGAAATAAGAGGCAGTGGTTTATATACCCCTCTAACGCGACGCAACGTTCAAGTTGACTGATAGCAGATTCAACTTAATGATAGTATTCGCCAGTCTAAAGACTTCCCAGTGCGAACCGCGTGGAGGCTCTATCATGTCTTGCCCCATAGTGGACGATTATAGTGTGTTAGTAGATTTCAATCATTGAAAAGGGAAGATGAGAATCATTTCATTTGTCTCATCAACGTTTATCATGGGAGCAATCATTGAAGGGACATCTAATGAATTACATTTCACTCTACTCCATATCATAAAGACTAACCTTTGTCGAATGGCTGAAGTACTCTGACCTGGTGAGAGAAAGCGTCACGTTGAGTATGAAGTCGAACGCCCAACATGAGCAACGGCTCAGAGGTTTCGCTCTAACAAACGACGAACAACCCGTGCAACACAATCCCTCTACGGCAGTACCCGCCGTCCCGAAGGAACGCTCGAGCAAAGGAGGTATTAAAGCGATTATGTGCTTTATGAGCAGAGGTGAATCTCTTGATAGCAAGAGACTATTCAACTAGATAGCAAGTCAAAACAACCTGATAGCAGGACAAATGTATAGTCAGTAATTTACACTTAGTGAGGAATGATAGATTTGAGTGTAGTGAGTGGCACTCGATCCCGTCGACAGCCCGAAGGCCTTGTACTGATCACTAGGGAAGTGAGAGATCTTCCCCGATACCCGCTATTTACAGCTGAAGACATCATTGTCACTGCCCCGAAGTGGTAACAGCAACGTCGAGTCAAAGGTAGTGAACAGTAGCTGGGATCTAACCCCTCAAAGCTGCCTTAGACTTAGTTAAATTTGAAATCTGATAGCAGATTTGAACTCAGCATACTTGAAAACCTTGAGGAAACATCCCAAGTTATTGCTTTGATCAGCTTGATAGCAAGCCGTAGAGAGCTTGATTCATCAGCGTTTTGCAATGGAGATGTTTAGAGGCCACCCATGACAAGATAGCTAAGACTCAACCGATTGGCGTTCAAAGTGCTATGTTGAGAGCTGTGTCAAATGCCCAACATGAGACATGAGTTGTCCCAGCGGTTACGGTCTCAAATATGACACATTCCCTTGCCACACTTATCACTACGGCATCGTCCGCCGTCCCGAAGGAACACCCTGTCAGTGGAATATTACAGCAAAACTCTCCGTGTCTTGCTCGCTTTCAGTGAAAAGCCGCTTATACCATGAGAAGGCTGGCTCAAACATGAAAACCTGTAGAGTTGGTAAGAGGTGGACAGACTTTTAGCAGCTTGATAGCAAGCCGTAGAGAGCTTGATTCACCAGCGTTTTGCAATGGAGATGTTTAGAGGCCACCCATGACAAGATAGCTAAGACTCAACCGATTGGCGTTCAAAGTGCTACGTTGAGAGCTGTGTCAAATGCCCAACATGAGACATGAGTTGTCCCAGCGGTTACGGTCTCAAATATGACACATTCCCTTGCCACACTTATCACTACGGCATCGTCCGCCGTCCCGAAGGAACACCCTGTCAGTGGAATATTACAGCAAAACTCTCCGTGTCTTGCTCGCTTTCAGTGAAAAGCCGCTTATACCATGAGAAGACTGGCTCAGACATCATTAAAAATGCTTTCATTGACTTCAGCAGGGTCGAAAACCCCAGAAAACCTCCAAAACTAGTGAATTTAAATTTTTCAACTTTTTAGCACTACTTATGAAATTTTATAAGTAGTCCATCACTTAGGGCAGGTCAATAGCGACCGAACTTTTTTTGAATCAAGTCAAACGGACTTGTAGAAGCAAAGTTACAAGCCTTTAAAGTTTTGGAGTCTTTTATGGCCTGGAGACGAAGGCCATCTCCTGGCGAACCTCTAAGTCTGACTCCTTAGCTGATATCAGCAATGAAATTTTCTAAGTCGGTTTCTTGCAGTAACTCGGAATTTGGAATGTCCGAAGCTATCATCGGACCTCAGAGAGACGACTTACCGTTGGCAATCTCTCGTCTGAATGACAAGTCTCTGTCGGTTCCCAGCTTATATAGTGTGTGGCGATCAGCTGATGACGTAATACCCATCATCCAAACACTAAAAAGCCCGTCTATCTCCGCTTCTAGTGATCCGATTGAGCTGGAAATACACTATTTCCATGTAGAATTTGACGCTAAATCCGAATCTGGCCTCCGTTTTCCCATCCGATGCTTCGTTTTGGCTCTACAGTAGGCAGCCATCGCAAAAATTCTAACTCGTTTTTTCGAAAAATGTTGAAAATTTTTCTCTCCGATTGACTTCAAAATCTCCGATTGACTTGAAACTTACCATGCTGATAGAGAATTTGACGCTGATTCCAAATCTGAAATCCGTTTTCCAATCCGATGCTTCGTTTTGAAGCTACAGCCCAAAACGTCCCAAATTCTAACTCTGTCGTTTTTCGACAATCTCCCAAAATCTTAAATGGCGTCTCACATCTAAACGAAGACAGATAGGAACAAGCCGATTCTTTCAGTGAATTTGTCTCACTCTTAGCTTTCAAACGAGCTATGGCACGACTAAATCCGTCCACTAGAAGTCAAAATCGAAGCGAGCTGTCCAGAGGGGGGGGGGAGGTCAGCGAAATTTTTCTCTCCGATTGACTTGAAACTCACCATGTTGATAGAGAATTTCATGCTGATTCCAAATCTGAAATCCGTTTTCCAATCCGATGCTTCGTTTTGAAGCTACAGCCCAAAACGTCCCAAATTCTAACTCTGTCGTTTTTCGACAATCTCCCAAAATCTTAAATGGCGTCTCACATCTAAACGAAGACAGATAGGAACAAGCCGATTCTTTCAGTGAATTTGTCTCACTCTTAGCTTTCAAACGAGCTACGGCACGACTAAATCCGTCCACTGGAAGCCAAAATCGAAGCGAGCTGTCCAGAGGGGGGGGACGTCAGCGAAAATTTTTTCTCTCCGATTGACTTGAAACTCACCATACCGATGCAGAATTTCACGCTGAATCCGAATCTGGCCTCTGTTTTCCCATCCGATGCCTCGTTTGGGCGCTACACACCAAAACGTCCCAAATTCTAACTCTGTTAAAATTTTGAAGAAACATTTTTTCTCGCCGATTGCCTTGAAACTCACCATACCGATGCAGAATTTTAAGCTGAATCCGAATCTGGCAGCCATTTCACCATCCACGACAACCTAGACGGTCGCCCACGTCAACCTAGACGGTCGCCCACGTCAACCTAGACGGTCGCCCACGTCAACCTGGACGGTCGCCCACGTCAACCAGGCGGTCGGACCAACTCACCCGAGTCTCACACTCTGTCGTTGCAGAGGGGGGGAGTCAGCGAACAGTTTGTGAACGTGGACCCACCTGGCCGGCACACCACGACAGACTACAACCTCAGTCGTTCCAGAGGGGGGGGGACTCAGACCCGAAGCACCACGGCGGCCGACCACGACACTCTGTCGTTCCAGAGGGGGGGAGGGGGGCGCGCCGGTCGAGTGTTCGCCGTTTTCTTACTACTAATATTTTGCCATAAATTTTATTCAATCAAGACAGCCTAGCCTTTTTTACTAGAGTATGATGTAATAGGAGTATCAAAATGTAACATTGCAAATGTAACCATACAATATAACATTTGCGGTGCGCTTCTGGCAATTATTACACGGATGACCGATCTCGTAACATTGAATTCAAATCTAAAAGCATGACGGAATGTTCAAGGCAACAAAAATTCGCTGAGATATCGTTTTCACTCTAATCTAATCAGTCCATAGATAAATAAGGTAAGTGAAAGTGGAATTTCACACGCTGAGATAGATCATGAGACAGATATGAATTACAGAGCAAGTAGCCTAGTTTTTATCAATTTTGCGTTTCTTCTATACATAACATACAGGGACTACTAAATAGAAGCTGTCGCTTCATGGACGCGTAACTATTCGATGGCTTTTCCTTTTTTCTACAACTGGAGGCCAGCAAAACACATTACGCCTATGGAGAAATCAGACGCTTTTCGTAGTTTTTGCTTCTAAAATCTCAATCAGACATCCGATTGTCTTCAAACTTGAAATACAGACGATTCAGATCATGAGAAAGATAAAATGTATTCATCAGGAAGCGCAAAAATCAAAAGCATAGATTTTGGTAAGCGCGAGAAAAACAGTTCGACACTCAAACTGGCGCAAATTCAGAATTTTCATAATGATGAAATTTTCTCACGCTTACCAAAATCTATGCTTTTGATTTTTGCGCTTCCTCATGAATACATTTTATCTTCCTCATGATCTGAATCGTCTGTATTTCAAGTTTGAAGACAATCGGATGTCTGATTGAGATTTTAGAAGCAAAAACTACGAAAAGCGTCTGATTTCTCCGTAGGCGTGATGTGTTTTGCTGGCTTCCATGTTGAAAAAAGGGAAAGCCATCGAACAATGACGCGTCCATGAAGCGACAGCTTCTATTTAGTAGTCCATGATAACATAGGATATCAGTTGGGAAATCCACGGTTATTCACAGTCTGTCGATTGATCAGCCGACCATTAGATGAACCAATTCTGCTATGAGAGAAATGTAATGCGAGTGCGCCATTGTCGAATAATAGCGCTGTCGCTCCAATCTATTACTGCTCTGTGATATGAATACGCTGAACAAAAGTGTCATACAGTTGACACATTTGTGCATACAACATATCGGGAAGTCTGACTCACTAAATAGCTGTCTTGCCCAGGGGCGCCGGCAGGGTAAAAAATCTGGACGCACGATTCTATTTGTTTGCGCTACTACCAGTACATAAACTATTTTAGACCAAAGGTGAAACTACAAATTGTAGTTTCTTGCAGCCGTGACTACAAAATTATGACATTATTTATTCATTAAGAAAACCTAAGCTACATATACTTTCTTTTATTTATTATTTTTATTTTGTTATGTACGTATATACATGTATATTTGCTTTTCAAAGACATTCAATTTTAAGTTAATTAGTTGTAAGTAAGTTTAAGTTATTTTACATTATTAATAATATTAATTAATTAATTATTTAAAATCTGTTTCTATATTTATAATTTCTATGTAATATTTAAAATTTCTTTGTCACAGTTGGCCTGCTTAGACAGTCACAATTTAGTAGCAATCACTAGATGGACGCGCGCTTGTTAAGAGTACTCAGGGAAGTTATATCAAGCAAACAGTGTGTCACTGTGTCAGCCTGTCAAAAAGCGAAGCGCGCGCAATCTATCATCCATAGACAACTAGAGTATTGTGGGGAAGGACACTTCACTGAGCTGAAATTGGCAGCGAAATTTGCCCGATCGACTTCACCTTTAAACCACAGGTGTCTACTTCAATGGTTTACACAAAGATTTCACACAGCGATGAGCATGGTTTGTACCGGAATGGGCTGGACGCACATGCGTCTGTACGTCCGCCTGCCGGCGCCCCTGGTCTTGCCCTTAATTGTTATTGGAGTTCTGAGTCAAATGAGGAAAGCCAATGTTAGACGAGAACTATCGTGCTAGCAAGAAGCGAATGTTGAAATTTCATTTCCTTTAGTTGAGTTGTCCTTGGTAAGTATATATGATGAAAGTGATGAAATGATGCATTTACACATTCAAGGTCAGTGGTTCAATACGGTATGGAGTAACCTCCACAGCGGCTCTAGTGCCTGGTCGCTGCGTCATTTCTGGCAGCAGTTACGACTAACTTCGACGTGTCGGCCCTCGCTACTGGGACATCTTCCCAGGTGGTTGACTCTGGTGGGAAAGTGGAATTTATTCCGCTGAGTGAAGCAGTCGAAGGAAAAAATCCAAGGCATAGGTGAACCACTGACTTGGCCATGAGAATTAGGATGACCCCAGTGACGGCTGGCCACCAATTACGGCATGTTTTAATAGAAAATTTAGAATTCCTCTCCTACTTCGATTGAATGACCTGTCTGGGTGTAGTGTCGAAAACAATTACTTTGACAGTCTGAGAGGATAGCAGGTACCCCGATCAGATCGACCGTCTGAGAGGGACCGACCTGATAGAAGAGACGGAAGTTTAAAATTGCAATCGATTCGCCAGCAGCTTCAATCATGAGATCTTGGCAAGTCTCATCTTGTAAGTAGTTAAGTCAGGGGTAAAACAACTTTGAGGACTTACACTTCAAATTTCCAAGCACACGTATGGTCTTATAAATGAAATTACGTAGAAAAAAGACTTAAGGGAGAATCGGGATTGAAGTGCATCATTTTACTCGTCTTCATTTTTGTGACAAAATTATGGCATAAGGACTTAATTTGACACAAATGTAAGGCATATGTAGAAACTACATTCAGAAATAATATATTTTTGAAGCATATTTACATTTAGTTTGGACAAGACATGCTTTTGTAAAATGTAGCGTCGACCCTGCACTTTTGTCATGGTCAGACACTGTCTATTTACCTTGGTCCCTTATGCTTATAGGGGTGTCAATGTGCACTGTATGGGGACCAAATGTCATTGATTTATCATGTTGACATATAAGCTGATAATTCAGCTTGTTAGGCCTATCAGATTTCCATCATAACGATCGATTGCAAATATAATTGATATTTTTGCTACATAAGAGTGTAACATGAACATACATCAAGGATGACTCTATTAAGGACATGAAATTTACCTTCGCATATTGCTGACGAAGGCCTAAGTATCTGTAGCATGCATAACTTTGCTACAAGTGCCCTACAAATACTGATATTTTTCTACAATTTTTCAGTTTAACAAGATGGACAGATGGATTGTTCGCACGCCTGGTCCGTTAAAACGGCAACGCATTGACGCGGGAAGTGATCCCGCTGCCGATTCATCATCAAATGGGTCATCGCGCAACACTTCACAGTCTATGGCTACGACGACTAACTTAGATCGCTCTGTCGAAGAGACACCTCATGTACAATCAGATGCGGCTGAAACTGCTAGCAACGTCGCTTCATTCAAGTACCTCACGTGGATTTCAGATCCAGCATTCCGCTGTCCCATAACCGATTTGATGACATTCACCCTTTCCTCCAACGGTCTTTTGTGCGTCTTATGCAGCAAGAACAACTGCCATGAAACTTCTGGCTGGAATCAGTATGAGTACAGCCGAGACTGCGCGCGGCCATCACAAAGAGTACGACTGACGGACCACTTGAAAACGACTCGTCATGCCAATGCGATCAGCAAGGAGATGCTACAACGAAGAAGCTGCTTTCACAAGCAAGTCGTCCAACGGACAAAGTTTAAACTCCAGACCATCAGTGAGCGCATTCATCAGATCTATTGGCTGATGAATGAACAGATTGCCAATCGAAAGTTGCCGTCCCTGCAGGCACTGACGGACAAGATCGGGAGGAATGATCTGCTGCGCGACTTCCAGCACACAAGCTCGTCGTCGGTGTCCGAGTTCATTCTGCTGATATCGGACCACATAACGAGCAAGATTCTGACAAGCATAGAAGCTGCTGGTACATTTGCTGTCATGTGTGATGAAACGACTGACATCGCCAACCATCAGCAATTCATCACATACGTTCGGTATGTCCAGAACGCCGACATCGAGGTGAAATTCCTGGATATCCGTCGCATGGGCGCAGAAGGTGCAACGGGCGAGAAACTATTCGAGAAGTTGTGCGAGATCTTCGACGACTATGATCTGCAACTCGACTCGTTGATTGCCTTCGCTAGCGATGGAGCGCCAGCGATGCGTGGCCCCAACAATTCCCTGTGCTCACGCCTAATTCTCCGCAATCCTCACTGTGTCTGCATCCACTGCTGCGTGCATCGCCTCTGCCTCACGTGCGTCGATTCCTCGAAGGGACTGGCTACGATTCAATCGTTCGGGAGGTATCTGCTGCAGGTAAGTCTGGTAATGTGCTGTGGTTTTGTTTGATGTTGCACTGTTGTGTATTAGGTGTACGTGGTTATAATTTTCTCAGATAAAAGTCAGGTTTTTCAATTGATGACCCTCTGATCTCGTGGCTACGAGTAGATGTGAACCTAAGTATGTAAAACGAATGAATTTATCTCGTTTCAGGTGTGGAAGTTTTTTGCGAAGTCTCCACTCAAGGCAGCCAAGTTACGGCAAAATCAGGGCAACGGGATGACAAGCGGCCTTCGACTGCAGCGTGTTTGTGCACAACGCTGGTTGTCTTCACAACTTGCGGTGACGGCAATTAAGAGCGAGATCCTCTCGGTCAGCACTACTCTGGAGTCGATCGGCGATGAGAAGGATGATCAGCAGGCTGTTGGACTTTTGAGGGGTACTCGCAGAATGAGCTTCGTTTCTGTTCTTTATTTGCTCGACACCATACTGCCGTTCTTGACCGCCCTCTCAAAGGCTTTCCAGGCAAAGACTCTCAACTTCTCGCATATGCAGCACGCACTCGAAATGTGCCGAAACCAAATTGCCAATGCCAATCGAAACCAAGAGCCGCGCAAAGCGTTGGAAGAGGATTGGCAACGATGCTTTCGGCTGGTGCTAGACGAGTGGAGCAATGAAGACAGTGACAGGATGGATGAAATGACTAATGATTATTGTCAGGCCCTGTTGACATCATTGGGTCATCGATTCCCAGAACCGGAGATCCTGAGTGCCTTCCGCATCTTTGATCCCAATCGTATACCCGGGGAGCGAGATGACCGCCGCAGTTATGCAGACGCTGATCTGGACACACTGTGCTCGAAGTTCGAAATATCAGACCCGAGAAAATTCCACGTCGATTGGCCGAGCTTCGCCGAGAAGTTGCTCTGTGTACAAAGGGACGGTCACTCATCAATTAAGTGAGCTGGTGATGTTTGTAGGATGGTGCTACGCGATTCTATCTACGGTCAAATGTGGCCTAGTATCGTGAAGCTCGCAAAAACTGCAATGACGCTTCCACTGACGTCTGTTGACAACGAGCGTGGCTTTAGCATCATGAAGTTGACGAAGACTCCTCATCGCAATCGTCTGCTCGACGAGACCTTGTCCGCTCTGATGAATGTGACCATCAACGGGCCAGCAAATGTCTCAGCTGTCGGACGAAGACGCGCTGGAGATTGCAACTGTCTGGTTGGAAAGGAAGCCCCGTCGAATGGTGACCTAGCGAGGAAGGAGGAACTTGGCACAATGGGAGCAGTTGTGTGCTGAGCGCAAGTATAAGAGGGAAGAGAGGAAACGGCAGCAGAATTTGGGTCAGCAGCCGGTTGCTGAAGTCGACAGCGATAGTGACGATGGTGAAGACGAGGAGATCGAGGCCATTGCCTTACAGGGAGTTGCCGACGCAGCTGTTGCTGCAAATGCGTCTGCAATGGACTTCGACATGGAACGGTTCCTGTATTGAAGCCATAGGTTGCTCTGATTGACTCGTGTCTGATACTGATACTAATTTTAATGAACATCTCTTCAACGGCCTACAACTGTGACTACATGGACATTTGAATGAAAAGAATAATACAGTTATTCCCATTGTAGAAAAAACATATAGTAAATGCACTTGCTTTGCACATGTAAATGCATGCAATTTTTCTACTTTTGGTACCATAGCAGTACAGACCGTCCATTTAACTCAGATTTTTTCTCAAAATTCTAAACACATTTGCAAGTCCTTTCTCTCCACTGATGATAAAGGTCAAAAGTCGAAAGTTTTTTGCCTAATAAGTTTGACTTTCAAGCCGTTGAAGCATTTTCATTAAAGTTAGTACGATATGTTTTACATTGAAGCTTGTATTGATGTCTCTCCACAGCATCTTTTCGATCATACGTTTTTTGTTGAAGGCCTATGGCCCTATTACATTAAATCTGTGAATTAAATATCACATCTACACATATGAATGATGACTGTCTTTGGTTTTTACTAGTGTGCAACGCAGCGCAGGCCCACTACATATAAGCTTATTTCTACATGTGACTACTACAGAGTTACAGACTAAAAAATGTACATTTCATGAAACCAAAGTTTGATAGCACAAGTAAGGTTTCGGCTTTATTTTTCTGTCGTGCGCGTCGCTAAATCCTTAAAAAAACACTGGATGCCACCTAAAGGATCTATACACTTTCTGTATAAAGATACGGACCATTCTGTATCAAATTGATTTGAACTATTGCATCCCAGATAGCGCATGCCAAATTTTCCATGAAGAGCAGCAGAACGATGTCGCAAGAACTGATGAAAATCTTCTGAACAAACCAATACTAGATCATCATCATTTAGCAAGCTAATTACGATATGATTAGACAATTTGTTGTAGGTTAATTTTGCCACTTGTTCACCATCTACTCGAGGGAGATAATTGGATTTCTTCAATAATGCTTCAGGAGTCATGTTCGTCTTTCTTGCCTTAATCGCAATCTTCTTCACCAACGTCTTTTCATTTTTCGGAATAAGATCCACATAATAGGCTTTCTCTTTATAATTTAGATTTTTACAACCTCTTGGATAGAAATTAGCTTTATAATTATCATAGTTTGTCAAGGCGCTAGTTAAATAACCTAAGCTAAGTAACCTAAATCATTTCTTAAACTCGGACTCAAAGCAACAATCCAATCTTCATCAACTGCATGATAGATATAATCCATATTCACCATTGTGGGGAGTAAACTTGACAATGTATCTACATGCTTTATTTAGGAAATCAAATACGAATTTTTTGCTTGTTTTTTTTTGTTGAGAAATCTGTCTTCCGCCATTTCGGAATGTAAACTCGATATCCCTCTTCACACTGATAGGCATCTGTACGTCTGATATTAATAGTCACCACTTCATGATCAAAAGTATAGACATAGTTACTGTGAACAAGTTGGGTGACGCCTACTTCCCACTTCCCATTCAGCTGTTGTGTATTATGAATGGGAGTAGAAAAGATAGTAGCCCGATTGCTAAGCAAAACATGATAGAATGACATTTTCATTTCGGTAATCTATACATTAGCAATTTGCATAACATCATGAAGACTTGGATTTTGGACTCTCTACAATATATTAAAGTTGATCGCGATGGAAACGTTCATTTCAAGAATTCTTGTGGAAATACATCGAAAGGAATTACATTAACATGGCGAAAATTTTTCAATCTTAATGATATCATGAGGGATTTGGAATATTTCAAAACGTTGAAATTCATCTCCTTGGGTAATCAAGTTTGGCTTCAACATCACAGAAATGAAATTCAAATCTATCATTCTCATCTCTCAATCTACATGTATTTCTTATTTCGCAAATGCAAATGGGAAAAGTATGAAAACTGTAAATCGCTCCATTATGTCATTCATCCGTCGCGAGTTCATCACATTGCCACGCAAATCTTGGAAATTGGATTTCCTACAATATATTGAGATTGATCATGAACGAAACGTATGTTTCAAAGATTCAACTGGAAATGTAAGAAGAGTATTTGCTTTATCATATCGACATTTTCAGTCTCTAAATCATATTATGAAGGACTTGAAATACTTCTATATGAATAAACATTCACGCATAGGAAATCGCTTATGGTTGCGACTTAACAAACAGCGAATTCAAATCTATCATTCACAACTTTCTATCTGCTTCACATTTCATCAAGGTAGTTGGGAAAAGTATAAAAGGAAGATACATCGCTCTATTTACTCATTTCGTCATCATGAAGAGTCATCGCTACACCATCGTCAACATTCTCCGACGCATCGGACTCTACACCAAAATAGATCTCGCAACATTACATCAACAAATTCCAAACAGCAAGTATTATCCAGGTCGACCACAAATGTTAGTGGTGAAGATGAGCAATTTACAAAATCTTCAACTCTTCTCAAATGGAACTGTACAGATTCTCGGCGTCCTTTCTCATTCATCAGCGCGGTTAATGCGCTTAGAGCTGCAGAAACTACTACGGCGGATATGGAAGAGGGAGAAGTGTGTGATGTCGAATCTGACTGTGGACAATGTGGTGATCTCTACTAAATTGAGTGAAGATGCATCGGTTTTGAAGATTCATATCAGCACCTTCAATTTGTGTTATGAACCAGAACTTTTTCCTGCGGCTCTCATTAGTTGCTGGTTACCTGTACATGTTGCAATCTTTCATAATAGTAAAGTTATCATTACTGGACTGAAATCTGAAATGCAAGCAGATACGATCAAAGACTATCTAATCGAGTATGTACATAACCAACGAATTGTAAAATAAAAACAATTTTAATTCCAACATGATGTTTTTTATTTCAAATCATTATAGAACATATAAATCATCTTTTCATTAGAAGATTGATTACATGAAAACCTTCGAAATACAGATTTAGATTGGTGTACATGTAAACGTTTTAAAATGAAGTACAATACGAAAGCACCACAAGTTGATGAAAGTGGATGTTGCAGTATGCGCTCATTTCGTTGATATTGACGAGTACGCTTTCTCAACCACTGCTGTGTTGGTATATTCGGAGGTTGAGCAAGAGAGTCAAATAGTTCACAACGTCTGTCTTTTCCAATAAAGATAGCTCTCCAATGCTCACCTTCTAAATTCTGTGAATGAGTGTTCAATACAGTAAAGATGGGATACTGTTTTACTGTAGTCGGTAAGGTATCTGGCGAATAGACATTATCAAAAGCTTTTAACGTAGCTCCATCTGCATTACGCTGCACTTCAGTCTTAATATCGCCAGCATTCAACCAACTCATTAGCGATTATAGTGAAGAATTACGTCACGATACTTAGTTATTTCAATACTTGAATCAAAGACTGCATAAATTAATACATTGATCGTCTCAGCTAGCGTTGTTTTGAACTCCAGATCCAAGTAAATATTATAAGGAACGCTAGCTTGACGATAAGGTGCACTAATATCGCTGTCGGCAGTCAAAGCAAATGCATAAATAGTATATTTATTCTTAAACTCTTTCATTATGAGTCCGTTGGTATCGTCTGTGTTGTAAAAGCCAAAGACATTCATATAATCAACATAACTACGCAGAAATTGGTAAGAAGTAAAATCTGGTTTATAGTGTGGACCAGGATGACTAACACCATTTACGCGCAAAGCAATTTCACTTAAATTGTTGTGTGTGAAGTTGAAAGGATTCTTCTTGACATTACTATTGGATGCATCATTTTGAACCATTGCTACCATGAGGAGCTTTGGCGCTTCCGATGGAAAGAGACCATCTTTCATAAAACTCTTTTGATCTCTAGGAATAGTAAATGTAAGAAGCGTTGTATGTTGAATGGGATAAATGGCATTGCTGCGGTTAAGACCCTCAGCATGCCCTCTAATTACACTTGGATTAGCCACCACTCGACGAATGTATACTGTAATATCTTCCACATGAATTTTAAATTTCACAACTGAAGCAAATGCATTCAACAAAAATTCAGGCTTATTCAATGTAAGTTTGAGTCGCATACTGGTATTACAGAGTAAAGATTTTGACTGTCTGAAGAAGTCTAAATTAAGTGGACCATATAGCTGACATACTTTACTATCTTTAATCAAAGCAGCTCGCTTTACAAAACCAGTGTTTGTCTCACTATCAAATAGTGCTGCTTGATCTCTGTGACATCCCAATGCTTCCATATGACTGTTTTAAGCTGCTGGATGAAACTGTGATAGAGCATTCAAATATGCTTTATAGGGATAATCGCTCTGACCACCTTCCAGCTGTTACTCTCCAATAGTTGGAGAAACATCGCGAAATAATGTTGCCAGCGGTAAATTGTTCAGACCAACTTTATGTGTACCTTCAATTTTAGTTCCATCTTCTTGTTGAATTCTAAACCTCACATCAACTATCGCATAACTCAAATCAATGTAGTCATCGCTAGCGCCAGGAATAACAATTCAATGGGATCAGTATTCCCAGCTGTACGAAGATGCTACAATAATTGAACCAGGAATATCTGTCTGCATTGCTTGTTGATCAAACAAAAAACCCTTTAGCTTTACACTCCATGATTAGAAGTTATGACAGCGTCGTCGTTTAGCACTTGATGAAGGATTAGAGTGCGCGCGACGTTTGCGCGAATGCCTTTTCTTAGTTTTGTTTGAAGTTCGCTTCTTACCACGTCCGCGCTGTTTTCTTTTTCTTCTAACATTCATTCGTTTAGGTGCTTTCTTATGTTGAGTCGCATTGAAAGTTTGCTGTAATGTTCGTAAACCGCGTTCCTTCCCACGATTTAATAAAGTACTCTTTACATTTTTACTACTGGTAATATCATTAACAACATCACCATCAAAGCCAACAGCATTATTGAAAAAAGTTCGTTTTAAAGATCTTCCGACAGTAGACAAGAGAGGTGCTACAGCAGATTTCAGCGCACCAAATATGCTACCTCCACGTTGACGACGACCACCGGTGTAAATTGCACCCGCACCACTTAGATAAGAGGGGCGTGAATAAAAAGATACAGTCGGATTCATCACTTAGACCTTGTAATTACAAGTTATATCTTTGCATAAATCACTGACGATCGCGTAGACGAAGATGTCTGCACGACGCATCCAAGAGTTCATACTTGAAGGATAACCGACCCAATTAACAAGACACCATTCTTCACCTTGTCGTTTTTTACATCGAATGATTTTCTCTACTAAATATGTTTCACTTTGAGTGACCAACTCAATCTCATCACGATGAAAGCTACCATCAATTTCTTCATTATCGTAATCTTTCAACTTGTAAGTTGTTGGGGAGTCTTTTTTATTGATACTTGAAACTGTGAAAATTTCTTCCGTCCAATTCGGGAGATAACCTTTGGCAAAAACACTCATTACTTTTGATATGCAGACTTTATCCCCTATTTTTACATCACTTTTTGCATTATTACGCTTGCGCTTGAATGTTTCACGCACTCTATCTACGTTGTCACATTCACATCCGCTGGTCTGAGTCCAACAGAACGAGTAACAGAGTGATTGTAGGCATGTAGCGTATCTTGTAGAACCTTTGTCCAATTTTGTGTTAAGTTGGCAGTGAAATGTCGCCACAAGCGATTTTTTAATGTGCGATTAAAACGTTTAACTAGTGCAGCCTTATAAACACTCTTTACACTAAACAGCTCAATATGATATCATTAAAACAATCTTCCCACATGCTGAACTCTTCCTTGATCACTCTGAATTCTCTTTGGAATACGACCCTCTCGGAAAATTGACTGAAATGCCTTTGCTACTCGTTTGCCTTCTTCAGTTTTTGAAGGTTGAGCCTACGCATAACGCGAGAAAATATCAATTACGGTTAAGATAAAATTGTGTACCGAGTTATATTTTGAAATAGAGACAACGTCACACAAATCTGCTTGCCACTGTTCATCAATGTCATGAGCAAAATAATGGCGGGTCTGGTACTTCTTTTTCGCTTGCTTACGGAGTGTATATGTAGCTTGACCCTTAAACCATTGTTTAACTTGTGAGTGTGGAAGACCGCTCGGTTTTGAAAATTTCTTTATAGATGCAAATCCTGCTGGGTGTTTTACATCATAATATATTGACTTAAAAAAGTTCATCCGATGACGACTGATTCTTTCTCGTTCTTCTCATGTTTTTGCTTTCTTACCTTTTTGCATTTACAACAACCACAGGATTTATGGGATTTACGTTTACATTGCTTAGGAGTCTCATTGTGACAGCTGGCACAGCAAGTACAAGTTACAGTTACATTCACTTCCGGCGGTTCATTGCATGGTAAGCAACACATCTTAGCTTTCAAACGAGTTATTGCACGACTTTTTACGATTTCTAGAACCAAAGTTGGAAGTCACGCTGCCGAGGGGGGGTCAGAACATTTCTCGCAAAATTGATTGGGAACAATGTTTCTAGACCTTGTGACAGCTGGCACAGCAAGTACAAGTTACAGTCACATTGACCTCCGGCGGTTCATTGCATGGTAAACAACACGTCTGCTTCATGTTAATAGTCTGAGAACATGTATATATTTGGAGGATGTAGAAGGTGATCTCGTAAACCAATTTCTTGGCATTTTAATTTTACTCTTAATCTGTGAAGTGGATGAAGTAGCATCAACTGCTGAAAAAGAATCAAGTTCTCTCAATGTTTCATTATTCAAAGCAAATTTTGGAACATTGAGCTTTTTCAATAGTTCAAGAAAGTAAGACCAACCAGGTGGGACATAGCCTTGACGGCGCTTTCTGCGTGTTGCATACTGAATCAAGTCTTCATAACGTGAAGTGTTAATAATTTCATTGTCATCTGAAATGATTTCACCTCTATCATTCACAGTGAGATATGGTTCAATGTTGTTGAAAAGGGATATTGCATGTGCGCGAGATCCTAAAGGTGTAGCAGTCGAAACAGAGTCATGCATCTTATTCCTCAAACTTTTTAATTCTTCGACAGTTTCCGATTGTAGTAATGCAGCACGATGTGGATCTTTGATATGCGCATTTTGCTGATAATCTAATTCATTCTCATAAATTTCATTTGCGAGAGGTTGTCTTACTTGTTGCATGGCAGTCAATTGCACATATTCATCCTGAGGAATAACAACCATTCGAGAATAAGAACTCATAGTTTGTAGATAATCATAGGCTTGTTCAGAATATCACTTCGAAATCTAAATTCTTTAGGACGCTCTTGTGTAAAATCAATAAATAAGTAACCGTGTGATTTTTCAGTTGCTGCTTGAAAAATTTCAATTAAGGCTTTTGAACTTCTTGGCGCACCTTGTCGCGCTAAAATTTCAAATTGACTTCTATCTCGTGGATTCTCAAAAATAGCGTAATAGTGTGTATTCAGGTTTCGTGTGCGGGCTTCGTTCCAATCAGGAAACAAATTTTGCGTGATATGGATTATAAAGCACCTTTTGTGATGTGCTACGCGAGTGAACATATCTGTGACATCTTTAGAATTCTTGCTTTCCTGTAATAGATCATCCAATACAACGACATCATTGGACTCTATCTTATCTGCCATTTTTCTCTTGACCATTGCTTTACCTTGATTTTTCCACATTTGCATAGGTACTAACTTTTATGACAGAAGTGACACTCAAAATGAGCTATATCACAGTGGCTACATCTGCAAAGTTGAATACAGTAACGTATGAAACAGCGCTGACAGAAAGTATGCTTGCATCTCTTAAAGATGCGTTTTTCACTTCTGTCCTTTCGCTTACATACATCTCACATATTTTCACTCTTACTGATAACTTCTAAAGCAAGTCTTTTTGAAGATATGAACTTGCTAGCCTTTTCTAAATAATAGACACATTTGCAGAAGGAATATACTTCGAGAGTAAGCAGACACAACTCGAAAACCAATTGTGCTACGATCAAGTACCATTGCATCTTAAGTTTCTTTTATACGAAGTTGAATGTGAATATGCGAAATCGCTTCAATCACTAGACTACTACCATGATGGTTAAATGCATCAAGACGTTGAGCAATTTTTCCCATAGGTCTTTCAAAAAATCTTTGGGATTATCTACAACTTCCATCGAATAAGAATCAAAGTGGAAGAAACGATCTTCTACCTCTTCTTTCCCAAAATGGCTGAAATTAATTTTCGCAACTAATCTCGCCATTACAATTCTATTAGAAAACGTATCCATTAACTTCAAAAATAGAGTGCTAGTATCACCTATAACTGATTTGATGTTGATCTCATCTTTATGAAAAGTTATCACATAATCTTGAATAGTTCCCTTTAAGCTTTGTCTATGAAAACTTGATGTTCCACAATCATTTGAGAAAGACATTGTCATCCTTCATCTATCCTACCCGTTGCATGAAACTAACAAATCTTTTCATAAAGCATTTATTGAAAGACCTAAACAAGCATGTATTACAAATTTTGGGTTTGAAACAGATAAAATAGATGCAGTTGGTAGTTATCATATAAAGAGCAATGATGACCAAACATTACTTTAGCAGTGTTGAGGTATGGAGGAAAAAAGCATTGATTATGAATGTAGCGACTACAACGAACAGACAAAATAGGAACAGACAAATCCTTAAAACGTTTCGTGACTTCATGATAATGTTGATTAACTCTACTATGCCAAGGTGGAAGTAGAATATCATTGATGATTAGATTAGGAAATAGTTTCTTCTCCTTAGTAGGATCATTACAAAGGATATGTACAATACTGAAAGCTGCTAACCGTCTTTTAAAGTCAATAAGAACACTTTCATTAGAAAAGCCATGGTGTTGTAAGTATTGCTGATTAAGTCCATGGATGTGTTTTCTCGCCCAGCTATCAGCGTTGGGATCACAGTTGGCATGTTGATGGTAGACACTAACAATGTGATACGACCAATTGTCCATAGCAATAGCACTGAGCTCCTGTACAGATTCACCCTCACAATCCATAAAAATGATGATAGATGACTAAAAAGGAAATTACATATTTCTACTCATCTGATGAGGAGTCCTACAACATATTACAAAATGATGAAGTACATCGATGCTGTTCACGACAAAATAGACAAATAACATGATGGCAGCGAATAAGTAAAATGTATCTGATAAGTCCACGTCTGCGACACTCAAAACACATAAGCGAATTGTCATAAGGTAGAGATAGGTAAGGACCGGTGATTCTCCTTCTTTGACTTGCGTTAACCGGCAGCACTCTTCTCTGACTTGCGCTTCGTGCCGCTCTCGTTGAGGATTTGATCAATAATGCCATGAACGTCTGGTTGATTTGGTAGGATGGATTGAGTATGCATCGATATAGAGGCTAATTTTTTATTCTGGTCATAGCCATAATATATTCCACTTATAGCAAAACCAATATTCCATGTGGCTTCTGCGAGGTCTTCACATCTGATGGGTGTTACTTGATCTCCATCCTCTTTATAGTATAAGCACCAATGCGATAGTGGTAAAGAATGCTTTTTACCATCCCATATCTTTCTATATGGAGTATCATTGTCATCTCTCGCCTTCCATTCCTTGCTAAGGAGAGTGGGGATGTCCATATTTAATGTTGCAAACTCTTCAATAATATCGAGTTGGTGTCGTATGTATGGATTCACAGGAATGACCACGTAGTCTCCAAACTGATTTTTCAATATCTTCACATTAGTGGAAGGAATCATTCCCGTTTGCAATTCTATACTATGATCGTAATAACGTATGGCTTGTCTAAATTTACGCTGTAGTGGGGTAAGATAATGTTGTCTTTGTTGTCTCTTCTAATGGCCTCAACATAAGACGATCTGATTGTAGCGAACCTTGTAACGCCTGTACATCTTGTCCTGCAAGTGTAGTAGATGTAGTAGATGCCTGAAAATAAAACAGATGCTATTAAGTTAACACTCAAGGGAGGAGAGGAAGGAAAGTTCCGACTTACCATTTCAGTTGGATAATATGATAGTTGAGCTGAGAGAATGTGCGTCCGTCACTTGTGCGACTCAAAGATAGTTGATTGTTAATCTGTTAACCTCATTATTTATAAAGAAATGCTGGATTCTCATTGGACGACGATCCTCATTGACCAATGACATCAAGCTAATTCCCAATCTGGTCTCAGTTTACTCGTCCGATGCTTCGTTCGCCCGCTAGAGCCCAAAACATAACATTCAACCTTCGTCGCTTTTCCAACATGACCAAAAATCTTAAAGTCACTCTCAAGTCTATACGAAGGAAGGTATGGTCAAACTGTGCTTTCCAATGAATTCGTCGCAGTCTCAGCTTTCAAACGAGCTATTGCACGACTTTCTACGATCACTAGAACCAAAGTTGGAAGTCACGCTGCCGAGGGGGGGTCAGAACTTTTTCTCGCAAAATCGATTGGGAACAACGTTACTAGATCTAAAATGCGCCAAAAAGCCCAAATCTGACGTCCGTTTTGACGTCCGATGCGTCGTTTTTAGCTGTTACAGACCAAAAACGGTCAAAATTACCTCTTTTTCAAAGTGAAAAATTTTTTCTCACCGATAACTTTCAAACTCACCATGACGATGGAGTAGGACATGCTGATTCCAAATCTAATGACAACTCTCAAATCCAAACACTCCTGCACACCAAAAACATAGACGGCTGACCGAGACCATCCAGGACGGCCGATCACGACCCACCTGGACGGTCGACCCAGACACCACCGACAACAACCAACTGACGCTTACGGGGGGCGCGCTGTGCGCAAATGGGAGTGATCCTTACTACTCGCACATTTTTTGATTCCAAAGTTCATTTGTATATCACCACTTAATATTCTCACTATGAATGAGGGCATTTTTGTCTTCCTCCTTCTTGCCGTATAATTTCAGATCATCCATGTATAGTAGGTGGTTGATCTTTTCACCAGTACTGAGCGCGTATCCTTTCCCTGCCTTGTGAAGGATTCATAGCTAAGCAGAAGATTAGCGGCGATGGAGAGTCACCCTGGAAGATGCCGCGCTTGGCATCTATTGCAACAATTTCTTCAATGGGAAATTAATAATGTTGTTTTCCAGGGTGCCATCGCTTTGTGAATTAATGTCTGTACATTCCCGCTGATCTTATACATCTCCATGCATTTCTTAAGCCATGCATTTGTTTGTTCTTTTATTTATTTCTTTTATTATTATTATTACTTCTACTTCTGCTTCTCAGACGATTGGAGGATTACGAAATTTGCTTTCTACTGCCGGCATTCCTAAGGTCAGTGATAATGGTTCAGCGCTTACTAGTAAAAAATTTGTTGATTTTCTGTCGAAATAGTCCGTCCTGGTGCGACTATAAACTGCATCCCCGTTGTCAGGAGGAGAGGTAGTACCTTGCCCCAGGTATGGGCGCGATGGCCCCGGAATACGTCCCGCTGGCAGACATGGTCCTCACTCCTGACAATGGTGCTTATGCCAAGCAAACCCACTGTTTTGTGGGTCAGGCTTTTAAGCCAAAGACTAGGACAAGGCTTCCGACACAAGCCTTGATGTAGAAAGACTTGGGCACATCTAGCACATCTTCTTTTCCCCAATTGAGCTCTACATGATAATGTCTTCAACACATTTTTCATGCCGGCTGAGGTCTCGCCCGGACAAACAAGACCTCCGACACTTGTCGAGCAACCAGGCAGTGTCGATAACACGATAACAGTGGCGTCTTCTCCGTACCTGCGAGGCCTTCGGTGCGTCCTCAAAAATAATTTGCCAACATTTATAAAAATGAAAAGTGTCATCATTCACTAGATTTTATTTAAATTTGATAGATTCTCGTGATAGCTATGCACAGCTTTTTGTCTCAAAATCAGACACTCAACCTGTGACGAGTGAACAGTTTTGCAGCGCGTGCTCGAATCACAGCTGGTTTCTTCGAGCAATTAGACACACAAGCTAGTCGTGTGTTCAGACGGAGCATTGATGTTCAGACAGCGAAAGAGAGTTGTGTACGTGTGAGACAGTAAGCGCACGCGCCCACGCCAATATTGGCTGTTTCGATAGACATAATGCTTTGCCTTCTCCAATTTTTACAATGAAATTCTACGCGATTCTTGATCGAGGCGCGGTATCTAAATATAGTAATGGAAGCGCAACCTAATTGTGACTTAACAGACCGGACTAGTTGCCGTTATCGGTAGATAAATGACTTAAATGGCGATAACTTTTGTTGTTCCTGGATTCACTTTATGTCAGAGAGGCCACTACGTCAACACAGGCAGATGGCTGACGTTCAGACAAGACTGCGATCACATGATGAGCGTTCGCCAATGAGTGCAGAGTAATGCATCTGACTCGAACACTCAGATTCGGTAGAATTCCACAATTTTTTACGTGATTGATGTGACACTATGTTTAGTACTGTATATGAGATCATAACCACGCCTTTAGTCCGCAGGGAACATACTGAAAAGATGGCAGTCGTCAAGCAAGGTAGGCCAACGCCTGATATAAAAATTGAAGGCACTCACAGAGAAAGAAATATGTTAATACACAAGACATTTTAATGCATCAAAATTTCAAACATGCGAGTGGCTGACCGGCCGGGAGAAACGCAATAAACTGTTAGCCTTGCCTCCTTTTTTCTCGAGAAAATATGGCCTGGACAGAGAGGGGATATAGTAATCTCAGCTCCCTGATTAAGGCGGTTAAGCGACATGAGCAATAAATTTCTCATATTCACATTCACTTGACCTTAAAAAATATTCGGGAAATTGTCATTAAAAATTCATCTCTTATGAAAATTAATGTTGTAACATAAAAAATGTCTGCTATAGAAATGGTATTCCAATGCCGAGCGAAGGCCAATGGTCCGGGAGCACGCAACGCCATTGGTCGATAAGTATGCCACTGGACGGAGCAAAATCTGTCGTAAGCCGTTGCAGCTACGAAAAGCGCTGCGTGTTGGAACATGGAATGTTCGTACAATGTTGCAAGACGGAAAGGTCCAACTATTAGACAAAGAGACAAAGACAAAGATAGACTCAAAATTGATATTTGAGACTAGGTGGGCTGATCAGGGTCATTTATCTACCGATAAACGGCAACTAGTCCGGTCTGTTAAGTCACAATTTCAAGCTTACGTTTACCATGCCGGAAATATCTGCGAATCTTTGCATAATGAAAGATAACAAAATTCTAAAAGTTTTGAGTCGTGAGGTCCAAGATAATTCCGTAGAGGAGAAAAATCCTCACGTCTCAAAGTTGGAACTACATCACGATTTTTGGTTGATTTCATTGGCTGACGTTTGTTTGTTTGTTTGTATTCAATCAATATTGGCTGAACTCATTTTTATTGTTCTCACCTTGGTGATGACAATAAACAACTTTTAATATTTTCCAAGCTAAAGTCCAAAAATTAATATCAAGTCAATTGCTGCCTATATTCTGTTGCATTCTTCTCATTCCAAAGCCACTGATGCATCACATTACTGTAAACTTATTTCCTAGCTATAAGACAATTTCGTTGAATCATATCACATTTTTAAGCTAATGACTGAATAAAGCTTGGTGATTGAGAAATCATCAGCTCGAGTAGAGCAGAGGATGTTGGAGCAAGACACTACAGCAATCCCAAAAATTAGTGTACTATGTCGTTTCAACAGGACATTATCGTGCATTAACGCTTCGCATTCTACTAAAAAGCGAATTGGTATTTTATGGTTCAATAGCGACTAAATAAGGTAGTCGAGAACTACCAGTAAATAGGCCTACACGTGCATAAAAATGTAAGCACTGAAAAAGCGCATGCATTCCAAAATCATAGATAGATCTGCTTCTCAGATGAATTGACTTTGCTTGAAGCTGTTTGGTGATAAATAACTTCACTATACCAATTCTACATGGAATTTGCTTGATTGGTTCCAGGCAAGTTTGAAATAGTGCATGAAGAGAATGTGTCATCACCTAGACATTCCCTCAAGACCGACTCATTCCTGACCACCTACATGTAAAATTTTGAGATCACGAATGTACACTACAGTCGTGTAAGTTAGTATAGTTCAAGAGATGCGACTAAAATAGCTAAAAACATCAAAAGCAACATATAAAATTTCTCTCTTTCTGAATAACCTCATAATGAGCATGCAATCCTAAGCTGACTGTTGTCCTCAACTCGACTCTGTTTCCCTAAGATTCTAAGCGTGATATGACAATGAAAATGCCATGTCGATTTCTCATATGACGCTTGATCGCCTTGGTCAAAGAACGGAGATTACCATTGAGAACATTCACTCTCGAGGACTCACTCTCGCACGCCAACGCAAGGTTGTGTTGTGCTTATTATAGCCAGTCAATCACTTACATGTTTCAAATTTATGGCTGGTAAAATCATTTTTTGTGCTCATTCCCATCCTTTTAGAGTAGTTTATTTTGGCTAGTAATTGAAGCAGGAATGAAACAAATTCAGAAACAACCTCAAAAACGTGTGGTGTAGCATGGGTGCACTGATGATGGCATTCAGCGCAAGAGGTAAATGAGAAAGGAATGCTGAATTTGCTAAAGAGGAAAGAAAACTTTTGATTGGCAATTAGCAGATGGTCTTCTACAATCTCGTGGCAATACAGAGATGCATGATGTCAGTTGAAAATGGTCTTCATGCAAAATGGTCTAAGAACTTTCAACAGAAAGCCACAAAGCAAAATGTTAATAACAGAAATGATTTCAGCAGCACCAATCACCAATCACCTTGACTACCTTATCATAATTACAACTGCTCTCGATCCACCTGAGCGGTATCTATCCACCCTTTTTGGTATGTCTTGACCTCAAATTGTACTTTTGAATTTTGCTGTATGATGTTGTTTTAATTCATCAATTTACTCTAAGAAAGGTTGCGAAATAATGATTTATGATTTGTATTTTCAAGTCATGACCAATTCTGCAATTCTAGAACTCAATAGTTCTAGGTATTTCTTAGTTGCTTCTTATTTCAATATACTTCTGCTATGACATGGATTTGTTTTAAATGCTGAATTACTTGGAAATATATCACGGCGACGACGGTGGGATCGTGATCAGGCACATGTATCCACAGATAGGAATCTGTAACTCATTGGAAGGATTATAGGGACTGATGGAATTTCTCTTTTACCTCTTGCACTGAATGCCATCATCAGTGCACCCATGCTACACCACACGTTTTTGAGGTTGTTTCTGAATTTGTTTCATTCCTGCTTCAATTACTAGCCAAAATAAACTACTCTAAAAGGATGGGAATGAGCACAAAAAATGATTTTACCAGCCATAAATTTCAAACATGTAAGTGATTGACTGGCTATAATAAGCACAACACAACCTTGCGTTGGCGTGTGAGAGTGAGTCCTCGAGAGTGAATGTTCTCAATGGTAATCTCCGTTCTTTGACCAAGGCGATCAAGCGTCATATGAGAAATCGACATGGCATTTTCATTGTCATATCACGCTTAGAATCTTAGGGAAACAGAGTCGAGTTGAGGACAACAGTCAGCTTAGGATTGCATGCTCATTATGAGGTTATTCAGAAAGAGAGAAATTTTATATGTTGCTTTTGATGTTTTTAGCTATTTTAGTCGCATCTCTTGAACTATACTAACTTACACGACTGTAGTGTACATTCGTGATCTCAAAATTTTACATGTAGGTGGTCAGGAATGAGTCGGTCTTGAGGGAATGTCTAGGTGATGACACATTCTCTTCATGCACTATTTCAAACTTGCCTGGAACCAATCAAGCAAATTCCATGTAGAATTGGTATAGTGAAGTTATTTATCACCAAACAGCTTCAAGCAAAGTCAATTCATCTGAGAAGCAGATCTATCTATGATTTTGGAATGCATGCGCTTTTTCAGTGCTTACATTTTTATGCACGTGTAGGCCTATTTACTGGTAGTTCTCGACTACCTTATTTAGTCGCTATTGAACCATAAAATACCAATTCGCTTTTTAGTAGAATGCGAAGCGTTAATGCACGATAATGTCCTGTTGAAACGACATAGTACACTAATTTTTGGGATTGCTGTAGTGTCTTGCTCCAACATCCTCTGCTCTACTCGAGCTGATGATTTCTCAATCACCAAGCTTTATTCAGTCGTTAGCTTAAAAATGTGATATGATTCAACGAAATTGTCTTATAGCTAGGAAATAAGTTTATTTCGCTCACAGAAATAATTGAATTTCTAAAAAGCCTAGAAGACGAATCAAGACAAAGCTGGTGAAGCAAGGAAAGCAGAGAGTCAACACACAATCTGAAGAATAATTCTTGTCATGTTGAGTAAATGTGTCCGCAATGGCTGAGAAATATGAAGCGTGGTAGGAGACATGGAAGAAAACTGCATCTGCTCAGTCAGTGTAGCCTAATAGTCGTGAGACTAAAATCGCTCCAGCTCAGCCGATGTAATATCCACTGCCCATATACACATTAAAGACTTTCAATAAAGAAAATGACAACATATAACTTTGGCATTTCACAACGACTTATGAATTGACAGAGCCAAAAGTTAAAATGCTGCATGTCAAATAGCCTGTCCGGGTGGAAATATTTGTGCATCTTCCTAGACACTTGTATGTTGCACATATTTATTTTTAGACAACAGGTTGTTATTTTCTACGCTTTTGTAAATTTGCAGCGATGATCTAGCTGTCACCTGCTTATGCAGTTCCTTTAAAATGTAATTTACAGTAATGTGATGCATCAGTGGCTTTGGAATGAGAAGAATGCAACAGAATATAGGCAGCAATTGACTTGATATTAATTTTTGGACTTCAGCTTGGAAAATATTAAAAGTTGTTTATTGTCATCACCAAGGTGAGAACAATAAAAATGAGTTCAGCCAATATTGATTGAATACAAACAAACAAACAAACGTCAGCCAATGAAATCAACCAAAAATCGTGATGTAGTTCCAACTTTGAGACGTGAGGATTTTTCTCCTCTACGGAATTATCTTGGACCTCACGACTCAAAACTTTTAGAATTTTGTTATCATTCATTATGCAAAGATTCGCAAATATTTCCGCCATGGTAAACGTATGAACTTAACAGACCGGACTAAACGTTATGAGTAATGGTCAAAAGACCGTTCCAGGACACCATAAAATTCAAAAAAATAGTATCTTTAAAAACGACATAAATTCATGAATTTGAACCCTTTTTCAGGTTTTTAAGACCTAAATACATGAATTTAGTCCATTCAAAAAGTACCATTTTTTCAAAAATGGTACTTTTTAAAAACGACATAAATTCATGAATTTGAACCCTTTTTCAGGTTATGAAGACCTAAATTCACAAATTTGGGCGTTTTTAAAAATACCCAATTTTCAAATTTTTCAAAATCTCAAATTTGAGAATTACAATTTTCACCGCTTAAATCATGACCGTTCCAGGACACCGAAAAAATCATAAAAGTTAAGAATCTCAAAATTTGAGAATTACAATTTTCACCCCCGCCAAAATCATGACCGTTCCAGGACACCGAAAATTAGTATTTTTAAAAATGTCTTTTAAATCCATTTTTCAGGTTTTTAAAATATAACATGTGACTAAAAATATTTGAAGTAATTGACATATTCTTAACAATAAGTTTAGGTACTTTTACAATTGTCATTCAATTGTAGAGAACATCTGCTTCTCGCATTTATGAATAAAATGCATTTCAGTGTAAGGAGCTGTGTCCTCCAACTCAAACATTTGAAAGGAAACAATGTATGAAAGAACAAACAGCTGCTACACCCACTTAGACATTTGTAAGACGTGAAATATATAACCAGCAAATCCTACTCCGGCTGCAATGCTGTGAAATAATACACAACAACAATAATCGATATGGCTATTTCAAACAATTGTGCTGAAGACTTATTAAAATTTAACAGTGTTTCTTGTCAGTGAAGGTTGTGTCAAAACGCTCTCGTCATATATTTCTCAAAATGAGACAAGATCAATTTGAAGATAGGAGAAAACAATCGTTGCCAGGGAGGATGAAAAAATTACGGGAGGAATTGGAGAGGAATATATTTTGAGAGGCATGAATTTACAGATTCTTTGAGTGATTTCATAGAGCTAATGGTGGAGAGAATAATACAATTGTAAACTTACACAAATTCTTGTTGCATGAAAAAAGAAACAATTCACTCAGTGTTATGTGTAAAATTTTTATCGGTAAGCACTATCTGCTCTGTGTTTGTGATAATGACAAGTCTTATTTTTATAGTCTCTTGAAGCAAAATCATATCAATTATTCACGCACCGAAGTTTCATTTGTTATGAAATTAGGTAAATTAGCAGACAAATTTCCAACGCTTTGTTGGGTGTCTGTTTCTCTTGTACTTTAAAAGTCACGACCTAATGTTATCGGAAGATTGACTTCATTGTGTAAAGCAATTATGTGACATTCCAAATGATTCCATTCTTCTCCCAAACAATGGTGCGTCATTTAGCGATAATACCGCGCTGACATATTCAATGGAATTTGGATGTTAAACTCCGCTATTGTTATTGCGATACGGCCGCAAGACACTTTATTTTCAATGTTAGACCATTATATTCTCTTGAATAATGGTGCGCCATTCAGCTAAAATACTGCGCCATTCAACTAATCAAAAATCAACGCGTTAACATTAGACGCGCTGTGAAGAAAATTTATCATCCTTGAAACCCCTCTGTTTTATATGCAATGTAAATACAATAGAGTGTTTCAACCAATGAAACCTTGTCCACTCGTGGACAGAAATCCTATTGTTAAGAAAACTTGTATCTTATATGCATTGCTATTTCCTGTTTTATATGCAATGTTATTTCCTGTTTTATATGCCATGTTATTTCCTGTTTTATATGCAATGCTATTTCCTGTTTTCAATCATTTTCATTATGTTGTTATATGCAATGTTATTTCCTGTTTTCAATCATTTTCATTATGTTGTTATATGACGTCATTTTTCTCTCATCCAATGAAACCTTGTCCACACGTGGACAAATTTACATGTATTTCAATGTATCCAAATTGAATGTATGCAAAGTGGATGTAACCAAATTGAAATATCCATGTGCTGTTTTTAATTTCACATTTACGGGAATATAATAGAAACATTGTATCTTCTATAAAAATGAGAAACATTAGAGACATTCTAAAAATATACGGCAAACAAAACCACATTAAATTTCGATTTAAATGAGATTGCTAAGCAATTGGGAATAAAGAATTTTCACATATTGATGAGTAATGAATTACTATTGATAAAAGATGTGCGAAACACTAACTCTACTAATACAATGCAACAATGTAACGTTTAAATTTAGATTAAATTAAATCATTTCAAAATTGATTAAGTAGTAAAGAAAGACATCATTGTGGATCAGTTTTAAATCAATACCCCCCCAAGTAGTAAGGAAAGTCATCATTATAAAAATGTTTTAAATCAATACCCCCCAAGTAGTAAGGAAAGACATCATTAGAGAACAGTTTTAAATCAATACCCCCCCTTCTGACTTCTAGGGGTCCCTTAAGAAATTTTTTTATTATAAAATGAGCAACATAAATGAGTTTTTGAAATTATATGGAACACAGACAACAACGAATTTCGACCTAAAGAAAATCGCTAATCGATTAGGAATAAAGAATTTTCATGTTCTAATGAGAGACGAATTACAATTCCTAAAAAATAGGCCATCAATAACTGTAAATTTCATAACAAATCTTCATACGTCAGATGAAAAAGGTGTACATTGGTCAGCAGGCGTTAAAAATCATCAGCAGAACTATTATTTTGATTCATACGGTTTGCCCCCTACAAATGAAGTAAAAGAATTTCTTGGAACGGGAACATACAATACGTTTCAAATTCAAACACCAGGCACTACCTATTGTGGACAATTATGTTTATACGTTTTGTACAAATTACAAAAAGGAGTACCATTTCTAGATATTATGTTAGAGTTAAACAATCTATAACTCAAGCGATGCTAAAGCTCTGTTTTCTGTAATTCATTTTGATAAAAACGGCCTCTGATATCTTCATTATCTAAATCTTTAATTTCATAAGTAATCGGATAACTTTGATTTATTTTGCAAACTTCAAATATTTCTTTAGTCCAATAGCCAACAAAGCCTTTTTCAAATTTATTCTTATATTTAAATATTCTAACTCTATCTCCAATTTTAAATTTCGGCTTAAGTTTCTGCAAATTCGGATTACTCTCATTCGAATAATTATTCTCGAATATTTTTTTTCTTATCAAATCAGGGTCGTCAGAAGCATTCTTTGGAGTTTCTTCAATACCAGAATGAACTTTATTATTGTACTCTTCTACAACTCCTGGTAATATCTTCAACCATTTCTGATTTCTTTGCTCAGTAAATTTCTTGAATAATTTATTTTTTAACGTCCGATTGAATCTTTCTATCACTACGGCCTTCCCTGCATTTTCAGTTGAATAAACTGAGCCTTGGCGATGACTTTCGTCTGTTTCAAATAATGGCTGAACGTTTCGGTTATAAAATTCCGACCCTTTATCAACAAACAATTTTTTTGGCTTTCTCTTACTTTCTTTAAAGATTTCTTCAAACGCATATTTAACTGATAGACCACTTTTATTTTTTAAAGGCTTTACCCAAGCGTATCGTGTATATAAATCTATAACGGTCAATGCGTATTTATAATCAGAATCATTCGGCATATGAATAAGATCAGCACTCCAAATATCATCTTTATTAAATACTTTTACTTTCAATAAATATTTAGATCTTCTGTATTCTTTATGGATTTCGGACGCATAGGTTCGAGCGTTGCTCTCAGAGTTATTAGTTCGAGCGTTGCTCTCAGACAGCTTAGCTGTCGTTTCATTTAAACCCTGACCGAATAATATTTTAGCTTGTAAAGCTTTCTTAACAAACATTCTTTCAATTTTTTCTCTAAATGTAGGATTTTGAATACTATCTAATTCTTGAATCATCTTCTTATCAGCTGCATGTCGAGAACTTAGATCATGATTTCGATAAGCTAAATCATGCCTGTAAGCTGCGGCATCTACTCTATTTATCGGTTCTTCACCTGGTTTCGGATTATTATTCTCATCTAGTCTTATATCTAATCGAGTTCCTGGACCGCTTTATGAATGACCAGGAAGATGTTTTTCTTTCGAATATTTACTCCAAATAAATGCAGGAAAGTTTTCTAATGTTTTTTGTATATCACCACCGAAGTGGTATGGAACTTTGTTCTTGTCACCTCCAATATGCTGACAGTTTGAGTTTTTATTTTTGTTTAATAGATAATTCAATAAATCTAAATTAACAATTTTTAATTTAGTTAAATTTTCGGAATTTGTAGAATTCATTTTAAAAGATAAAAAAAATTAAAAAGATAAAATAAATGTTTTACCTAATAGAACCAAAGGTTCTGAGGTTATTACCGAATCATACTAGGACTTAGATATATTCCAGAACCATCTTTAGTTTCTTTAATTTCAATTAAATCATCAACATTGTGGAGAATATTTTTAAGAACTCGTTTTCCTTCATCAACTAATTTTAATTTACTAATAAAATTATCTACTATTCCTTCTCCCCTAGCAACTTTCTCTAACTCTCTATTATGACGTTTTTGTTCTTCTAATGCTGCCTTCTCTGATTTATTTTTATTTACTGCTTGGACAATACCAGCTGTCCCACCTGCAACACTTCCTGCAGCTGCTATGCCACCTATTATTAGTGGAATTAATGGGAGAATCCCGCCATTCTTTTCTTCTTGTAATTGAATATTCTCTATCATTGGTTTACTTATGTAATACTTTTTTTTATTAATCGTAATAGTTTTAGGGGTATTTTTGTCAACAATATTACGTAATTTTAATTCAACAGTTTTATTATTATTACTTTTCGCTTGCGACATTTTTAATAAAAAAATTTTGATATCTTAAAAATTTTTCGTAACTTAAAATTTTTTAGTAACTTAAAATTTTTAATCTATTCTAGTTATGAATAAATTTTAAGTTATCAAAAAAAATTTAATTAATTAAACGACGAAGTCTTGGGCTTTAGCGTATTCTAGCCATCTTCCCATTAAGAACTTAAATAGAATATTTTACATCTTCTAGCAATAAACCATAAGCCATCAATGAAGTTGTGGAATCTTTCTTTTCAATATTAATTGTTACATCACAACCAGTCTTGATAATATCTTCAGATTGTGCACTTAAATCGAAACAGAAAACAGGATATAAATGTCTCCAATCTCCAGGAGTTAATTGTGGTTCAACTCCAAATTCTATACAAAGATTTCGATAAGAATCATATCCTTCCATAAATTGATTATTGCTATCGTCAAATCTTAATGGATCAATTGGATATCGGGTTTGATTTAATGAAACTTGTAAACTTCGAATTGTATTAATATGGAAGAGATTATTGTTCTTATCAAAACTTGGAGAATTATTTCTTTGAAAAGTTAGTAATAAATATCTTGGAGTATTCGCAGTTCTAGTAAAATGCCAGTTAAATCTTTGTTCGGAAAAAGTTACTGAACTAGCAGTACGCTTTAGAAAATTTACTGGAATTGGTTTGTTAGTATTTAATCTTTTTGCAATAGCTGTTTCAATCTCTAAACTAGGAGTAATATGCTTAATCCACCATTCAAGTCTATCAATTTTTAAATATGCTTTTTTTCCAGTCTTACCAAAAAAGATTAATTCATTATTTGCTGTACGATGAATTATTAATTTAAATTTTAATTGATATGATATTTTATCATAATCTAAATATCCGAATAATGGAGACAATGACCAATTTACTGTCTGTTTACTTTTTTTGTTAAATTCACGTCTTTCTTTATATGCATCATTATTTGTTTTATTTAAATGTTTTGCAATATTTTCTACATCTTTCGCAATTCCTGCTGCATCTGTTCCAGCGTCAGTTAAATCATCAACAATTATACCATCATTAGTATCAGGAAACCAACCTTCGATTTCATACTTTTTATTATTTTCACCAATTGTTACAAATCTAAGCATTGTATCAATTACACCTGGAGAATCACTTATTGTTTCTATATTTTGAGTTGCAACATCTAAACGCATTTGTGTAAATAATCTTGGAAAGAAATTATTCTCTAGTGCAATATTATCGGTTTCTGGTAATGGTGTTGTAAAATTGGCATCACTATACAAAGAATATTCACAGTGTAAAAATGAATCAGGTAGATATAAATAACTCTGCTGATTATCAACTTCAAAAATTAAATCACCTCCAGTATTTACTCTACTGGAAGATCCGGGATTCATAGCAATTCTTATATAGTCATTCTTTTTTTGATTGCAACTGACGAACGGCGGATCGTCTAATCTAAATTTATTTTCGATAAGCGAAGACATTTTTATAAAAAATAATTTGACTTTTTGTTTTTCTCACACACAGAAAAAATTCTGCTAAAATAATTTTACTAAAATAATTTTACTAAAAAAATTTTGCTAGACCAGCTCCGCTACAGCTTTGCTGGTTAATCCGAAGGTTGCTACTCACGCCATTACCTCTTATTTCTTCAATTGTTTTTTTATTATTTTTATTTTCATTATGTTTACTATCAGACGGAGCTCCACTCCTCAAGGTTTCCCCAACAGCAATGTTAGCAATTTTATTTTTTGTTTCCTCTGAAAGTTTTTTTAAATTTTTTAGTTCTTCGGAATCATTCCTAAGTTTACGAATAGCTTCTAGTTGTTTTAATTCGTTTTGAGACTTGACAGCATTTGATATTGCACTAGCTGTACTACATATAGCAGCTGCTCCTTTTGCAGCAGATGTAATCAAATCTTTATTATTTTTAATTAAGTTAACGATACTTCCAATACCAGAAAAGATGCAAGCCCCTTCTTTTTGGACGGCACCTGCGGTGCCTAGGAACTTTTGTGTTCCGACAGTTTCTACACTATCATAATGGTACACAGGTTTCTGAGATGGTTCATGAGCAATTTTATTATTTGATGCAAAATGTTTAAGATTGTGTTTATAAATTATAGGCATTTTTTAGGATTAAATTTGACTTTTGGGAAAAATATCTACGTGTTAAGATTTACGTTTGTGAATGGACAACAACTTCGAGATAACTTTATTAATTGACTGTTGCACTTTATCTATTGCGTCAAGCAGCGTGTGATGTACTTTAATTTCTTTTCTATTAACTTGCATTTTCTCCTGATTCATCTTCAACGCCGTTTTAAGTGCATTTAACTTAATTTTAAGAACATCTAATTGTCTTTTAACGGAATCTAACTGTTCTTTATTTTCTTTAGAGTTTTCTTGTAAATTTTTCTTTAATTCATTTTCTAAATTGATTTTAAGAGTTTTCATTTTATCAACTTTTTGATTAAGTGAGTTTACTTCATTTATTATTCTATTCATCTTTTTCATTTGTTGAGTAATTTTAGAACTCAATTCATCAACACTTTTTTGGAATGTAGTTTGTAACTGCTTTAAATTTTTTTTAATTCTTTCAGGTAGTTTTTCTATTTCATCTTCTAATTGTTCTTTTAACATTTTTATCTGATGTTTATTTTTAATGACTGCAGATTTTAACTTTATAGAAAGTAATATTAAAATTTTTGATTGTTCAGAAATCTTTTTAAAAAGTTTTGCTATATCTGCTTCTAGCTCTCTATCCTTTTTATCAAGTTTTAATAATTTTTCGTTTAATGATTTGTCATTAAGTTTTAGCAACTTTAATTCATTCATCAGTGGAACCAAAACATCGTTTATATATTTTTCCTTTAAATCATTGATTTGTGTATCAACATATTGTTTATTTGTTAACTCTGTATTTTGTTGCGGAAGAATAGAAAGATGCAATGGACCAGATAAAACGTCTCCAGTTTTCATAATATAATTTTCTATCTCTATTTCTAATTCACGATTATTCGGGATATATGCACCTCCACCAACATTTGGTAACATCATTTCTTAACAATAAAAAAATAAAATTTTTTCTAATAAAAATAAAAAAATGGAAAATCCAAATTTAAAAAAATTATATTCGCCCGCATCATCCTGTTCTTCTTATTCGACGAGATCAACGGGATTTGAAAATAAATGTTTTGATAATAATAATAATAATAATCCATGTATAGATGTTAATATTTTATTTCAATTACAAGCCGAAATATTTAGAGAACAGACTAAAGGTTTACCTTCTATAGAAACTAATTATTGTTTATTTCCGGGGGATCCATTTATTAAATTTATGGATATTGTTAGTAAATATAATGATGTAGCTTATGTGGAATTAAATAAAGAAAATATGGTTATAATAGGTCATAATAATGTTTATGGATTTATTAGAGCAGTGTTACCAATTAGTAATACTGATTGGATAGAAACTAAAATTATTAATTATATCAATATTAAAGAATTAGTTAAAAAATTAAAATATTTTTCGAAAGAAAAAATTAGATTATTTGTTGACGATCAAAATCAATATAACATTCACATAGAGAGTAAAAAACATAATGAAGAATTATTATGTCAAGTTCATTATAGAGATACAATTTATAAACAAGAAACATTAGAAATGCCGCAAAGATATGATGATGATACGTATATAGGATTATATTCAAATTTAAATATTAATTTATTAAAATCTTATATAAATGGTTTGGCCCAACAAGAGAAAATTTATATGTGGACAACACCTTATACTATTAACAATGTCCATAATCATAATAATCCTCTGAATCATATTGAAGAAACTGATAATATAAATGATGATTCTGTAACATCTGAAAAAGGTGTAAATGGTAAAAAAGATTATAAAAATATTAGTAATTATAAAAATTTATCTAAATTTCATTTTCTTACAATTGAAAATAACAATGATGGCATAGTTGAAGATACTGTTAGACAACTATGTGTCGGGTCTACAAAATTTAAATTAGGATTTACATCTAATCAATTTAAAATTTTATCATCTTTAATAAAAACTAAAAGTGATTCAGATTATGGTGGTGTTATTAAATTTTCCAAAAGAGATCAAAGACCAATATTTTTCTCTATTATATTATTATCAGATAAAAGATGTAATTTAGAATTAGATATTCCAATAAGATAATGGTATCCTATCATGGAAGGGCATCCTATACCAAAAAGTGTAATTTATGATGATGAAGAAACAATTTATGATGATGATGAAGAATCAATTGATGATGATGATGAAGAATCAATAGTTAGTGAAAAAAAATTTAAATTATCTTTTGATAAAACATTATATGATGAAACTTAATATGATAAAACTTAATATGATAAAACTTAATGTGATAAAGAAAAAATAACTAAAGAACGTGAAATATATAATAATATAAAATAACACTCAAGTCCTTGATATTAGAATGTTTATATCTAAAATTAAAACACAAATTTTTCCTTAAAAAATAAAAAAATGGAAAATACCAAGTTTTATTGTGTCTTATGTAAAAAAAAGTTGCAAACAAAAAGAAGTTATCAATCTCATTTAAATAGTAAATTGCATTTACAAAATGTAGAACGAGTTGATGAAGGAAATATATTAAAATTAAATAGTTATAAAATCTATCTAGAAACATTGCCTACTGATATAAAAGTTAAAAAAATGTTTGATGATTATTCACATTCGGAATATAAAAAAGTTTTTAATAGTGAAGATGAGACCATACAAACCGAAGGTTCTAGGGCTTCGCCCGTACCAGATGGAAGATATTTATTTAGAGATACTGATGAATTTAACGAAATAGATGAATTTGATGAAGCCGTAACAGATATAAAATATTTATTTAATGAATCTGTTCGCGGGACATCAAAGATGTCTTTCAGGGCTTCGCCCGTTGAACATAATGAAACCGATGAAACTTTTTATAATGCATTAAAAAACTTTTTCAAAATATTTAAGAAATCTTTCAAATGTTATATGAATGTAGAAGTACTTTATACAAAAAATGGACCTGATGGAATTCCTGAAGAAATAATACAAGGACATTTTACAAATTCACAAGAAATTCATAATGTAAATGATATACAACCCATATTTGAATCGATGATACTTAAATTAGAAAATTGTATAATTGAAGCCCAGTTACGTGAATCTGGTTGGAGATTTGTTAAAATACTATCTAAGAAAATAGTAATTGATAAATATAAAAATAATACTGGTGGTAGTTATGTTCCTTTACCTTTCAGTTCACCACAATTAATCAACATAAAAAATGAAGATGATTATTGTTTTCTGTGGAGTATTATGGCACATTTACATCCTGCAGAATATCATAAAGAAAGACTAAGTCATTACAATAAAGAAGAATACATAAATGAATTTGATCTTTCTGATGGCTTAGATGAATTTCCATATGATTATAATAGGTTAAAAAAGTTTCATAAAAAGAATAAAAATTTAATAGAAGTAAATGTTTTTGAATTACATGTGAATTATGTTTCTATTGGTAAAATTACTCCACTTTACTCAGATTCAAAAAAAATTTATTTGAATAATAAAAATTTATGTCAATCAGAAATAGTATATAATGATAGGGGAAATTACATGCATCATAATATTTTTTACCAAGGAAATATAATATGTACTGAAAATTTTGAAATTATAAAAACACTATCACCAATAATGATTAGTCATAATAATTATAAAGGACGTAATTATAACTATGATTATGATTCCGATTATTTATCTTTATCTTTAGAATATGAACAAAAATGACAAAATTTAAATGAAAGTTTACAAAAATGTAAAACAGATTATCAACAACAAACAAAAATATTAATACAAGAATATGGCCATAAATATCAAAATAAGATAGAAACGATTCAAAAATTAAATGAAGACAATAAAGAATTAAATAATGAAGAAAATGAAACCAATCAAAAAATAAATGAATCTTTAAAAAAATGTCTACAACAATATAAAGAACAATATGATAAAGAATATAGTTATCAGCTACAAATATTAAATCAAAATTTTCATCGAAATACATTTAATCTTGCAAAAGAAATTGATGAAACACATGAAATATATCAAGATGAATTTGTAAAATTAGAACAGTCAAAACAACCAGCACAAGCGAATATATTATATTATCAGGGTCATTTTATATTGTGTAAAGATATTTCTATATTTACAAAAACTTCAGATAATACAAATTTTCCTTGTCTTCAATGTATGACAAGTTTTAGAACTAAAGAAGAAATGAATAGACATTTGGAGAATTGTCAACAAAATGAAGCAGTCAGAAACACATTTCCAAAAGATGATTATTTAGAATATAATAAATGGTATTTTAAAAATAAAGTACCCTTTACTATTTATTGTGATTTTGAAGCTTATAATGTTAATATGACACAAAATCGAACGGAAAGTTCCAGGGCTTCACCCGATTCTGAAAATGGTACGGGCCAAGCCCTAGAACCTTCGGTTTGTAATTATGAAAAAAGTGCATCTGAACAAAGTAAAGAAAAATATTTATTTGAACAAAAACCATTATGTTGGGGAATGTACATTCATTCAAATTATCCTGAATTATTTAAATCAGAATATTTTCAATACTATGGTGAAGATAGTTCAGAAATGTTTACAAAGAAAGTAGAAGAATTACAAGGACGTTTTTCACAATTGCTTGAAACAAATATTCCAATGATGCCATTAACAGAAAAAGAAAAATTAAATTTTATTAATAAAGCAAAATGTTATTACTGTGGAAGAGAATTTACAAAAAATTATAAAAATGGCAAAGGTAGATATCTTGACAAGCGAAGCGACGGCTCTGCCGTCAAGGTAAAAGATCATGATCATCTAAATGGATTATATAGAGGTGCAGCACATAATTCTTGTAATCTTAATGCTAATAAATTTAAATATAACTTTGTTCCTCTATATTTCTATAATGGTTCTAAATATGATTTCCATCTAGTAATGAAAGATTTATTTTCATCTGAAAAATTACAACAACAACAAATAAATGTACTATGTAAAACAGAAGAAGAATATTTTTCAATGCAATTAGGTTGTATTAGAATTTTAGATGCATTTAGATTTTTTACTCCTTATTCATTAGATGTTATGGGAAAAACTTTGAAATCTGAACAATGTAAAATATTAAATAAATATAATTTAAAACCTTTAAAAGGCATATTTCCGTATGAATATTTAACCTGTGGTTCACAGTCGAAGACTGATATAACTGGAGATAAAACCTGTGGTTCACAGTCGACCTGTGGTTCACAGTCGAAGACTGATTTTAATTCTGTGAATAAAATTATGGAAGAAAAACAACTTCCTCCAATAAATAAATTTAAATCAACATTAAAACAATCAAAATTATCTGACGAAGACTATGCAGAAGCTGAAAAGAATTGGAGAGAGTTAAATTGTAATACAATGTATGATTATACAATGAAATATCTTCAGATAGATGTATTAATACTAGCTGATCTTTTCGAAAACTTTCATGACATGTGTTTAGAATATTACGGAATAGATCCATACTATTGTTATTCTACACCAGGTTTAACATGGTTAGCAGGATTAAAACATACAAATGTTCAAGCCGATGGCTCTAGGACAAAGTCCGTTAAACTTAAACATTATAAAGAAAATACATATGATAAATTATTATTTTTTGAATCTGGAATTAGAGGTGGAGTTTCATCAGTTTTAGGTAATAGATATGTTAAATGTTATAATAAGAAAGTAAATCCTGATGATTATGGAATAATGAAACCTTTATCTCCAGAAGAAAAAGAAAAAATATTAGAAATTTTTCGAACGAAACGAGAAGGAGTAGAACGTGAAAATGCAATTGATGAAATCATGAGAGAAAACTATTTGTTATATTATGATTTTAATAGCTTATATTCTTCTTGCATGATACAAGAATTACCAACAGGTGAAATGTCATGGTGTAATATTCTTGATTATCAAAAAACATATGATGGAAATTATAATCATGGTTATATATATGAAGTTGATTTAGTATACCCTGATGAAATAAAAGATAAAACAAAATATTTTCCTTTCTGTCCCGAAAACAAAATTCCTAATATAGAAGATTTTTCAGATTATCAAAAATCTTTAATTCCTAAAAAATACAGACCAACAAAAAAACTTATGTTAACACAAAGCAATAAAGGAAAGTATGTTGTTGAAGGAAGAATGCTAGATTGGTATTTAGATCATGGAATGATTCTCACCAAAATACATCGAAAACTATTTTATCAAAAATCTAGGTGGTTAAAAGATTATATAGAGTTCAATATTGAAAAACGTAAAATAGCTAAAAGAAATAAAGATGATTTTGGAAACGTGTTCTTCAAATTAATGAATAATGCATTTTATGGTAAGACTTTAGAAAATGTGCGTAATAGACAAAATATTGAAATAGTTTATGATAAAGATAGGTTTCAAAATTTAACAAGGAAACCTACATATAAAAGAACTACTAGATTTAGTGATGAACTATGTGCTGTACATTTACGTCGAATTAGCGTAAAACATGATAAGTTTAATTTTATTGGTTTCACTATATTAGAATTAGCTAAACTATTTATGTATAAATTTATATATGATTATTTAGCACCTGCTTATGGCAAAAACTATAAATTACACTTTACAGATACCGATTCTGTTTTCTTAGAATTAACAATACCGTATAATTCTACACTTGATGAAGAAATAGATAAAATAAAAGATATCATTCATCCTTCTGATTTATGTAAAGTAAAAGATGAATTAGAAGGAAATGAAGATTTCATAACAGAAGCTATATTTTTAAAATCTAAATGTTACTGTTATGATACAACTAATAATATTAAAACACATAAAACATTAAAAGGAATTTCAAAGGCATCAGTGGCTAATCAAATAACATTTCAAGATTATAAAAATGTATTATTTAATAATGAAATAAAAACAGCATGTAATTATAGACTTAATTCAAAAAAACATAACATGTATTTAAAAGAAGAACATAAATTAGCATTAGATCCATTTGATGATAAAAGAAAAATTTTACCTGATGGAATAACTACTGAACCTTTTTAATTTTCTAATTTCTAAGATAGACAAATTTGATATATACATAAAATAAAAAAATATTATAACACTATATTTGTATATTTTTATCACTCCGCGAAAATATTTTCTATAACTCTTTCATGAATTTTTTTATCAATATTAATTGTAATGAAGCCATAATCTTTTGACCAAGCATTGTTACACGATTGTTTAAATTCATCTTTATTTCTTACACATAAATCTCTTAACAAATCACTTAAGTTTCTTGCATTTATTTCAAATAGTATAAATATATTTGCATTCTTTCTAATAACACTTCCGTCTAATGAATACATACTTTGTGTTAAATAAAAAACACTACAGTTATTATGTCTACCTCTTGTGAAATAATTTCTCTGAACTGACTGATTTCTATCATTAACACAATCATCAAAAATTACACAATGTTTCATTGTTTTATCTAGTTTACTAGGATCTTGCATATTACCACTATCATCTATTAATTGTATCTTTATATGGTTATTTTTATTAGATTCTACTAACTGATTATTTTTTGCTGCTTCTTCACACCACGAACTTATTTCTTCTTCATCTTCAGATTTTTCATATTCTTTGAATAATGAAGCAATTGCTGTTTTTTTAAGATTATTTTCAAATCCATATTTTAAAAATTGATAGACGGGTTGTTCTGCCGTTGTTGTATAAATTATAAGATTGTTATAATCCAAAAAATTTGGAGTCGTTAAAATTTTAAATAATACATATGTTTTTCCACAACCTGATCTTCCACAAATAACTGACAAAACTTTATTAGATAAATTTGGATGATGATTAAAATTAAGTTTTTTTTTATTTGATGGAGGTAGTTCACTCATTTTTTAATAAAAAAATTTATTTTCATTTTTTTTATTTTTTGTTTCTAAAGAAGAAGAAAATTAAACTTCTCTAGCTTCGCGTGGGAGTTTATACCTCCCGAACCAAAAGATCTATCATAATTTCTTCACCTCCAAAATTTATTTCTTGTCCTTTTTCATCAGTGATTCTCATGTTAATGTTGTTAATAGTTTTTCTTGTAATAGGAAAATATATTAATGTTTGGGGAAATACATTTAATCTATAACCAATGGGTACAGTAAAAGCTGGAAAACTGAATATTAAATTTGACAATTTACCATTTATATATCCTCCTTCAATAATGTCACAATGTACAACAATTGAATTTATTTCAGTTATTTTTGGAATCTTCTCACCTAAATGATAACCTTGACTATAGGTTTGTTTATTAAATCCTAATAGCTTTGACAATGATCTATCATGATTAAAATGAACTTGATGATTTTCGTCTAAAGTAAGAGAAAATTTATTAACTTTTCAATTTTTAATTTGTTCAACTGCAAAATGTAATTGTTTCTTATCTTTAAATGGTATACCTAAATGTCTCTTAATTTCATTTGATATTGATTCAACTTCGTAAGAACCAGGAAGAAAAGTTAGTATTTTCCATGTTTTGCCTTTATCAGTAGAATATCTAAATTGATCATTCACATCTTTGATAACGTTTTGAATAGTGTTAAATGTAGAGAAACTAGTCAATGCAATTTGATAATTTTTATTTTGTTCCAAATGTAGAATGGGTTCTAAATTACAAGTGTGTGATGAAGTAGTTGTTATAATTTTTAACGTCGTACTAAATTTTGATGAACCCAAAATCTCTGTTAAATTTTCTAAATGATTATTAATTTTGTCTAAATCTGCTGAACACATTTTTTTAGTTAAAATTTTAAATAAATATTTTTTATAAAAAATTAAAAACAACAACATATTTCAGCTACGGGCGAAGCCCTAGAACATTCGGTTCGTTATACTTTTATAATCCTCTTCATTTAGAATCTTCTTTTCTAACAGTCTTTTCAATATAGCATGAATTTCATTGAAACTAGAATTATGTCCTTCTTTTATTGCAGATATTAAAATATTTAATCTATTTAGTAATTCTTGTGGATCATCTGGTAAAAATACAGTTGTTTCAGTTTTCTGTTTTTCAGATAAACCTTTTCCTACTTTAACTCCCGTTGATAATTAATTTTCTAATTGTTTATAACGTCTAAGAGATTTTACTGCACCAACTCTATCTAACATAGCTTTATATTTTATGAGATCTTCTACAGCATAATTATTTAAATCTGCTCCTCTTAAAAGATTAACAAAATTTCTATCTAAATTAAAAGGAGATTTATCTGGTGAAAAAATTAAACCTCGAAAAGGTTGTGGAAATATTTCTTTTTGACCGAGATAAAATCTAGGTATTATTTTTCCATCTATAAATGAAATAGAATGTTCAAATTGCATAGATTTTGGTAATTTCTTATTAATGTTTGATTCTAGTAATCCATAGTCATCTAATATAGTTTTGTGCTCTGGATCTGTTATATCAATTTGTTTATCATTATTTGTACTTTCTTTTTCAAGAGTTTTAAATGGTTTCATAGTTTTCTCAAAATCAGTTTTTACTTGCTCGGTTTGCTGCATTTTTTCAAACATATCAGATTGAATACCAGCTTTTATCATTCTATGTTGAAGATGATTTTCTTTCATAATATTTCTTTGTTTTATTAACTCTTCTAATTGTTTTATTCTTTTAAAATTATCAGCTCTAATTTTATCCATTTTTAAAATATAATATTTGAATTTTGTGGTAACATTGGAATGCAGCAAAAACATTTTACTGAACAAATTATTTTTTTATTGCTTTGTTGTTTGACATCTTTTCGTTTAAAGTTTTCTCGTTTTAAGTTTTTTTTAATAAAGTTTTGCTTAAATTTTCGCTTAAAGTTTTTAGCTCTTCTAAAAAAAATTTGTCATTTTCTTCATTAGAAATTTTACCATCACTAGAAATTTTACCATCCTGTCTATTCTTATCATCAACTTTTTCGGACTGTAATTGAAAGGTTTGATTTACTTCATTAGCTATTTGATCAAATTTTTCAATCTCATCTAACGTAATAACATTATCATCACATACTCTTTGAAAGTAGTAATGTAGTTTATCATAGACTTCTTTAATATGTAAATGCTTAGTTTTTAATGATTTTCGTTTCTTAGTTATTAAAGATTTATCTAACATTGTAACAAGTGAAGTTGCAAAAACACCCGTACCTGTTAAAGCTGTAGCAACTACTGGAATTACTAAAACACCTGAAGATATAACAATTGTCAAAGCACCTAAACTTATTGTTAAGAATATGCCAATTCCTTGTGTTACATTCTTAACTTTAGTCCATCTCTTTCTTAATTTTTTATAATGCTCTAATCTTAATAATAATTGAGATTCCTTATCTTTCATATACCTTACTCTATCTTTGTGTTTTTCTTTATTCATTTTTTCAATGTTAATCTTTTCAATGTCCATTAAAGTAGAACTACGTTCATATGATAACGAAGGATATATTCTTGAGGTTCCTTCCATTTCTGAAGTTCCTTCCACTTTTGTTTCTTCCATTTTTAAAGAAATATTTTTAGTCACATGTTATATTTTAAAAACCTGAAAAATGGATTTAAAAGACGTTTTTAAAAATACTAATTTTCGGTGTCCTGGAACGGTCATGATTTTGGCGGGGGTGAAAATTGTAATTCTCAAATTTTGAGATTCTTAACTTTTATGATTTTTTCGGTGTCCTGGAACGGTCATGATTTAAGCGGTGAAAATTGTAATTCTCAAATTTGAGATTTTGAAAAATTTGAAAATTGGGTATTTTTAAAAACGCCCAAATTTGTGAATTTAGGTCTTCATAACCTGAAAAAGGGTTCAAATTCATGAATTTATGTCGTTTTTAAAGATACTATTTTTTTGATTTTTATGGTGTCCTGGAACGGTCTTTTGCCCATTACTGTTATGGCATTCGCTGCAGGAGAGCAGCAGGGTCAGCGGTCTGCATAAGTAAAAAGGTGAAGGTTTCATTGATTGGATATGAAGCAGTCATTGACTTCATAACCGTAGCAAGTTTCAACTCGACACCCAAGAATTTCACCATCATTCAAGCTTATGCACCAACCTCGGCAGCTACTGAGGAAGTGGTCGCATCTTCTACGAAGAGCTGTCTAGAACGATCCATGCAGTTGAAGCTTCATGGGGACTTCAACGCGAAGGTCGGGCTTGGAGAGGATGATGCAACCGGTCCATATGGTGTTGATGAAATGAATGAATTAGGAAAAAATTGAGAGACTTTGCGATTGATCATGGATTATAGATAACTAGCACACAATTTTAATTTACACAGTTTAACACAGACGTATATATACTTGGACGTCCCCTGACCAACTAAGCAGAAACCAGATTGACTTCATAGTGGTGAGCAGGGCATATTTTAACATATACTCTACGTGACGTTTGTCACGTAGCCCTTCCAAGTTGTCACGTTGCCCTGCCCTGAGATAAGGTACTACGTGACACGTACATGAGATGGCATAATTCATTAATTAATTCCAAAGTTCGATATTGTATGACAGGAAGGTGATGGTGATAATGTAGACGAATGCATTGTTCCTACCACACCAGCAACCGATCGTTCGCAGCGAGCTTCTCTTCACCTCAGAGAAGCTTTGATATCTATGCTTCTATGATGTCGCGTGTTACTGTTCTGAACCAATCAGAGAACGTCAATGTGCTTCACAATTCGTTGACTAAAATAGACTTCTATCCCTTGTCTCCAGTAGACATTCGACGCGTCTCGATTACAGAATTCTTCGCATTGTACGCACTCTCATGCAACGAATATTTGTCAATCGCAGACTGCGCCAGTGTCTGAAAATTGATATTCGTGTATCTTGTGATTCTTGTATTGTCTTTAACTTCCTTTCACAATGTCGAAGCGGGAAAGACGATTACGAGAAAGAGAAAAAGAACTGGAGATGGAGGTAAAATTCCTTGAAAACCAAAAATGATTTCCCGAATCATAAAAAAAGTTTTCCTAACACCCCTGGCGATTTTTTCGATTTCTGAAACTTAGAATTTTTCACCAGTAAAATTCCCTGATAAAGTTGACAATCTCTTTATTTTACACCATCTTTGACTATAAACTTAGAAAGAAAAAAATAAAATGCTGTATGCAGATATTTCTTAGCTCAAAACCTTCTGAATTTTAAATTCGTCTTTACAAGGAGAAACGAGTAACTACAGAAGGAATCGACGGGGAAACTCCTCCAAATGCAATTACCACGTCCTGTGACCCTCCAACAGCCACAGATGCTCCTGCCTCGACCACGTCCTGTGCTAAAGGAAAGTACGATTGGTTAGTTTTCAGTGAGAAAGGCTATATATCATTTTGCCACTGCAAAATTTGTCATTGATACAGGTGATCAATGTCTCTCTACGTACAGCTGCTCAAGGCAGATCCGAAGATGGCCATTGAAGTTGTTCTTCAATTTGGTGGATGCGTCCTGCTTCAACTCATTAAAGAGGGGATCAAAAATAATCCTGAATGGAACTGCAATCGGAAGTATAAGCGGCGTCAATACATAATTGAGTTGTCGAAGGAATTGATGCTACATGTACCTGCAGTAGAGCGGAGATCCCGAGACCCAAATCGTCATAGTACTGTGAGTTAAGTGCGATGGAGCGAATCGGAATGAAGATACAGTGCGAAAGGCCCTCGCCCATGGAGGGTGTTTATCGAGGCCATTGCCATGTTTGCCCAATCCGCAAGGCTGCGAGGAGACGGTGCAGTGTTTGCATAGTCTCTTTGTCTGCAGATCGCTTCTCTTCACAGATTGTGCATGGTGAATGCACATTTTGAGTGCTACTTTTGAGACAGTGCAATTATGCACATTTTGAATGTCTTTTTCAATATACATTTATTGACACCTTCAATTATAGTTGTTTTTCAAGTAGTAATCAATTTATTGAGTCATTAGGCAACATATTACACCTAAGAAGTTATCCACTGATAACAATAAAAAAAATAAGCGTTAAATAAAAAATAATAGACCGCGATGTCACTACTTGAACCCAAATCGTAATTATTTTTCATGGACCGTACAAGGGTTAACTCATCTTGCTGTCGGGGTGTACAATATGATTTCCTCCTGATAACACCGACTGCAAATTCTTTCCCATCAAGACTGCTCGCATTTTGTCATGCAGAAAAGGTCAATTCCTTGGAGGATGGAGATCAATTCGAAATATACAGACTATCAGTGCTATCACTTCAGTATTTGAATCCTGTCACATGTAGGGAAATGCTTGGAGTTGCTGGCCGAATGGAGAGAGAGAAAATGCTCCATGTCCTCTAAGATGCGCAAGTTCTTTCTATTCAAATTGACGGATCAAATGACAAATGGGGTCATGTGCATAAATTTGTTATACTGCCAGCAGTTAATGATACAAGCAAAAACAGTCATTTTGTCAGTGTTGTTGAGTCGGAACAGTCAGGTGCTGATGGACTGCTGGAATCTATCCAAACAGGATTTCAATAGATTGGCTGGTCTCTAGAGGAAGCGTCAGCTAAGATTCAATCAATCACAACGGATGGTGCATCAGAAAATACCGGTCACAATGAAGGACTCTGGGTTCTGCTGAGCAGACCACTAAATAAAAAGATTGTTGGATGCTGGTGCTTTGCACATCGAAGCGATTTGGCCTTCTCGGATATGGAGAAACTAGTGCCCGAATTAAAGAAAGTAATAAAAGACGGGTCCGCCTTTTCAGCTTAATACTTCCGAAGATCAGGAATGAGAACAAAAGATGCTCGTGCAATCGCAAAGGAGATGAGTCTTCCCTTTCTACAATTTTCAGCGCACTTTGAAGTACGCTTCGCTCAACACTTATTTCATCTTGTTGAGGTGATACTTGTAAATCTACCGGTTATGATGGAATTTCTCTAACGAAAGATAGAAACGGAGAAAAACAGAGTAGAGAGGTCGGAAGCCGATGGATGCCATACCAAGTGGAATGATGACAACCAAATTCACTTCTCGTCATTTATGGCTGATGTTCTTAGCGTCTTCTCAAAGCTTCAAAAGGACTTCAAAGAGACGATGTCACATTGTCAGAGGTCACGGCAGGACGTCAAGTTGCACTATTGAAACTGCAAAGGATGGAGAACAATCCACTTTTAGGTGGAAAAGAGCAAGAAGTCTTTTCGGCAAAGAAATGCGATATGGAGTCAGCTCCTTGGTTGAATTATGATGCACAGGCAAGTCGAAGATGTGCTGTCGCAAATACGTTTCTGTTCATCACAACCTCAACGCGGTGAGAACAGAAGTACTGGAAGGCGCAAAATTTTGTTTAAGCAATAGGCTTGCGAATTCCGAGTTGGAGTGCGAAGTGGATTCTAAAGTCAATTCTAAAGATGCAGAATCAACATTCACTCACTCCAAGAAAATTTCACAAATGTTCGACAGTACGATGGTCACCGAAGCCCAACTGGGACAAGATTCTTTTGAAGCAGAACTACATGTGCCATTAAACCTCAAAGACACATGTAGGATGAATCAGCATTACCGAAATGATAGCTTACCAATGTAAAGTGATTGTGAGTGTGACTCCTGATAGTATGCGAGTTGAGAGCTGTTTCATGCCTGAACAACTTCAAAACTTCTAATAGGGCCTCAACTTCTTTGGAGACTTTAAATGATCGCATGTCAATATGTTTCAGTAATACACCAACCATAGAGTAGGGATAGCCTATATAGGTAGAGTGTCGACTCAAAAAGTATCTGTATACAGTGAAAATTTGTATATGGAAAGATTCAGTTTTTTGCGGAGATAACGTTCACGTGGTCCAAAAAATTATTTGAGCATTTTTGAAAAAAGTCAAAATTTGCCAATTTATATACTACCGAGATGACTCTCCTAAATAAGTAGTATGAAACAAGTTGGATATCAATTGGAATGATTATTTGCTAATAAGCATCCTAACTAAGCGGAAATGAAGCTGATTATCAAGGGAATTTCATGAATTGTATTATAATGAAAGTCTTCATGAAAAAGTCACGATATTATTCTTGCTTTCTTGGCTGAAATTTCAAGTTTTTAATTCAATTTTCACCGGCATCTATGATTCACTAAATTCATGTTTCACTTCTAGAATCTGAATAGTGATGGGGAACCATTTACATCTTTCCACTTCAAAGTTAAATGAAATCATTGATTATGTGATTTTCTGCCAGTTGCATGCTGCCTGTGATACGATCACGCTTAAGAAAATACTCTTGAACAAAGCTCTTGAGGTTGAACATAGTAATAGGAATAAGTTGGTAATAAGTGATAGGAACCCATCGAATTGCTAATTTAACAAACATTAAATCTCCAAGGCAGTCATGAGAATCTGTGAAATACCATCATTCCTTCTGCATTACAATTATGATCACTCAATTCCGTTGTAATTTCTTCAGAACTTTGCATATCTCACATTTGGTGACAATACCACTTGTATCTCCCTTGAGTTCATTTAATAAAATCGAAGGTGTATGCGCATTGGGGATATATAGTAAATGCGGAGTCACCACTCTACCTAATATATTTACTATATGACACCAACTGCTGAATTTGATCCTCGACCATGTGTTTATGAATTTTTGAACATGAAAGACCGTCGACGGAAACTGACCGATTTTGACACATATCTTTATTTTGACACAACAATCCTTTATGAATGCTTTTTTCTGAAACAATTGTGCCAGTCTTTGCTTGTACGAATACATTCTGAAGTGATATCTTGTATTTTCGTTTTCATATTATGATAGATTATAAATAGAAAAGTGCATTACAAAAACATCATATTCATTTTATATTCCCCACAGCCTCACTAAAAAATATTTTTCATATTATGATAGCCTATAAATAGAAAAAGTACGGTATACTAAAAAAGTTCTGATTCATATATTCCTGACTAGAATCCATTTTTCCAAGGAGAAAGACATTGTACGTGTGTAGACATTGTACCAGTATGTATGCTAGCTACCTCGTTTAACTAGCTGTGCAACAACGTCGGTGATATATTACTCATGCATTGAATGAAATATAAGCTTATATTGTGAGTAGTTAGTATTGCGGACGCACTGATAGTAGATACGAACATGGATAGGAACATGTTCCGAATTGCCAATGCGAACATGTTCCGAATTGCCAATGCGAACATGGATAGGAACATGTTCCGAATTGCCAATGGATGCGAACATGGATGGGAACATGTAAATAGGAACCGCGTTCCGATTGATAGCCGAATTGAGATCATACTTAATGATTCGGTACACTTATTTGTGCGTTGGGATCGGAACGGCTTGTTCCGAAATTGAATTAGAGTATGTGAATTAGAATAGGGATGCGAACATCTATTTCGGTACTTAAACAGATGTTTGTTTTGAGACTGCTTGCTCAAATGCGACAATTGTGACCATTGTGACTATGATGACAATTTTATTTATTTTCATAATGCGTTTACAGATTAGAAATTATGTTATGAATGTTCTATTATTTGCTAATCAGAATCCCATTTACAGAATTTGTGAAATAGAAACAAGAGGTTTACAATGTAAGTGTAATTAAGCATAAAAACTGAAACAAGGTAAGTCACGTCCCTCGGGGGACTCCGTTAACTTCAAGAAGTCCTCGGCCCATTCGAGGAATGTTGCATTGTTTGTGAAGTCGTGTTCACACTCATGTATAGGACAGTTCGCCGACAGTCCTTTTCTCCTTTGGAGTGCTGTCACTATCAGCGTCTTCCAGAGTTCCACCTTGCATCCGCAACACAAATTAACATTCGTATCCAACGCTCCACCCATAATTACTTGGCTTTCATTTTGGTAACAGAACAGTTGTTTCTGGGTACTCATCATGAAATAGATTCGTAATAGATTCTTAATGTCTACTCAAGTCACGAGGATTAGAACTTGCTTAATTGGAACAATTACATCCTTATATATCCCTTTAGGGAAAATGGGAACCTCTCTGATTGGCTGTTGGGAATTCCTTTGTTCGAAAAGTATATAAGTCCTAGTTGTGTACCAATTCTTATCAAAGGTTCTAATCCTCAAGTACCATATTATCAGCTATCTTATCTATATTATTCTAATCACATTGAAAATGGAACGTATCACAGCACCTCCCACTTCTCCTGTTGAAAGGACGGAATCGCCATGCGAACCCAGAGTGTTCGTAAGAGGACCTGTAACTCCTGATCATGAATCATCAGAAGATGAAAGTTTGGTAATACAGAGGAGTATCATCGAAACACCGGTGGAAGCTGTTATAACAGTCAAGACACATAGTGGAAGTCAGGTTCGAAATGCTCCACGAAAAACAAACATGAAGCGGATATGTGTGCGATTAGAACCTGAAGAACAGAATTTAACAACTGCGCTGGAGTTCAGCATAATGGATCCTGCCACGCCTCGCCGCTGCCCTGATGCCCCCAAAAAGACAAGAGTATGCGTTCGAGTTGACCTGAAGAGACTGATTCCTTTCCCCAATATTGACAATATGTAATTTTTTATCTTTAATAACACTTACATAAATGAACAATCTTGTTTTTATAATTTCACAAATCGAATTTCTGATAGGATTTGAATGGGAACTGGGGATAGATATATTCATCTCTGAAATAGCTACCTATAAGTATTTCTAAGTTTAATATTTGGAAGATATATATTTCAAATCACTTGTTTGAGACTTTGAAACAGCACCGAACATACTAGAACAAATTTGAAATGAATATTAATGTGTAATTCAAATGATAGTCAAATTGGATGAAAGTTTGAATAGATTTACAGTGTTTTTGAATGCTTTTGTCACCTTAGGATGATATCATACATATTGCATACAATACATCATCAGCTAGAGAATGAAAAGACCTTTCTAATGATATAAGGTATGTACCCATTCGATGAAGAAATCCCTGTTGTATGCAAGTGTATGCAGGAAGAAAAATTTATGATTTCAAATTTCTCAGTTTCTCCACTAAATTCTACCTATCTTTCAAAGGGCTATAGCTGCTTCGGATGGTGTCATACATATTGCATACAATACATCATTGGAATCAGAATGAAAAGAGCTTTCGAATGATATAACATATGTACCTATTCAATGAAAACATCCTTGTTGTATGCAGGTGTATGCAACTGGAAAAATTCTAAGTTTTTCTCAAAAATAACTAAGTTTTCAAGTTTTTTAAAATTTTCAAAGTTAAAGTTTGATCACTCGAAATGGCCATAATGCATAAACCTCCACATGAACTTGACCTTGACCTTTGACCTTCATACACTTCATACACGGCGGGGGGGGCCTCGAAATTTTTCGGATTATAGGGTAAATAAATTTTCGAGTGCGCTTCGCGCACTCGAAAATTTATTTACCCATGGGCTCCGGGTGCCATAGCTATTCTTTTTTTTCATAACTAAAACCTAACCCTAACCTTTACCCTAACCCTAGATGCCTTTAAATTTAAATTTGGCGCGAAATTTGATTTTTCGAAATTTGGCGAGAAATTTGAATTTCGATTTTTGCGCGTTTTATGATGCAGTCTGGATTTAATGACTTTTTCTTTGTTATTTGAATTTAGATGATAATTCAAATTATATGAAATCTTTAACTTAAGTAGAATTTAAATGTTTAGAACTGCAGGGAATCCATCTTCATCACATGTTAATTGGTTTAACTTCGCGGTTACATGTACCACTCTAGCATCAAAGACTTTGATGGCACTTTTCTATTTCATCATCAAAATATATCAGCTGTTTAGTTTTGTTTGAATTCAACAGTTTGTTTTTCTATACCAATGTGATGTTATGTGGACATCCGGTCTTTGTTCATGGTTCCTTTGTTAGAATCATATTTAAAGAAGTTGTAGAGCTCCGTTCTTCACTCATTTTTGAATTATTCTGTGTGCATAGCAGACCTCGTTCTCCGTCTCTCCGATTTATCGATTTATAACTGCAATTCTGAAGTGAGTTCTACATTCTTCTATTCACTACTTTATATAGTTTGGGAGTAGGAACATTACTAAGTTCTTATAACCAGATAGTTTAAAACATGTGGCTGGATCTTAAGTTAGGAACACTATATGTTATATTATTAAACAGAATTATTAATTTTCATAATTAATTATAGCATTTTCAAAACCTATAAAGCACACAAGCTTATATGATGAAGTGTTTAAATAAAGATAAACATTTCCAAAGTGTGCTTCAAATTTGTAAATAATTCAAATGCTAATTTTGTTTTCAAAGTGATAGTCTGTGGACCATTTACAAATTAAAAGTTGTTTAACCAAAGTCAGAAATGTTTATCTTTTTTAAAACATCAGTTTCGTTTCTATGATTTCATTTCGAAATAAATTAATAATTTATCAGCTGATTTCAAGTTGATATGTAAGCAAGCCTTTTCAAGGTAAATTTAACATTTCGACTTTCGGTTTCTATCTTGAAAATATTTTTCTAGGTTAAAAAAAGCAATTACTGTAGAATTAGTTTCCAACATTTATGCAATAGTTACTTAAATGATATTCACATTTGCTAACAGATAAAATAATAACAAACGTTTTTCATGACTTACAGAAATGGCTCGTCATGCAAGCCTCGCACGCCAGCGCTTAATATTTCACTTTTGTGAAACATGCAAGCAACCGGTCAGACATGACAGCAAGAGTGGTCACAAGGAGTGTACTTTTTAAAGGAGGGCTGCATCTACGTGTATTGTCTCACATGTAGGTCCTACGTGCGAAGCACAGAAATGGAAAATGATGATAAGTCCAAGACTTTCATCAGTAGACATGCATCCTGCGCGCAGGAAAACGGTAGGGGTGGACGTAATTTAACCTCGAAGGATGAAAAGAGTAAATTGGCGAGACTTTTCGCGAAGGAGGATAGGGCTGCAGAGGGAGTTCTCAGCCAATGTTCCGAACCCACAAAACTCCCCCCACAAAAAGATAACCCAAGTTCAAGTCAAGAGCATTCATTGATAGTGACTCTTCATCAAGCGATCTAGAGGTGAGTGCCGATAACTGTACAAGTTAAATTTAAAATAAAAATGATTGATGTTAAGAAAATTTGTTTCGTTATGTGTGAAGTAAATTTAACTTTTCAAAAACATTTCAGTGTGAGAGGCCTCCAGCTAAGAAGACAAAGGTTGTCAAACAGTTGCCTCAAGTGAAAAATGTAAGACATGTTGATAAAAATTAATCTTCCACAATGTATAATAATGCGTTAATTCTCTTTGCAGCTGTTCAAAATTCTACCACCGGTTCCCAAGCTGAGTGCGGTAGAAGAGTCAAGTACCCCACGGCCCGTAAGTACAGTTGTTATAGTCGTTTTCATAAGTCCCTCTCGTCACTTGTTAATGTATCATACATCATCCATTTGCTCAGTTATCATTCTATCTTTTTCTACCGCTTCAGGTAATGCGATCCCCATCCCTGAAAAAATCCAGGGCTGCTAGCATCACTTCAACTCCGGCTACTATCACATCAGTTGAGGACAATGAAGAGCGTCCGTACACGATACGGGAGTCCTCATCGGAGTCTTCATCGGATGAGACGTCTACTACGTCATCGGCGACGTCGTCACCCGCATCATCTTCTGATGAGGATGACACAAGACGCTCTCTTGTAAGTATCGAACTTAAGAATAACTACATAACATAATTATTAACTAAATCTCATGATTTCTCTTGTTAAATGTGGTTCAAAAATTATAGCAGTGATATCTATTTTCAGAACAATTCGATTCTGGACAATTCATCAAGTGTCACTCCTGAGGTATGATTTTTATAAATTTTGTTAGATCTGTATTGCTCTATCCTCATTATAAGGACATATAGATAGTAAACAATTTATTTCTTCTCATTTCAGCATGTGATTGATTTCGCATCTCAAGAGATATCCTTCTCGCGGATCCGGGCGTCGCCAAACTGTAGCGCTCGGCTCCTTTTACGCCGATCCTCGAACATCGAGGAGTTCTCACACCACCACGAGCTCCTACTACGTCACCTGTTCCTGCTCCTGCTCCCGCTCCGATCCCTTCTTCTAATCCTGCTTCTGCTCCTGCTCCAGTCCCTTTTCCTGATCCTGCTCCTACTCTCGATCCGGTCCCTGTTCCTGCTCCCGCTCCATTACCTCTGCGGGAATATAATGTGGACCTGGATGAAACGTTAGAAGGTGATGAGCGATTGGAGGAGAAACTTAAGTTGTGTCAGCAACGACTTCGGATGGCTGAACAGCGGGAGAGCACGCTCAGGGAGGAAAATAGGGGTTTGATTGTGTCTGTTTGCAATTTGACACAGTCAAACTTGCTATTGTCCTCTTCTGTAGCCCGAGGCAATCGTCAATTCGAACGTGAGACGCTCATGCACATAGTGTATCGTGAAGGTGTCATTTCACGGGTAAGACTGACTCGGATGGAGGATACGTCCGACTGTTGCGAGCAGTGCCATCATGTGGAACTCTCACACAGTGACATGATAAAGTGCCTAAAGTTGTAATTTCTTTTACTTTCACTTTTTAACTTAATGGAAAAAGAAATTGTTACAAGTCCTGTCTTCTTATTTCATCGTAGATTGGAACAAATGTCATTGGCTAGTAATCGTTGTGACGTCATAGGATGATAAAAAAAATATATACAGTCTGCAAAATTATACTCCTCACCAGTTTAATAAACATGGTTGTCTGTTCTAAATGTGGAAAAACGTTTACTCTTAATGGTAATTTGCAACGCCATGAAAAGTTGTGTAAGTTAGGAAAAACTTATCAGTGTAGGAAGTGTCCATATGAAACGAAACGGCAGGATAATCTAAAGCGACACAATCTAGTCTGTGATAAGCAACCAAGTAATTGTAATTTAAATTCAAATCCTCGAAGTATCTCAGCTAATGATAGTCAAATACCCAAATCTAGTACTGCTGAATCAACGTCTAGACATATACCAATCAGCGCTTCAAATGATAGTTTGATCTTTATGCAATGCTGCTCCCGCTGTGGTAAAACGTATAATTCTATAAGCAAATTCCGTCAGCATATGAATATGCATAATACGAATAGTGAGATGAATATTCAAAATAATCATGGAACTGTAAGTCTCAGCGAAAGCGCGCTCAACGGCCATGCTCGTGTATACGACATCACACCATCAGCACACACAGTAGATATAACTTCCTTTTTATTAAGTATGCGATCTATATTAGAGAACTTAGTGTCAAACCTTCTAGAAAATTTTCAACTACGTGGTCGTCTGGTAGCACAAATTCGTTATGTGCGATCAAATCCTCAGGAAGATGAAACGTTTCTCGCACACTTTACTTCATCATCCACAAACTATATCTATGACTATGATACATGGTTCCAAGATAACTTAAATAGTCTCTCAAGTCATATTGAAGCTTTTGCAAATAAGGGTAGCAATTGGGTTATAGATGAAATACTAAATATAGAATTCAATGTTATTACTAGTCCATTACTTTCCGGTGGAGAAGTATTTAATCTACCAAAGAGTCTGAAAGATTCGAAGGCTGTAATTAATGTACATTCAAATGCAAATGACTGTTTCTTGTATTCAGTTCTATCAATGCTACATTACAATGATGTATCATATTCTAGGAATGAGATAAAATCATATAGTAAATGGACATCTGAACTAAATATGAATGACATCTCTACACCCGTATCAATTAAAGATATTCCTAAGTTTGAGAAAAATAATGACATTTAAATCAACATTCACCTTTACGAAAAAGGACTAAAAGGTGTTCGATATAGCAGCAACTTTATTGGTAAACGAACTGTGAATATACTACTAATTATAAACAATGAACGTGCACACTAATGTGGAATCAGAAAACTATCAAGATTATATAGAAAAATAAATAGAAGATACAAACATTTCTGCGATCGATGTACCCAATCGTTTACATATAAGACAACTTTGGAGTGACATTATCAATTTTGTGTTCGTGGAAAGGCACAAATAGAAAGAATGCCTAAACAACTAGAGGTAAGCACAAGTAGCATGGAATATCAATTAAGTCCTCCTTTAGTTGTTTATGCAGATATAGAGTCCTGCATCGATAATAAAGTACACAAACCGGTAGCAGTTGGTGTTTATCATGTTTGGCATAAAGCTCTCCAGTCCAGATTTGAAAACAAATATTATGTCTTCAAAGGAGAGAATTGTATTATGGACTTCTTGGATCACCTAGAAAATATAGCTGAAAACTTATATGATAATCAGCGTGCAATAAGCCGGCAACCAATGTCTCTTTCTTCTGATGAAGAAGAAAAACATAAAAATGTAAAAAGTTGTAATAAATGTAAAGCTGTATTTAGTGATGATTGCATAAAAGTAAGAGATCACGACCATTTAACAGGAAGATATAGACAAACAATATGGAGTAAATGCAATCTTCGATTAAAACTAAATAGGCGGGAACTACCCATCTTCTTCCATAATTTTAAGAATTATGATAGTCATATCGTTTGCTATAAAGCAATTGGAAAGAAGAAGTCATGGAAATTGGAAGTAGTAGCAGCAACAGCTGAAAAGTATATAACTCAATCCGCCAGCGTCCCTGTGAACGAATACAAAGGAAAAACAATCTACTTCAAGTTAAAATTCTTAGATTCTTATCAATTTTTAAGTGCATCATTGAGTGAGTTAGCAAAAGGATTGCACGTTTATGAACATGTAGAAAAACTAAGAATTGAATTTCCCCTGTTAACAGATGATATTCTTTATCAAAAGGGAGTGTTTCCTTACTGTTATTTCAAAAGTCTAAATACATTGTCAGAAAAATGTCTGCCACCAGAATGTGAAATTTATAATGATCTCACTCGTGAACATTGTTCAGATGAAGAATATAAGCACGCTAGTAATGCGTGGTTTGCTTTCAATTGCAACAATTTAGGTGATTACATGCTTGCATATTTGAAACTGGATGTATTATTACTGGCAGATATTTTTGAAGTTTTTAGATCACTAAGTCGAAGTGAAGATGAAGTAGATCCTGTCCATTTCGTTAGCCTTCCACATCTTAGCTTTACTTCAGCTTTAAATTTGACATCTAATGATCCTCCACACTACATACAAGATGAAAGTATGTATAATCTCTTCGAAAGGGGAATAGGGGGTGGAATGACTTTTACGAACATTCACAGAGCACGTGCACGCATTTCGGAATTACAAAATAATACAAATGAAAGTCGTCACTTATCTTACATTGATGTCAATAACCTTTACGGTTCTTCGCTCATTAAGATTCTACCACATTCAAATTTTAAATGGTTGAGTGATAGTGAAGTAAGCTATTTTCTAAACGAAGAAAATATACAAGCTATCGATGATGATGGTGAAATTGGCTATATTTTTGATTTGAACTTGGAATATCCTGCAAACATACATGATGACACTGCCGATTTCCCATTGGCGCCAGAGATGCAGACCGTAGAGCAAAATATGTTCTCAACTTATATGAAGGACTTACATAGGACAATAAGACCAGACACTAAATTCAGTTCAACTAAAAAACTCTTGCTTCATCAATTCAATAGGGAAAATTATGTTGTACACTATTCAATATTAAAATTTTATTTATCCATGGGAATGAAAATCACAGAAATTCACAACGGTATAAAGTTCACACAAAAGCCATGGTTGAGAACGTACATTGATATGAATTCACAAAAGAGAGCTCAATCAAGTACCAACTTTGAAAAGTCATTTTATAAGTTGAAAAATAATTCTTTATATGGTAAAACAATGGAAAATGTAAGACAAAGGAGAAAATTCAAATTAGTAAACAGCGTGGAACAATGTCGAAAGTTATCAAATCATCCTCTCTATGTACAGCATAAGATATTTGATGAAGATTTAGTTGGTATGGAAATGTATAAACCTTCAATAATGTTGAATAAATTGATTTATGTTGGTCATGCGGTACTTGACTACAGCAAATTAGAAATGTACCAGTTATATTACAATGATTTGAAAAGATGTCCACTGATAAATAGAACGCGGCTTTGTGGAGGTGATACCGATGGTTTTTTCCTATGTTTGTACACCTCACCATCTGTCAGCCTGGAGGATGTACTGCTATATTTTGGTGAAAAATTTGACTCTTCAAACTATGACAGTCATCACCGACTATAGTCAACTACAAACAGAGCCAGATTAGGTTGTTTTAAGGATGAGTTTTGCGGGAAAGTTGCTTGAGGAAATGATCTTGCTAAAACCAAAAATGTACTCAATGAAACATCAAGATTCAACTTGTGATAGCATCAAGCGGGCAAAAGGAGTGCAGAGAGCTGCAGTTAAAAAATTACATCATAATGATTATAGGACTGTGTACTACAGTGAGAAAGATACAAATGAGGAAATGACAATTATAAATTCAAAAAATCACGTAGTCACTACAAAATCATTTAGAAAGCGAGGACTTTCACTCTGGGAGGATAAGCGCTGTTGGTTAAATAAAAATCTATCTCTACCATATGGACACTATAGTTTAGGTCTTCCCCCACCTTCAAAGAGAAGGAGATGCCTTCCTGCTACAGGTGACGTAGAAGTTTAAGAAATTTAACAAAGTAAACTAACCAATCACTACATTTCTGCCTATTTATGCTTAATAATATATAGGTAGATTAAATATAAAATATAATTTCTACATTTTCCGATGTGTAGAAATTATTACTAAAATATAGGTAGTCCAATTATGAATTTAAGACAGCACTCAACATCATTCCGATATGTTGAGATGTAAAATAGCAAGCTTTATGCAAACAAATAAATTTAGGTTTATATTTGAAAACATGCCTCATTACATTAGAACATGGAAATTAAATGACTCATAAAGCATTCACATAACAAATTCTAAGAAAGTAGTCTTTCGTCACTCAATAACAAATAGTGGTGGAAAACATCGTGGCGTTTGCATTAGCCTTGACGCATTATATTCACTGAAAGACTTCGCTGATCTGATTGACAACCACAACACTCGGCTGAAGATTCCCCTCGATCAAAAGGTATGGATAAAGTGTGACTCTACCGTCAAGCTATACGTCTGTTCACCAAAGAGTGAAGATATTGACTATCGATTTTCCGTTTCAGTGACGTCACATGGAGAAACTTTACAAAAGAGATACTACCACATATGATTTCATTCATTAAGGATGGAGGACATCAAGCGGATGGAAGTCGTGAATCGCATGTTAACTACAAAAGTAAACTCAAAACTCAATCTTCAAGAAATCGAGCGGAACATTCCCAATCGAAAGCAATGGTTATTAATAAAACACAAGATGAAGCCGACAACGAATCTACATCTGGGAAGACGCTCAATGTTAACATGGAGGATACAGAGGAAGGATAAATATGTGACTATCCTATTCTTTCCAAAAGACAATGACTGTGCTATGTGAATTGAACTATCATTATAACTTTCGTAAAGTCACATCATCAAATAATCTCACTTATGAAGTGGAACTATTTCCAGCAGCACAGATGACTAACTGGCACCCATATCATGTTCATGTATTCCATAATGGAAGGATTGTGATAACCGGCATTAAAGACATAAATGATGTTCCTCCCATCCTATGTGATTTGAGAAAAATATTTGTGAAATCTACATTGTAGCTATGTAAATGTTTAGAAAAGAACTACATTTGTAAATACATATTGAAATGTAAACGTTTTGCTTTCCATCTAAACCCAACGATTTGGAACATAAAAACAAGGACATTTGCATATAAAATAAAGCTTTATTACAAAACAGTTTCAATATACTTTGTAAGAATTACATCATTTTTATAGTAGCCTTTCGAAAGAAGTTGTAAAACACTTTTACAGTTCTTTTTCAATGGTCTCTCGTTGACGAAATATAGCACATAACCGCCGCACATGAGAGATAAATTGCTTTGGAGTGGACACGATGTAACTTTCTTAATCGTCCAGGAGAACCTATTCATCCATAAAGCAATGTTCTGTAAGCGAGGTTGATTAAGAGAGTCAAAATATTCGGCCACTTTATAGCGATTCATGTACACTGCAACCCAATGTTTGCCAGGAAGATTGTTGCTATCCTTATTGATGATAAGCGAACAAGGATAGAAAGGAATTGAATATGGTAAATTATCTCTAGAAAATACATCAAGAAATATTGACTTGGAGTAGGGATGAGCATTTCCCATTATCCTCAAAATTTCGGTGTTGCTTAGGTTACTCATCTGTGATAGCTGACAGCTACGTCTCGCATTCTCGTTATTTCAACTTTGCTATCATAGATAGCATAAATGAGGCAAGTAATTGTTTTCTTCAAAGGTGACTCAAATGACACCTCTAGTCGTAGATTACCAGGCTTTGTAACTCCTACGCTTTCACCGCCTAGATCTGCATCTGCTGTGAGATTGTATATAATGAAGAAGTAACCATTTTTATACATATCCATTGTAATTCCATTTGAATCATCTATGTTAAACATGCTCAGTGCAGTGAAAGTAGAACCATATTCACGTGCAAATTTACCCTCCTTAAAATTAGGCTCATGAGCTTTGTAAGCAACAAATTTTCCATCCTGATAGAGTGCTAGTTTACTAACGTTAAAGTGTTGGAAATTAAATGGATTCTTTGCAAAAGCACCAATAAATGACTCATTTTCCACAAATGTGATATACACCGCCTTCGGCATCGCAGTGGGAAAAAGATTTGGGTAGGCATGAGAGGATGATCCCGCACCAATTGTGAAGTTTGTTAACACACTGTTATTAACTGGATATATTGCATTGCTTTTCCTCAATCCTGTCGCATGCTCGTTGATGACTGACGGGTTCATTGTTACTCTCCTTACATTGAGCACGGCACTACTTATGTTGATTTGATAGTTTGTAGCTCCAAAAGCCATTAACGCGAACTCAGGATTTGCACGAATAAATTTTATTTGCATTTTAACCTGTGATAGTAGATATCTAGATTGACGAAGGAAATCAAGATAGACAGGTCCTTTCAAGTATAATTCCTTTGAATCTGCTGTCAATTCCATTCGTTTTTTTAAACCTCCATTTGAAACCTCATCAAATTTCCCTTGCTGATCATCATACCAGCCGGCAACTTGCAAGTGTGACTGTTTAGCTTGCTTCTGAAATTGCGTCATTGTATTTATGTATGCTCCATAGGGATATGCTCGATCCCCTCCTTCAATCTGTTTGTCATTCAATATTAAATACACATCTGAGAATAGACTGGCAATAGTAAGATTTGTCAATCCCACTTTATCCTTTGTTGAATCAATATTGGTACCATCAGTCTTCTTAGCACCAAAGTCTAAAGCTCTGTTTCCAACCCGTTTCATGAATGGTACACCATACTTTTTGAGTGTTGGGAGAACCATACGTCTTAGTGCACCGAATATGCCTCCTCCAACTTGTCGTCTACCTCCAGCAAACACGGGATAGCCGCTCTGATAGGATGGACCACTGTAAATGCCTGACATTATGTCCTGTAGATAATTATAGATCCCACAATAGCGCAAAGCCTTAATCTCGTGTCCTGATGTGTAGTGTTAAAACAGTAACACCACCACAGAATGGTACTACTTCACCTGTATCATCATGAATTGATATGTCAATTCTATTGATGACATTTCTGCTCATTGGTACATGCATCGTGTTAATAAATTCTCGATTGATTAGTTGCTTCCTTACGGATGAGAGAGGAAATGTGCGCAGAAGTGGGGCCTCAATGTCGGCAACCCTTGTATATTCTATAATGTTACAATAGACGTATAAGTTACTTATATCACGCTCTAGTGATGGGGCTGTATCGCCTATTGATGTACCTTCATAAATAGTTGATTTTCAGAATCCCAATGTGGACGTTAACACGCTATCCAGCTTGATAAGAGAGTTCTTCCCTACCTTTAGAATCATGCGTTTCTTATGTGGATCATAAGAAAAGTGATATTCATCTGCATCAAGGTAATCTACACGAAACTCATTTAACTTTGTACACAATTCAGATGACGTTTTCAAGCTTTCAATGTTCAAATTAACTCTTTTTACAAGTTCACTGGAAGTAGACAATTCATCACCCAATATGTCTTCGCTGTATACGTGGATATCTCATGAAGCATTTGTTGATGCTTTGAGTTTAGAAGAGGACAATTGAACCTTGAATGTATCATTTAACTCTGTCAACCAAGGTGCGCTTTCAAGGCCCTTAAACATCCCAATCATTTCAGATCCGAATTCAATAACAGCGGACTCAGACTTTTCCAATGGTGATTTCTTAGTAAAAACAATAAATTCTGCCTCCGTTTCAACAGTAAATAAAGTTACTTTCTCTTTCTTATATTCACAAGTCATTAACGTTTCTGGCACTGATCCTTGAAACTTTCTTGCAAAGTCTTCAACACTTCTAATGACCTCAAATTTATTTTTTACTCGGATGCTCCTTTTTTGTAATGCATACAATGGCACAATTCTACATTGAAAATCAGTGACTTTCTTCTCCGAATTCCACCCACGTCCATTGTACCAATACCTTGATGAGAAAGTTGTTCTGGAATACCCAAAAGTATGACTCAAATCCTTACCTAATACAAGAAGAACATGCTTCCCTTCCTTCATCAATTTTGTTGACCCCTTTATGACTGGTTTGTAGAATTTATTCAAAGTCAGCTTGAAGAGATCATTTATTCGTTCAAACATTCTACCGATTTCCTTTTCTGTATCTTTCAAGCTCATTGTGGGAACCTTAGAATCAAAAGTTGACGTTGCAAATGCCTTTTGAATTTTAATCATGTTTTGGACAGATGGTAAAGATGTTGAAAAAGGATGTAAAGTTAGATGATGAAAAGCCCATGTACCATGTAGACTATTTTGAAATATGCGAAAGCAATCATCCTTCTCTCGCATTTCTTTATGTAATTCAAAATAGTTGTTCTTTAGCAAACTGATATCGTTGTAATAAGTAATTTCAGTTAGAGCAACTTCATGGGGTCCATGCAGAGTAATTGGATTAGCGAATTCAACAGAGTATAGAGATGGTTTGTTACTTGGGAATATCTTGGGGTTGCTATTGCTTGGAAGAATGATGTTGAAGTTAGTAGACATGTTGACCTCATATATGTAAGAAGTCACATGCTATATTAGCTTCAAAGTTACGAGTGTCTCCCACCTCCACATTTTGTAGATCCTGGTGCGTTATCCAGCTATTGAATGAATCAGGATATCCTTTCCATTTAACTAGATATTTCCTTTGATTGCCATGACCTTTCCTCCTAATTATTTTGTCAATCATATACACCTCTTCACTTCTGTCTACTACTTGCAATTCATAAGAGTAAAATTTTCCTTCAATTGGATTACCATGGTAATCTATTAATTTATACATGGTGGGTCTAAATTTTGTATTTACTTCATCTACAAAAAACTCTTCTTCAGTCCAATTAGGTAGATACTCCTTCTCAAATGTAGACTTAACCTTCGAAATCCGAACTCTATCACCAACATTAATTTTCTTTTCATTGGAAATGTTTTTCGCTTTCTTATCATACAATCGAAGCCATACATCCATCGCATATCTGGGGTAACATCAACTGGTTTCATCTTAATGATTCGATGGTAGCTTTCATTGTAATTCTTGACAAATTTCTGCAGCTCACCTATCCAAACATGTGTATTTTTTGCAGTGAAATAGCGCCATATTTTCGTTTTCAATGTGCGATTGAACCTCTCAACCATGGCAGCTTTATAAGCACTTTTGACACTAAACAATTCCACATTATGACTTTTAAGGAGACTTCGAACATGAGAGTTTTCGAATTCCTTCCCTTGATCGGTCTGTATTCTTTGCGGAACACGCCCCTCATCGAAAATGCTCTGAAAAGCCGCTTCAACTTCTGGTCCTCGTTTAGATTTCAGCGCACGTGCCCAAGCATAGCGAGATAAAATATCTATTACGGTTAAGATGTATTTATAGCCATCATTGTACTGTGATATCTGTTGCATGTCAGCCAAGTCGGCTTGCCATTGACTATCTATATTGTTAACAACATATTTTCTCATTGGAAACCGCTTTCTCGCATTTTTGTGAAGAGTGTAAGTCGGTTGACTCCTTAACCACTTCTTGACTTTCTCTATCCCCACACCTGCTGCACGAGCTAGAACCTCCGGACGACTGAAACTTGCGGGGTGATTTAAGTCGTAATAAATCTTTCTGAGTTTCACTGCTGTACTCATCGTCTTTGTTTGGATTTGCACGCGCATTACTCCCACAAGCAACTGCTAACACAATTGATATCAACCTCTATGCCCTCTTCTCCTTTACCTTCGAGCGCAGATTTCAAACAGCAGCAAAACTTTTGTAGCGACATGATATGAGAGAAGCAAAGCTTAATTTATATTTGCTTAATATTTACTACAATCCTTTCCAACACGCATTGAGCGCCTAGTAGCTCTTTTTGGTTGAAGATCATCGGGATCATGAAGCTCTCGCTTGACCGCCATCGTGGGTGTTTTACTTTTTGTTTCATCTTGTAAGTGACCCTTGTCCAACTCATTCACAGTCGGTCCTCCAATAATATTGTGTGGTACATTTTAATCAGATAAAATTTTCTGAAAATATGACCACCCTTGTGGTGCACCTAGTTTTCGCCTTACATCTCTGACAGCATATTGCAGAAGGCCATCTATGTGACTATTTCTAATAACATCACCAGTTGTTTAATCTATTATCTCCCCTCTCTCATTGAACTTCACATGTGGATCAATGAAGTCAAATAATCGCTCAGCGCGCACACGATATGGTCGAGGTGTTGACAAGGTTATAAATCGTCGCAACTTATCACGAATCTGTCGCCTCTCATCAATGTTTTCAGCTGCTAACTGCATTCGTCGATAGGTATTCTTAATCTTCTGAATTTCCATATCCTTTTGTGTTAGTTCCTTAAGTTGATTCGTAATAGGTTGATCTATATTTTTGACTTCTTGTGCACTTTGTAATGTAGTCAATTGTATAAACTCCTCTTGAGGAATGACTACCATCTTTGAATACGACATGTTTGTAATAATAATAATAAGGCAACAAAGTACATTGCTCAAAACTAGCTGTGAACCGAGAAAACTGTCATTGGTTCAACGGAATTAGGTATGATATTAGTTCGAAATCGAAGTCGTTCCGGACATTCCTGGGTTAGATCAATAAATAGATAGCCATGTGGTTTCTTAGTTACATCTTCATATATTTTTGAAAGAACTTTAGGTTGTTGAGGTAATATCTGTCTACTGAGATGATGTATCTGACTGCTGTCTCTTGGATTTTTAAATATTGCCAAATAATGTGTATTCAAACTCCTAGTTCTTTGCTTTTTCCCTCCATCAAAAATGTTTTGGGTGATATAGATTATGAAGGCTTCCCTATGATGTGCTGTCTGAATAAACATTTCAGTTACATCTTTCGATGATTTGCTTTCACGCAATAGATCATCTAGCACAATTAAGTCACCTGCTTTGATGTCTTCAGTTGTCGGTAACCCTTGCTTCACATCATAACCTTTCTGACGAAGTGCAGAATGCAACTGTGGTTGAAATATGCCATAATGCAATTTAACTCTTTTAATTTCTTTATTAAACATCTCATTTCTAAATTGTAGTAATTGAGTTACAAAAGTAGTTTTACCGGACTGACTTGGTCCGGCCACACACATTGTGCGATCAGTGAATAGGCAAAATTCTGTCATCCTGAAATTTCAAAAGCTTTAACGACCAACACCCACCAGTTTGCTTAGAATAAAACAAGTCATGTTCCATAACAACTTTATTTACATTTAGAAACTTTCATTTCACATTCACAGCATTTGTGTTTCCTCATCAATGTCAGCATTAAAATAACTTCTCGCGTCAATTTGAGCATCTTGGCGTTTCAATTTCAACTTAACACTCCCTTCCTTGGATTTCTGTCCACGCTTTTTGCATTCTTCAACATCCTTCCCATCTTTTGAAGTAGGTTTATCGATGGTGATTAGACACTTATCAATCGGCATTGGCTCATAAACCAACTGTAGAACTTTCATTTGTAACGATGCCACTTTTCCGGTTGAGCCGTGAGCACCAATGTATAGTCCGTTGACGTGTATTAAACCCATGTATCGTCCGAGCTTCAGATCATCACACTCCATTGTATTTCCAAGTAGATCGAATGCTTGAAAGTGATCGGACAATTTCAAGAATAGCGTATCGAACTCGGGTAATTCCTTATAGCCACTTCCTTCCTCTAACGCCTTCCTCCAATGTGCAGGAGCACTTTCGGGCAACACAACGCATTCCTTCGCCAAAGAGTCGATGGTTTTGAGTATCATCTGCTGCCATTTCGGAAAGGTTACTCGCATTTGTCTCATGTTGCTATAACCAGATGAAGACATACCATTACTGTGGAAAAATGGAACTTGAAGGTAGAAACCATCGTCACTATAGCTCAACGTTTGGAAGTAAAAGGTATTTCCAATCCCTTGAACCTTCTTTGTCGGTCGGAATTTAAAGAGATCACGTTCAAATGAGTCGCTCTCCTCTCTAACTATAAACATTTTTTGAGACAATTCAATGTTGTACTTATTCGGAGCTTTTCAACCGTCAGCGATGAATGATAGCTTGAAAGTGATTAAAGAGTACAAGCGCGTCTCTCTTATATACATATTCACATGAGTCATCAATCAATGATGACGTGTCAATCCATGATTCGTCGTCTATAGCAACACTGCGGCACCTGCCACAACTTTCCCTAGTGGACTGTTGAGTACATTGTAAATGCTGTTTCCAATATCATTCAACATATTCAAAAACCCACCACCTCCACGCTGAACTAAGTTCCGCCTTTTCATATAACTGCTTCTTGGATTTGAAAATTTTCTAATGCTGTTTAGAGAATCAGTACTCAATAAAGGCTTAAATATTGGGAGGCATATGTGTATTGCAAAAGCCAAATCACGGATGAAATCATCACTGGAGTTTTGAATTAATTTGCACTTAACTTTATTGTTTCGCATGCTGTTTAACTTTCGCAACGCCTTCTTAAACTGACTTGAAGGTCTAAAAGAACCATTCTTCCGAGAAAAAGATGCCTTTCGTTTTGCAGTCATTTTTATTGTGCTAAAAGCAAAGCATTTATAAAAATATACATTTTTGATTAGTTCCATGCAACAAAGTCAAACGGTAACAGATGGTAGGTCGTAGTCATCAACATCACTCAAGGTCTGAGTCGTTGCAGTTATAAGCTGTTCTATATTACACATTAAATCCTTTGATAGAGGACAGCATGAACAGCATGGTTTTGAAGCGAAGACTTTTAAAAGATAAGCATAGTATGCTCTAAACTTGATTATGTCCCGGTCATCTTGCACTGCCCCATTGACGCTCATCGACGGGGGTCCGGTAAACATGTCCACCTTGAATTTGTCACCATTTTCCTCATAGTGGCTAAATACGATTATATCATGCAAACAAGTCTTCAATTTCCGTGTTCTCATTTCACAATAGCAACGAGAACTCTGTGGAATAGCTTCCGTCAAACTCAGAGGTTTGAACACTTCATCGAGCCAAAATCTTAGTACTCGCGTAAGGGCATTGGTCAATGTCCTCATTAAGAGTTTCTGAAGTTCAATATCATCTTCACAATGGTAGAATGTGACAATATCCTCCATCAGATCTATGAGATCAGCTTTGTAACCAATAACATCATTTGCAGAGTAGAAAATTTTGCTAGTAAACAGATTGTCTTTGTGAATAATTGAAACAGGAATGATCGTGGTAAATGGCATGTTTATTAATGTTTACAATCCTCAACAAGTATGGTTGTAATAGAAGTGTGATAACCTTATATACAAAAGCTGAACAATAGCAACCAATCACAGACACGCATGATAACTCATCATGAACGACATTGACTGTTGAAATTATTTCTTCATCACAAAGGGGACAAAATCTAGTTTCCAAGGGTATATAGCATGTAGAACACATGACAAAATGAGAGCATGTTAACAAGAGAAGGGATTTTTTCCGTTCAAAACATCTAATGCAGTTCCGTTCACATAATAATTCAAACGTCTCTGCTTCTAATTTCTTTCTGAAGTCACTTTCATTGATAGAACATTTCGATAAATCAATTGAAGGTTTCACTTTTTTTTATCTCCGTTTCAGAAAGTTCCAATTTCATCCTCCTAATTTGACTGTCTTTATAATGTAGCATTGAGAAATCTTCTATCCAACTACGATCCAAATTAGCATTCATGGTATGCTCATCCAGATCCATTAGTCGTTCAACTAAATCACCAGCTTTGATATTTTCATTTAGATATGTAACAGTTTCTATAGCCTTTAGCGAATAACCAAGGTTTCTTGCAACAATCCATGAAATTAGGAAACTAGTCATCAATATTCACATCAACAAACAACTTTCACGTATTCGTAACTTAACCTAGTTATGAAAATCAATACAATTGTCATCAATGGTCACAATTGTCGCATTTGAGCAAGCAGTCTCAAAACAAACATCTGTTTAAGTACCGAAATAGATGTTCGCATCCCTATTCTAATTCACATACTCTAATTCAATTTCGGAACAAGCCGTTCCGATCCCAACGCACAAATAAGTGTACCGAATCATTAAGTATGATCTCAATTCGGCTATCAATCGGAACGCGGTTCCTATTTACATGTTCCCATCCATGTTCGCATCCATTGGCAATTCGGAACATGTTCCTATCCATGTTCGCATTGGCAATTCGGAACATGTTCCTATCCATGTTCGTATCCACTATCAGTGCGTCCGCAATACTAACTACTATTGTGAAACTAAAGAGAACATAAAGCTGTCTTCTTAAGAAAAGATGCAGCATAAAAATTAAATGATAGCAATACTAATGAAACAATGACCGTGCCCATCTGAATAGGCTATGCTGTTTGCACACACTACTTCATCCTCTGTCATTGAATGATAGCTCATTTGAAATATCGTAATCTATAGATGATATCCATAATAACCATTTCAACATAATAGTAATCTGTTTATTTTTTATGAGCACAAACTCGAAAACATGGATCCGTGAACACCCTAGATGTCACAATTTTACCATTGAAAATACATAGGATTTTGTTATCCTCTCTGTTTATGAAAAGCGAATGATCTGATCCGGCAGACGCGAAATTTTGCAGTAGGTTAGAGACGTACTATGCTATGTAACCTCGTTCCCTGCGCAAGTGTGCGCGAGCTCCCGCACTATGCGCTCCAGTTCTCATTACCCCCATGGAAATGCCATCGTTGAGAGATTTCATGGTACCTTAATTAAAGAAACGTCTGGATAAACTTTTTGACAAGGGTGTGTTGTATCATGTTGTTTACAACAAGTCATGTCTGATATTCAAAGTACATCAAATATGTCGACAGGAAAACCCCGTTCACGCTATTTTACAATGATTAGCAACAACATTGCTGAAACTAAACCGAGATGTTTGACTGAACAGTATATGAAGAATTAGAAATGTTCGGGATTTTTGGAAGTAGTAACCCCATCCCAGGCGCAAGTCCAAAATGCGCAACCCCCCCTCTCGCCAAGGATGTGCTGGGAGGAATGGGTCCGAGAGGAGGAAACTGCCTCCTTCCCCCCCCCCTCTGGAAGGAAGGCAAGGAGTGTTCGGGTAAGGGTTGGGCAGGAAGGTGATAGGAATGTGTGAGGGATAGAGTTGGAAAGGGGTAGGTGTTGATGGTGTTTGGGATGAGAAACGTTGGAAATCGTCATGAAGGAGGGTTTGAATTAGAAATTGGAGTTCAGATGTGGAATCTGCGTGAAATTTTGGGTGGGGAAGGGTGGAAGGAGGAGCAGCAAGGGGTAGAATCTCTGAAAACGGCAGAGTTGGAAAAAGGCGGGGTTGGGTGGTTTTGGGATGAGAAAAGTTGAATTTCGTCATGAAGGAGACCTCGGATGGGAAAATGGAGTGCAGATTCGGAATTTTTGGCCAATTTTGGGTTAGGGAGGATGTTTCCAGCAAAATCGGAGAGAAAAAATGTTGAGGACGTCCCCCCTCCTACCAAACTTCCAACTTTGGTTCCAGAGATGGTAGAAAGTCGTGCAATAGCTCATTTGAAAGCTAAAAGTGAGAAAAATGCAGTGGAAAGCTCAGTTTGGTCTAATTTTCCTGGGTTGAGGGAGGAAAATGGCAGGAAAACGTCAGAGTTGAAAAAGTCAGGTTTTGGGATGAGAAAGTCCATTTTTCGGTATGAAGGAGGTCTCGGATGGGAAAACGGAGTGCAAATTCGGACGTTTTGGCCACTTTTGTGTCTAGGAACGTCTTCCCAACTCAATCGGAGAGAAGAAGTGCTGAACCCCTCCCCCCCCTCGGCAACGATCTTCCAACTTTGGTTGTAGACATCGTAGAAAGTCGTGCAATAGCTCGTTTGAAAGCTGGGAGCAAGACAAATTCAGTGGAAAACATGGCTTGTTCGTATCTGCCTTCGTTTAGAGGTGAGACGTTATTGAAATTTTGGACATTGACGAAAAAACGACAGAGTTAGAATGTTTATGAAAATCGCTCTAGCGGGTGAATCAAGCCTCGAACGGGAAAACAGAGACCAGATTTGGAATCAGCTTGCTATGTTACACCTGAATGTCATTCATGCTATGTCTCCGAAGTGAAAGGAAGAAAGATGACAGAAGCAGTAAAGTTTACGAATGAATTTTGTTCACTACGTTTTCATCGACAAAATCTTCGTGGTGTGATTAGGGACTACATCATCTCCTTTCATCATGAAAAGGCAGACTTAGAATTTTCTATCGCTGAAGGTTACTTCGTTTTCCAACAGCTCATGGACAGTTTGATGAATAAAGATGTGAAAGGACGATTAGTTGCAGAGATTGAATTTGAGAAAGTGACTGATGAACATGCAGGTGAACGTGTAGTGTTTCATTTTACATCCTATTCTGCAGAGACGATACATGATCCCAAAGATCTATCAGCGACACATAGCGAAAATTGCATCTCGACTAGATTCATTTCATGAGCATGGATCCAACTTGCTCTTATGTCGCATAAAACACATTCATATTCAACTCAATGTGCTAAACTAGATTTGGGAAAAGCATTCATGAGTCAGTCGTCCGCGTGCCTCCTTTTCCCTGCCGCAACAAAGTCAGGGGAGAAACGGAGGTCTCTGATTGGCTCACATAGTGTCAAATGTGGATTCGCAGGAGACTATAAAAGCAGACGTCTCCCCATTTTCTCTTCATTTCATTCTCTTGACTTGGAAAGTGCGTGTGACTTGCTGAAGCCATTCTCCGTCTCAACTTTGCCTCATCAATCCTGTTTGCAAATTTACAAGTGAGTGTCATGACGGTGTGGCCTAAACCTTACCAGCATTTTAGAAGAGAGACGCAGGAGAGTGTGTGGCCCATGATTGTGCAAGCTTATTTTGTTGAACCATCGCCACCACCGCCACCACCACCTAGACGCTTTACCTTAAAGTCTTTTAGGGAATTGAAACTCAATTCGGGTCCTAAGCCCAACACATTTAATTTACTGGACGATGACGAAGACTTAGACTTTGGTGATAAGCTTTAAATCCTGTGAACGCTCCAAAAGGTCCTCTTAAGGGCCACCTCATATGTCACTGCTAAGCTAACAATTTTCTTTTCTCTGATGATCATGAATGTACTTAGTGGTATTCTTTCGTTACAGACTGCCATGGCCATGAATCCTACTCCAACTGCTGCATCACTGAATCCTCAACATCTCGAGCTGTGGAATCCGAAAATTAAAAAGGTAATTCACGGCTATCCTACCTACAAACAACAAGTGCGCTACAACGGTGTTCGACTCTATCTTCAAACGCCGGCGGTATACTTACCAAAAGTGGATACGCAAGTAAATCGTTGCGGTCAAAACCTGAGTATCCCTATTGATAATTGGTTGCGTCAGCAGCTTGACATTTTAGAAGACGTTGTGAGGCAAAAGGCTCTTATTCCTACTGAACTATTACAGTTGTGGCCAGAAAAGAAAACTTCTTATTATAAACCTTTGTATCGCGGCACTCGCTGCTATATTTTGGAAAGCAAGTATTGTAAAGTCACTTCAGGAGTGACAGTTGAACAGTCAGTTGAAACAGAATTGTCATCGCTAGGTGCAGGCTTTTATTCCTTTCATATTGAGGTGCCTGCTGTTTATGTGGGACCTCATCAATCTGACGGTAATTTGATTTCTCTCAATTTGCGCATTGCTCAAATTCATCATCAACCTGAATTAACAGGACTTGATCACATTGAGAAAGTCATTGATTCTTTTGTCAAAGAGTGTCAAGAACCTGTCACTAAACCTAAACGTCGTCGCACATCAAAGAAAGATGGCGTTACCACTAAAGAGAAATCTTAAGTATTGTAATCAGTTAGTATGTAGTGAATGTGGAAAACGCGGTCTTGCGCGTTATGTTCAAATAAAACATTGTCATCATGTTGTATGTATCTTTTGTTATGTAAAGGACAGACATCCTTGTAAAGCTCCTGCTGAATGTATTATTTTGTAATGAAGTCTTTTTGATATTGTAGGTTGTCATCTTCATAGACAGTGAGGGAACACCCATGCAGGAATTGAGTGCCATTGCAATGAGAGAAAGTGATCAAACTGTTGTTAGTGTATATCATAGATTTGCCTACTGTCCTCCACACAAAGACGAATGGTCACGACGTCATGTGCATGGACTTGATCCTTCTATTTTGATTCATATTGGATTTGTAAATGAAACGTATTCGATAAGTGATTTCAAACGGTGGCTGTCAGATTTTCATATTGTTAAAATATTAGGAAATGATTCTGAACGAGAAGCAACAACACTTCAGTTGCACATTGATAATTTATATTTACCATGTTGGATAGATCGTGTAAGACAAGACTATCATATGCATTGTGATCAAAAGAAGTTATGAGATAAAATGATTTTTGACATGGCTATATGTTTCCGTGAGAGACATCACCTGTACAGACCACCATCCCATTGTAATACTAGAAATAAAGCTACCTACATTGCAAAACTCTCTTCACGCTGGCATTGTAGTCTCTATGACGTTTATGAACTGGATCTATATTATTGTCAACAGCATGGGTTTATGTAAAACATGTTTTTACTCCTTGTGAATGAATGATGATCATTTTATGAAGTGTATTCTGTACTTGTGAATTTTGACTGATGTTGAATAAACTTACAGTGGAACATGATTGTATTTTCTGTGTTATTCATAGTGGAAGTCATTGAAGCAACGTGAAATCTATAGTCACAACGTTTATGATGATGCATCGTACCTGAAGTAACCACATGTGTCATTTGACACTTGATCAACAAGGATTCGATGGATTTTTACAAGATTGGAAACTTACATTGAAAATGAAGATGAATGATATGAAAGTAGTGCTCACTCAAAGCCTTCCTCTCTTCAAAAGATTGATGGAGAGTTTAAAACCTCAAGATTTAAAGGGTAGACTCGTTGCTTATATAGAGTTGAAAGATTTACAATTTGGATCTTATTGCGCAGAATGGGAACTCTTAGTGATCAATTTTATGGTCGTCATATGGAGAAAATTATGGAGAGAATAGAAGAGACGTTGGAAGGAAATTCGTACGTTGTTAAACATATCATGATTCAACTGAGTGTGTTTACATCCACGACTTTGTTTGATGCGCGACACATTGTGTAGATGCAATAAAGATTTCTTTTCACTGAGTATTTTGTAATGGTGTATAGAGCAACATGAGTCATTGCGCTTTGTGCATTACTATCAGGTTCTTTGTTCGATAAATGAATGCGTCTTTGTTCGAGAAAAGGGGCGTGTCATAACATGAGTCATTGCGCTTTGTGCATTACTATCAGGCTCTTTGTTAGATAAATAATGCGTCTTTGTTCGAGAAAAGGGACGTGTCATAACATGAGTCATTGCGCTTTGTGCATTACTATCAGGCTCTTTGTTAGATAAACGAATGCGTCTTTGTTCGCTAGAAAGGGCGTGTCACTCAAGTCTTTGTGAGGACTAGAACGACTTTGTAAGAGGGAAGGTTTCCACCCACGCAGTCAAAAGTTCACGTGCGATAACTCTGTCACATAACAAAGACAGGGAGAACGTGAAAAGGGAAACTTATGTGATTCGAGCTAGGTCTGCTTATAAAACGGACGACTGATCTCATGGCAATCATTTCCGTCCTTGCGCTAACCATGCAGTTGCTCGAAGCCATCAACTCCTCTGCTCTCGCACTGGGTACACTGAACTCCCTTACTTTAGCATCGGGTAAAAATGCTTTCAATCAAAAGATAACTCATCATGGAGAAGCCGTGACCATAAAAACTCCAAGTCATCGGATAGATTATCTAAAGGTTATGTCAACAAAGTATGGACTGGCCGTGTGTGTGCCGTTAGACTATTGGACACGGTTACAATTCAATATTCTTGAAACATTCCTGAAAGAAAATCTCACCATTCCCGAAGAAATTGTTCGACACAATGGGAAGCGGCCACAAGTTCCCATCATGGAAAGACGATACATGTGTGTGCATATGGATAGACACTGTCTCATCATCCATGAAAAGGAGGGCAGCGAATTCGACCTACTCAATTGCAAACCACTCCCCATTTTGGGAAAAGGATTCTACTCCTTCGAAATTAAAATTCAAACCATCTACATGGGTCCGCGCAGGGACGGAAGGTTGTTTACGTTGAATCCCTATCTTGTCTCCATAACCTTTAAAAATGATGTCCATGTTGATGATGATGATCAACTACAGTAACACTCTCCACACACACAGAGAACGCACCATCGATCTTTATGAGACCACGGCCTAACGGCCACCGCATCAAGAAAGAAAATGTACACTCACCATGCCACACATGAACATGACTCTCTCCTTCTTTCTTAGGCATACCCTTCTTTACTCAGGTTTTAAACATGTACAAATTATCAGCATGCCTCTATGTATCATGGAAAAGTCAGTGTGTTACATTTCATGATACGAAACGTCAACTTCAGATAACTCTAGAACGCTTTCATCTACGGAGGTTGCATCGCGCAATCCTATCCAAGTCTTGCTGTGTTATTAACGTAGGTGACGGCATTGTATTTATTCGCATTCAAGAGATGATTCTACATAATGATCGCTGCTACATTGTGATTCCAAAACCCTCATGGAAAAAGTATAAAAAGGAAGTTCACTCAACCCTCATGTCATTTGTGAGTCATGCTCCCCATCCGCATCATCAACGCCATGCGCGAAATGAATCTCATAAGAGACATCGATTTAGAACAGTTGCATACCCATCTTCCCGATTCAGTCTATCATCGCGGTCGTCCGCAAATGTTGGTCATTCGCATGAGCAACGGTCGAAATCTTCATATCTTTCGCTGCGGCAAAATCCAAGTCCTAGGAAACCTTTCTCACTTCGTGATGCAGTCCATGTGTTACGAAGTCGTCAAGAAAATGCGAACACTCATGACTCATCTACGCCTCAGTCCCCTGACATTGAAGAATATAGTAGTGTCTGTTCAATTGAAGATGTTAGTGAATCTAGCCAACATTAAAACCAGTAATCATTGTATATTTTATGAAACTGAACTCCTTCCTGCTGCTCTGATTCGGAAGTGGCATCCTGTACATATTGCAGTGTTTCACAACGGACATTGTATCATGACTGGTTTACGTGATATCAGTAAAGTAGCTGACATTGCTAAATCTTTAATGCGTTATCTGTATGAGTCACAGTTAACAGAATCGTGTTAATCACATGATGTGTCTTGAATGAGTCATCGCAATGAACTATCGCCCACACTCTTGTCAGTGAAAAGGTCATCAACAAGCTTCTTTGCTTTATGATGAGTCAGCGCTATTTATAGACATGAAATGATGCCCACACACTTGTCGGTGAAAAGGTCATCGACAAGGTTCATCACTTTATGATGAGTCAGCGCTATTTATAGACATGAAATGATGTCCATACACTTGTCGGTGAAAAGGTCACGCTGTCTGACGTGAGGCGCCATCGCTTTGTCTGATAAATAACGCCCACACACATGTCGGTGAAAAGATCACGCTGTCTGACGTGAGGCGCCATCGCTTTTGTCTGATAAACAACGTCCACACACATGTCGGTGAAAAGGTTGAACAAGAGTGATTAGATTCGTATGACTGGCGCTTTACCCCTTCATGAGTCAGAGCTATTTATAGACATGAGTCAGCAAGGTGGTTGATGTTTCCTAAGCCGAAGAAATTGTCATGATGTTACATTCGCTGGTGAGGATGTTAACTTACAAACTCTAACATGGTTATGACTTCATTTTATACTTTACCTATCTTACAAATTCTGAAATGATTCTAACATGAATTCAAACTTTACAATCATCAACTTTCTTTCTAACTTTACAAACAGTAAAATGATTCTGACTTCATTTATATTTCACCTATCTCACAAACAGTTACATGGTGATAATATTTCTAACTTTACAATCGTCAACTTTATTTCTAACTTTACAAACGTCAACTTTATTTCTAACTTTACAAACAGTGAAGTGATTCTGACTTCATTTACATTTCACCTATCTTACAAACAGTGATATGGTTATAACTTTATTTCTAACTTTACAAGCGTCAACTTTATTTCTAACCCTACCCATCTTTCAAAATGATCAAAACTTTTACTTCTATCTAGTGAGTGAGAATCCAATCTTTATGTCAAAAGAAAAACGAGACAGTCTGTACATGATATGTTATTGAATGAAAGACATTTCATCACAGTCACACATCGTTAATACTGGTGGTAGCAGAAAACAAAGTTTTTATGGCTTACATCACCGGAGAAAACAAAATCACTCATGTACAGGGAGAAAACAAAGTCACTCATGTGCAGGGAGAAAACAACGTCAGGAAAAACCAGTTGATATGTAAGTCATGACATGAAGTGATCAGGAGTAGGACGCATGTTACAAGGCACTCACTCACAACACCCCATAGAAAACGCCATGGAGCAAAAAAGCAAAACATCAACCACAACAGAGAGGAAGCATTCATCATCAGACATCGCCGGACGGAGGAGGAGAAAGTTTCTGTCTCTTGGGTGGAGGTAGATGAGTGTCTGGATGGCCTTACGGTAATGAGTGGTTAGGACTCATCCAGCATCGCTTGTCTTCCCAAGCTGAGAGACCTCGTTTCCTAAACGTCGTTGTTCTGACTTGATGCGACTGTGATTTAAAAATGGTCATTTCTACTTTTTTAATTTTAAGAGAATCTAAGGCATCTTGATAGTCCCTATGTGTCATTTTTCTAACGATTGACTTCGAGATGCCTTTCGGCCGTTTTATAGAAAGCTCTGAGGATTTTAGCTTCATGGAGTACATTTTGGGGCGAAGCAAGATCATCTCCTCTATCTGTTTGCCGGCACACTCATCCTTGAAGCAGCCAAGCTTCGCTTTATTTGAGGTAGAGTAAAGCGGATGGTTAGTGGGATAGTTGGAACTATCAAACTTGGGTGCTAAATATTTTAAAATGTCTTCCTGCTTGACTTGGCTAGTGGTTGTCAAAGCTAGGAAGAAGCTGTCTGTATCACCTCCCGCTAATTCCACACGTTGGAGAAGTGGACATGTCTTAAAAGTGTGGTAAAATAACTTGTACATTTCTAACTTGGAGTGATCCAAGACAGCTTGACCGACATAAATGGGCTTGCAAAGTTCTACTTTAGATTTTAACATTTTAAAACCAGTGATGTCTTCGGAAATGACATCATGGTGGCAAAACAACGGCGAGCGACATAACTTGATACTCATGCATGATGTGGTTCTCCACGTACCCGGACAGACCGTTGAGAGAATCGAAAATTTCTTCGGGTACTCATAATGAGATGTAATTTTTTCAGAATTTTTGCCTTCCGGCTTTGTCAATGGAACATGTAGAAATGCAAGCAATGCAAATCTGGCCACTACCAGTGCAGCGTGAGAAACATTCAAAAAGTAATTTACAGCAGAAGTCAAAAATGAGTAAATACTACTAAATACAAATAAAAGTAAGATGAAGGAAAAGACTTATTTACAAAAGAAAGAAAAGGATTAAGTTCATGAATGACAAGCTTTTGTAAATAAGTCTTTTCCTTCATCTTACTTTTATTTGTATTTAGTAGTATTTACTCATTTTTGACTTCTGCTGTAAATTACTTTTTGAATGTTGCTCACGCTGCACTGGTAGTGTGGCCAGATTTGCATTGCTTGCATTTCTACATGTTCCATTGACAAAGCCGGAAGGCGAAAATTCTGGAAAAAATTACATCTCATTATGAGTACCCGAAGAAATTTTCGATTCTCTCAACTTGCTACTCGTTTCCGGATCAGTTACGATACGATAGTCCATGCGCTTTTTTACATCCTCCATGGTTTTACCAAAGAGGGCATTATTCTTAAATTTAAAGAAGTCCTTTTCGAAAGGATTCTTGGATTCAGCCCGTTTCTTACTATTAAATTCTATATACGGTTTTAGAAAGGGCTTCTGCCTAAACTGGATAGCGCGATGGACTTTGTCAAGTCGCATCCCCATACCTAGACAGAATTTGAGGATGGAATAGTGCACGATGTAATGCTGTTTGTTCAATTGCGTGAGCAACAACTTCCTAGTGGCTTTATACTTTAAGTCATTTTCCGCCTCATACTGCTTATTGTGTTCTTCTATAAAGGGAGAGAACATATCTGGATTGACCATGCCAGATTCGGTGCGAGAGGAAAATCAACGGTCCTATTCTTAATACAGTCTGGATAGATGAGGTCGACTTCAAATAAATAACCTATGTCGGCCTCATCTCCCAGTGCCATGATGTGTGCTTGATTAGAGAAGTGTTCAATGTCATGGGGCTCTACCCATTGGAAGTCAGACTGTGGCAAAGGCTTGGAGAGTGCACTCCCATACAAATTATTTTGGTCTATGTACATTAAATGCGTGGTCGATCCTATGTCTTGGGTGCTGTTGACAACATGATTGTTGACAAATGTTAAGCCACCCCTAATACCACGTTCAAATAACGTGTACATTTTTGCATCTTGCAGTAAATGAATGCTCTCTTTCGTGATCTTGAAGGCTGACTGATGGGACAGACCCGGCAGACTAACAAAATGGACGGGGTCTAAGGCGTCCTGTTCTAATGTGACTTTCCTTAAAGTCTCAAACACGTCAACTAACAGATAGACGTCTAATTTTAAATAGGCAAGCATGTAGTCACCAAAAGTGTGACACGTAAATTCCAACCATGCTTGCTCTGCATGCCTATAATCATCCAGCGAACAGTCCTCACCCGTCAAATCATTTTTAAATTTATCGATGGACGGAAGGGATGTTTCTTTCAATGTATCCATTGAACTAAAATAACTATAAGAAAACACCCCTTTCCGTCGTATCAGACTGTCACTTATGTTGGGATAGTCTTTCCTTAAATGTTGAGTGAGGGGAAGTGTTTCTAAATTATTAGCCAACGCGGCTAAGGAAGAAGACATAAACTGGAAACTGTCTGGAAACTTTATGTCATAGAAGACAGGCTTCCCCTCCTTCGTCTTATCAACTTGGACTTTAGCAGTGATGCACATAAATTTTTCCTTACTTTGTGCAATCACTTTGGATAACCAGGATTTCATTTTACCGAATCCATGGCGAATGATGATGTGAGCATCATAACATTTAAAGTTATGGAAGATGACGGGGAGCGTTTGCCGTTTGAGCCTAAGTTTCATATTGCATTTACTGCATAAGGCAGACCTTAATTTACCACTGAGATGGCAATGGTCCCTCACTTTCTTATGTTGCTGATCATCAAAGGATGAACAGCAGCGGGGACATTCCGTGGTCCTATCAAACTTGATTTTATCGGCTTCTGTGAAGCACATGGGTTTCCTAGTCAGCTCCGTTTCATGCCGTTGATGAAAACGGGCTTTCCTATCTAAAAAGTTGAGGAAGTTTTCAACGCACTCCTCGCCTTGCCACACATGCATCTTACTTTGATTCCTATAATATGGATGCCAAACTTCATAGCAGGCAATGGCTGCCGGCTCATGACTTAGGTCTTCTTGTTCAATATAACATTCAATGTCCGCATAGATGGTACATATGGGACTGAACTCATCGCCGTTTTCTTCATACCTATAAAATTTATCTTTGGGCATGACTTCCATTTGAAGCTTACCCTGAGAGCACCACTCGTAATGCTGTTCAAAATATGGTTTAGATGTGAAACGCCGTGTGCAGCGATCACAGTAGTAGAAATTATCCCTATAGGTTGCTTGATGATGGTATAATTTTGAAATTTTAGGAATGCCACAATAATGCCATTCTGGGTGGTTGTCACTATAGACTAGGAGGAGATTGACAACCCGGTCGAAGTTACTTTGGCGATTATTATACCTAACGCCCTTCAGACCTTTTTCCCAGAGATGGACGACGATCTTAATGTTATTCAATTTTTCAAATTGGGCGATGCCTTTAAAATCTAATGTGTTGACATCTAACCCATCAAACTTAAGCTCATCCTCCCATTAACAATACTTGGTGACTCTTTGACGATGCATACCTACATCATTATAGTGAAGAATGGAGAGGACGGCATACTTGAAACACTAGGACTGACACTCTACATTGATGACAGCCTTTTTGTCAGCCAGTGCTTTGGGGAGGGTGAAACAACCACTCCCTTGTAAATTTTCTAAAAGATTGATTTTGATGTCTACCTTCTCTATCCCATCAAAGACCAGACCGCTGTCTCTTTCATTAAATTTATTTAAGTTGCTGACGAGATAGGTCGCATGTCTCTCTATCAACTCGTTTACATCACCTATGAGATCAGCAGCACAGGAGGCTATCCTAATGGTCACAGTGGACTCTACTTCTCCCGTACTACTGTCTACCTTATTGAAACGAGCAGTGAGATAGAACATGCCCTTAAGTAAAAAACTATCTAATCTCGCCAACATTTGATGAATTAAGCCTATATTATTCATCAAGAAAGGATGAATGTCTTGTACAGCTTCAAAGCTTTCTAACTCAGTCGCGAACGAGCCTCTCAAGGGAAAACTTGCTCAGCCTTAGAGTGACGTTGTTGTCTGTGTAAAGCTCAGTGGAATGTGTGTGACAGAGTGTGTGCGAAGAAAGAACAAACTCTGTAGGAAAGGTATTCTGACACGAAGAACAGGAAAAGCCGACGTGCGATGAAGGATGCTTCCCACCTGATGACGTTGGTGGTTGCCTCACACTGCCACAGGAACCGCCTTCGATGTGGACTCGCAAGTTGGTGCTGTTGTAGAACGTACGTCCACAACCTCCACACTTGGGCCGTTGAGGGATGGGTCGACGCTTTACTCCCCTGCAGGCATGGCCAGCGGTGTGACGTCTCACATTGTAGGCTGAGGCGAAGACCCTGTCACACCGCTGGCATCGAAAGTCCGCCTCTTCGACTTCCGTCTCCCTCTCCTCTCCGACGATCTCCAACTCCTGTTCCTCCAACAGTCTCTCCACCGACTTGACGGAGAGGAGAGGGAGGTCGACCGCTGCAGGTGGTGGTGGCGATGCAGGGATGATGGGACGGGAGGGAACGTCGCCGTCCAGGAGATAGACCGCCAGATCTGTTGAGAAAAAGAGAAAAGAGATTAGTAACATGATCATCATTTCAAGTTTGAAGACCTTTCCCCCTATTTCCCAATCACGGTTACTTACCATCTAATGAATTGATCTCCGGCAGCAAGGATGGACGCGGAGGAGGTAGGAGAGGGGCACGAGCCGAGGATGGAAGGGTCCTGGGCTTCGGTGTCGGAGGGATGTGGTGGCGAGGAGCAGGGACTGGCACAGGGACGGGTGCAGAGAGCGGAGCAGGTGGTGGAGGTGGGGCGATGACGATGCCCGAGAGAGGGGTTACACCTTGGGCGGAGGTAGATGGACGGGAAGGTAGGGCCGGAAATTCGTCATTAAATCTCCGCCTCGCGGCTTCCTCCCACTTCTTCATTAGGGTGGAGCGAAAAAAACTTTTTTTCGAATTTGAAGATGCTTGGGGTCTCAATCTACGTGAACGGGTAATTTAGGATGCCACACCAAATTTTATCGATTTTGGTTGATGTTTAGAGGTCCTACACTGAGCTTGAAAATGATTAAGTAGGACCAAAAATCGATTTTTTCGATTTTTTTACATTCAAAATTCAAAGTAGCTTGGGGTCTAGAATGATTCTGTTGGGTTATATGAACAACATACTAAAATTTGAGACGATTTGAACAAGTTCTTCAGGTCCCACATTAAGATTTAAAAAGTCCCAAAAATTACAAAAAAAAAGAATTGCAACATTTTAGAACTGATTTTGCTTAAGGTCAAAATATGATGTAGCCTGGCGTTTGAAAACATACCCAAGTCTGAAGAAACAATATGGTAAAATTTGAGACGATTTGGACATTTTCTTCTGGTTCAACACTGATTTCTAAATCAGAGAAGAAAATTAAAATATTTTGTTTATGTTCACATTTTTTGAATTTGCGGGACTTTCATCTTTCCTTCAGGTGGATATCGATTTCTCGTGTTTTGATTTGTTATCTGGTGAGTATCGAAAATTCATACGTACAGTACAAGTGAATAGAGCTGAATTAATGAGAGTATAACTACCAATTGATCTAATGTTTACCGAGTAGAACAAGAAACTTATTAATGAGACTAATAAGAAGGTAATGCCGTATTATAACTAGTTACTTGTACAGTACGTGTATCTCTCTGTGGCAATATATGGCGCTGCCATGTTTAGATGATATTCAATACAAAGGCATACAGCCTTGTAGGTGCTGTCGCATGGCTGGTACTCGTATGGCTAAACAACTGGAATGTCTTAGTATAAATTGAGTGATCAACAGTGATTAGGCTACAACTCTTCTGTCCATGAATGATTCAGCAAAACAAGCAGCGGGTGGAAATCGGCCATAGGTCCAGTGGCGCTCGCTGATCAGTGACTTAGTGCACTCGGCTACCCACTCATCTGTAAGGTAGATGTAGTTTTTGGGATCTTCTCCTTTTGGCTTTCTACTTCATCAAATATCAATAATGTCTATCTTCTCTAAAAAATTACATCAGAATGAATTCTAATGTCATCATGCTATGACTACTGATGTATGTATACAAATTGTGTGCAGTGTGCTTCACGTTTGCAGGTAATGGCAAGTTCGTCGTCGGGGAACCTGCCCAGTACTCGAAGTGCAAGAATTGTTTGTCCTATACTAGGTGCGCAAACACGCTTGGATGATCTCCGGCTACCGACAAAGGGTGATGTTCTCTTACATTATCAATGCGTTCGCTTTGACCTCAGAAAGGTTGAAGGCTCGAAAAAGGAACCGCAGGTCCAGGATATTCTACCAATTTGTTGTTTGGATATCAAGAAGATATGGAATTGTGCTACCATTCCAGTTATTACAGACGAAAGGAGTCACAGAGATACTCTCCTCCCATGTTATCCATGGTGCCTGACGTCACGATCCGTGAACTCGCGAAGGAGAGCTCTCCAGAGGATCTCGCAGAACACATGCCCCTTGCCCTTGCCACTCACAGTCTGTTGAGCGTGGAGTCAAAATGACGACAGAGGCGGCTGCTTCGGTATGTGGAGGTGATCGTCGAAATGCGGTGATACAAACAAAGATTTTGTCTCGAAAGAAGATGGACAGGTTCAATACGAAGAAAGAGTTTAGACAGTAGCCAATTGAGGCAGTGTTTTGGATTTTTCTGAACTGTACATAGTAGAAAATTGTCTCTAGTCTACGTGAAGTCAGGCCTACTGATTTCACGAGCATTGTCAGATATGCATTGTTGCGAGAAATTGTACATGTATTCAAAAGTTTTGATATATTGGTACTATTGCAAAACAGATGATACTTGTTTTTTTACAATGGGCTTGGAAATGATATTTTATGAATACTGAAAATGCAAATGAGTATGCAGGTACTTGTATGTTAGAAAATCGGTAATAGGCTAGTCCTTGTGCTGCATCATGGGTATCTTCCGAGACAAGATAGATCCACATGCAATTTCTTATCTTACACAAGGCAGCTCAATTAATCAAAATATAATTAATTTATTCCTTTTAGATATCGATTTCTTGTCTAACTTTGACATCGATGTTGAACCAGAAGAAAATGTCCAAATCAGGGTTTCGGAGTCCTAAAATTTTGATAGGACTCCGACTCCGACTCCGGGTTTTCAAAGTTTAAGGACTCCGACTAAATCTTAAGGACTCCGACTCCGGGCACCGAAGATTCTCCAGTCTTCTCAACTCACAATTTTGGCTCTAAGTTATGCAACTATAAACTTCATTTATGTAAATGACATTTTTACATGTCTGCGTCACGAGCCACTTGAATGGCCTCCACATCTTCCATAGTATCATTGTAATCTACTCTTAATCAGCCCCAGAGGAATAGTCCCACCAACCATGCAAAATGAACAATTGACAGACATTCTCATATTAAATGACCAATACTGCGCGTGCGCCATAGGCTTAATAAGAAATAACTTTGAGCATCAAATTTTCACTTCAATTCATAACATGCTTTTAAGTTTAACCCAAACTTCTGCTTCAGTAGAGTGATGATGTAGAAAACAGATCGTCTTTGACCTAACTAAGTCAATGTAGAGTAGACTAACAAATAATTAACAACCCTGTACATGTTTTTGCCCTTTATTACATCAGCAGAAATTATGCCAATATGTGTTGTTTACTAAATGATATCAATCAAGTAAATAATATATTTCTCTTAATTGTAATATTTCATACTTAACAACTTTTTTAAACTTTCCAAATTTATGTTAATTTTTGGCCTCACAATTTTTATTATTAAGGCCATTTTCATCAAACAAAAACGTAATCTTACCTTATCTTCACATAAAATCGGTACCGGTAGTGCGTCTACTTAATTTTCATGTTTCTAACATTTTCTCCCATTACGACTCTACATGCATATAATTGTAGCTTAGCCCACTATTGCATACATATTAGGTAGTATGAGTGGAAAAAACGGAGGTGATTGAAACAATAATTAACTCAAATGTACATGTAGCTGTGGAAACATCTACCAGTATTCATGGTGAGTGATGACTACATGTAATTGCTACACACAAAAAATAGGATCAAAAATGTTGCGTGTTACTCCGAAGGAACAACACACTATCAACAATATCAGGCCTTAGTCTGGATCGAAGGTCACTCAGAAGCAGTTTTACACTAGAGAAAAGCCTCTCCACCGAAACTTGTGTTGTCGGCAATGAAGATAACAATTTGCTCGTGTCAATCAGAGCAGGTGGACAAGTCTTCTCATTGATTGCTTCAAATACCGGTACATTGCCTTTAACCCGTTCCGAACTGAGCATGGCTGCCATCAGTTTCGTAAATTCTGTTGTTGGGTCTTCTTTTTTCAAATCTGAAAACGTACAATAGAAAAAAATCATAAGATGATCTAGCCGTAACCGGTACATGCAACTACATATGAATGATCTTTCGGACATCAGAGACATATAACCAATTACAGTATAAATTCAGTAATGCGCACATACGTATGTACGTATCTAATTTCTTTTTGCTTTCTTACCATTCGTTTTAAAAGTTGCTGCAGCGAGTAAATCCAGCTCATCCTCTAAGTCTTCTGCATCGACAATCCCCACTTCTTCTGTGGTGCTTCTGTTTGGTGATGAATCACATGAGTTCATTTGTTGTTGTTTTCTGAGATGTAGCGCTACTCTCTCCACTACTTTTGTACCTCTCTCTTGTTGGGCAGCAGTTAATAGCAGACGATAACGCGGGTCACAACATGTTGCAACACATATCAAATCGTTCAGGAGAACCTTTAAAGAAAACAATATACATATATTGCAAAATTCAAAATACTTCAATATTCAGAGTAATAAAAGATAGTCTATAATTTATTATCTGAAAACATACATATACAAGCAGTCACAAGATAGCAGAAAAGTAAGTTAGCAGTCACAATTTCCCCAAAGAATTTGAAAACGACTACCCAATGAATAGAATGAAAATGAAGTAAATTATTCAATGAATTTTTGGTGGCTGGTATATTTCGATCGTTTGATTGATTTAGTTTGAGTAGCCGAGTAAGTCTATTATGCCTTCGTTGGAGCCCGTAAGAACGCCATTGTGTTCTTTGGGTGTAGCATATGTTTTTTTGAACAACATGATAGACAATTATTTTACATCTACATCTTTAAATAGTTCACAACAGGTAAAAGAGCTGGCATGATCGTAAATGTTAATCCGAGTTTGTGTATGAGTACAATACATATGTATGCAACAGCTTCGTTTGTATCATTTATATATTCAGTATAATTAGTTGAGTCCTTTTCAAAATTCAATCCACTATCTTTTATCTACGTGTAATTCAATTTAAAAGAACAAAGTATATAATTACCTCATCCCTTCGCATCATCAAAGCCACCATCTCCTTGGGAATGCTCCCGTCTTGCCTTGCCATGTGTCTTTTCACCTGTATCCATTCTTTCACAAATTCTCCTGGGCTTAGTTGTTCTGACTGAAAAATTGAGGAATATATTTGAATTATATAGAAATTTATGTCTTGCTCTCCTTGAACGTCATAGAGACATACATCTAAGTTAATGGTGCAGCTAAATACGAAACTATAATTTACGTATAGCGTATACCAGTATACATACATCGACAGATGCCAGAGCCACATGTACGTAGAAATGCCTATGCATGAGACATAGGCACAATAATCTAGAGTTTGTTCTCATGTACATATAGTAGGTCTAGTACTTTTCAATTATTAGGACCCACTAAACTGCATTTCTGGTTGTCAAATTCAGAGTGGAACATGTAGACTAGAAAAAATCAATCGAAAAGGAGTACTTTTTAGTGTTGTAAAATTTATACGGTTCAGTGTATAGGCCTACCAAAGATAATTAATGTTTGATGTGTACTATATAAAACTTACCGGTATGCGAATTGTTGCATCGTATGGAACTTTCAATAGTTCGCTTATTTTCTCCAATTGATTCCACTCTTGGTTCGACAGGTACAGTTCGGATGAGGCCGCTGAATAGTCGAGTACAAAAGGTTTCAAATCTAACAATCTCTTTACCATGGAGTAGGTTGAGCCCCATCTGAAATACACATAAGGTACCAGTATATCTAATAGATTCTGTAATGTACTTCATTGGTTTAATTTTAATAATAATCTCACCTCGTTTCGACATCAATAATTGCTGAAAGATAGCCTTTGCTGGAAAGAGTTTGATTCAATTGTGGTGTGCGAAGCTTTCGGACAACACTTCTAACTTTGAGCAATAGATGTTGAGCGGACTTAGAAGATTTGAGGGAATCCTTCACTGCAAGCTGCAACGTATGAGCTCCACACCGAATATGATATAATACATTAGAGGCACCTTGAAAAATGTCATTTGGAAGAACATCCTCAATATCAGATTCCTCCTGTTCGTCTTCGATCTGAAATCAATTGATACTTGAGTACAAATTTCACAACTCACAACATTCTTAACAAACTACCAATATGCTTTGTTAATTTCATTATGGCATTTTCGTAATTCCTTTAAAGCTGAAGCGGTACTGAGTTTTTCTTGTTCACATGTAGCCTATGCATATAGTCTATACATAAACGGAACATCAAATATGATCTGATATGCTATGGTCCATAACCTATTCTTACGAAATATATTTGTCCAAAGCCGAACGTATAATAGTCCCCCAGAGATACCGTTCGTGGCCAAATTATATCTAATTAAGAACTCCAAAGTAAAGTTTCAAGTTTCATGTGATATGTTTGATGTTAGGCCTATTTACTTGTACTTTACTGATATCAGTAAGCAAGTACATGTTAAGTAGTACCGGTATTTATCATTATTTCCTTAGTACCAAATGTAACTTAAAGTATGTTTAAGATCCATTAATCCGAAGTTTTATTTTCTCATATAATTTTATTGATGGAACTCAAGAAAACTAAGGAAGTACATGTAGGTGCTAATAAAATTATAACATAATTACATCATAAGACAGAAGATAAAGCTTTATCTTGAATTATGCAACAAAACTTTTCATCATATGCATGCACACATTCAAGATTCTACAAGGACTACACAAATAAATCGATTTGTAATTCTATCAAAAATTTATAATAGTTTTCGTATACCACATGTACAGTTTATCTAGGTTCCTACACATATACGACACATGCATCCACATGTAACTTACAATTAGATCTACATGTACACTAGAAGGAGAAGAATATAATGGTAAAGTGATTCGTGCTAATGCGAAATTTCACGTGTATATGTACAGTACATGTAATTAAGTTACGTTACAGTTTCGCAATTTTAATCGATAAACTTACTTCTTCTTGTAAAATGTTGACCATCCGTGTCATATTTGCGGCATTGTCGACGACAATTGCTAACACTTGCTCAATCGATAGATTAAATGAAGTCAGGGTTTTCTTCAGTAGATCCGCCGTACCAACCGCTGTGTGATCTAGATATTCAACCACGCCCAGGGTGTACACAACGGACGTATTCTCTAAAAAACAATTGAATTAAAGATTTATGATCAAGAATCACCAGAAAGTACTAGTCTCTCTCTCAAGTGATTCCAGTTTCTATTTTGTCGAACCACCAAAAGTAATTTCTCTATTAATTGTAGAAAAGTAAATTACATTACAAAACCTAACATATCGGTAAGTTGAAGGACTCATAATTTAAAAGAATGCAATCGGTAAGCTCAAAGAGTAAAATATTAGTATTACAGTCATAATTCATAACAAGAAATAATTTACCATAATTTCAATAAATGATATTTGCTAAAATATTATACATTTAGGCCAACTATAGGCCCAAAAACAATAATTTTTGAAACAGGCCTATGCGCGGAATATTATACTGTTCGACTCACTTTCGAAATCAGGAAGTTGGACATTTATTCCAAGATACGAAGACCGCTGACGAGTGACACCATCTAACTTAATGAAAAATACTCGGTTATGGAGATGAGATGACAACTTATCTCGAAGATTTTTTGCGGCATTGATGACAAGTCGTCTGATATTGTCCTTGTCAAGAGATACGGACAAAGACTTCGCGAGGGAGCCATTCAACTTCTGAAAAGCTGAAATGAAACCGTAAACAAAATTGACATACGTTTTAGAAATGCATACAAATAAGAAATGTAGGTTACGCCCAACGGTTTTGTAGGCATGTGGTATAAGAATCTTAAGTTATGTACACATTATAAATGAACAAACGATGTAAAATGGCAAAAGACTTAGGCCTAAATTGATCTCGACAACGTAATTTATGCTTACCTTCAGAATTTGAGAAAAAATTCAGGGACACCAAATCTTTCACTACAAATTGAACTAGGATCCTTTCAAATTCATCTTTACTCATCGACATTGTGACTGTATGTTTCGTTGGTTTGAAATAACTAAAATAAAGATTATCAGATGAAAGTTAAAGTGTATCAAAAAATCTAGCCTATTCCTATATTGTACGCATTATAGACCTACTGTGGCCTTAAGAAATTGTATGGGCTGTATGTGTTCACATATACTGTAGTCTGTCGGCTATTTGAGTTTTGAATAAACCGTGCATAATTGATAATCAAGAACAGCCCCTCAATTTCTGACTAATGTAATAAACGCCGCGTTTATTAGAGAGAATACGGTATTTCACCTGTGATTTTATCATCTAAGATTTGATCTGTGATAAGTTTCTCTTCTGTGATTTAACCCAGTATGAAAAAGTTAGCAATAAGATCAGAACTAAGCCCTAGAGAACACTGTGAAAAGTTAACTGAAAGTGAAAACTGTCCAAATTTATATAAAAAAATACCACTCATAACAATGCAAAAGCTAGCGTGGCAGTAACCATAGTTATCCCATAAATTAAACATTCTTGAGTATCCATTTCATATCATACTGTAAGTTATTGATTGTTATTGACAAATCTCAAAGCATGTTTTATTTATACCAAAAACATTTAGCGAAATATACAAAAATAAAAGCGGAGATCAATATCGAGTTTGGTCAGCACTCTCTGATTCGGTCTTTTTATGTATCTGAGATGGCAGTTTTATGCATGTCATCCTTATCAAAGAAATTATTACAGGTAGGTCCTACATATTGATCTGAAACGCTTTATTTTGAAAAATATCATAGATATTTCACAATCAATAAGCTTCGTAGATAATTGTATTGATATGTCTTGAGAATAAAGATAACTTAACGGAATGTAGTAATAATGTCACGCTAACTTCTGCATTTTTATGAGTGGTATATTATTTTATATAAATTTGGACAGTTTTCAATGTGTTCTCTAGGACGTTCTGTTGTATTCTCTTAGTATCATTCGTGTTACTGTTCAACTATCTACTGTATACCGTAAATATATTCAGTAACTGTACGTGATTCCATATACTCGTAAATGCGAGGCTTATAGTTATAATAAAATATAGTGTTAAAATATTAGGCTTAAGTTGTGATACATGCATTTAACATACACTTAAATATCTTTGTCCTTAAATTATGTGAAACTAAAACAAAATTGACGTTGCTTATAGTAAGAATTGTAGTTTGATATAAATATATGAAGACTACATACCTTTTTATGTCTGTCTGTACATTGTCTTTTTTCTTTTTGGACTCATTGGCCGCCTCAGCCTCCACCTCTTTAAACTGTATTGGATGGTGCCGTTGTAAATGCCTCTTTAAATTAGAGGCATATGAGCCTGCTCCTCCTTTAATGCTTATTATTGTGTCACAACCATCGCCATTTGAATTACCGGTACTGCATATGCAGGTAAATCCATCTTTCTTCTGTTCAAAATATTCGTACACCTTTCCTCTTAGAGGTCTTTTTGGGGGAGCCATGTCACTACTCACTATGTCAGTTGAATTGAATGTGCAGAGAAACTTACCGTTCATATTTTTTATAAGTTAGATCGACCACACCTCTTTTGTGACCTCGGCTCGCATTCGTAGTCGTGTCTTATTCAAGTCGTTGACTTAGCGTTGGTTTTACAAAGTCATCGGGCAAACTGTTTGATCATGTTCGATTGCTATGTTTTTGACGTCAATGCATCTTCAAGGAGTGGCAGGCAGTGGCGGGATTCCCACAGAATAAAATTAAAGACAAATCATATCAGCGAATAGGTTCGTTCAAGATAGCACGGGAGAATGAAATAATTTGATTATCATGAGTGAAGGTCGATTCATATCTCGGGCGCAGCACGGCTATTAATCAAATTCGTTACTATTTTATCTTAGCTAGCCATCACAGACTGCTCAATGAATCACTCGAAAGAAAACAATAGCTTATAAGTAGAATACAATTACAAAGTATTATATCCTGTAAGAAAGAAGCCTACATGTAGGCAACATCATATACGTATTATCAATAATCGATCATTCGTCTGATTATAAATGTGTAATGTTCTGATAGCTATACGTCTATATCAAATCAATTGGAGGATAACAAATTATGTATAGTAGTAGCTAGAATGCTTGATGTAGGCTAATCAACTTGTTAAGTTATGTATAAAGTAAGTTATATTAATTGTATAAAATGATCAAATGATTAAATATAATAAAGATATTTGTCTAGAATGTAGATTAATGTCGCTAGAGAAACTCGGAAGATAAAATGATGGAAAATATATTTTTGAAAATGCCATCTTTTATTGAGGCTACAACAATTTTACTACTAAGTCGGAGTCCGGAGTCCTATCATTTGATAGGACTCCGACTCCGAAACCCTGGTCCAAATCGTCTTAAATTTTACCATATTGTTTCTTCAGACCTTGGGTATGTTTTCAAACGCCAGGCTACATCATATTTTGACCTTAAGCAAAATCAGTTCTAAAATGTTGCAATTTTTTGTTTTTTTGTAATTTTTGGGACTTTTTTAATCTTAATGTGGGACCTGAAGAACTTGTTCAAATCGTCTCAAATTTTAGTATGTTGTTGTTTCAGACCCAATGAGTGTTTTCAAACCCCAAGCTACGTCGCATTTAGAACTTATACATCACTAGATCTAAAAAACTGCAAATTTTTGATTTTTTTGTCAATTTTGGGACTTTTTGACCTCAGTGTGGGACCTGAAGACCTTCTTCAAATCGTCTCAAATTTGAATATGTTGTTCATATAACCCAACAGAATCATTCTAGACCCCAAGCTACTTTGAATTTTGAATGTAAAAAAATCGAAAAAATCGATTTTTGGTCCTACCTAATCATTTTCAAGCTCAGTGTGGAACCTCTAAACATCAACCAAAATCGATAAAATTTGGTGTGGCATCCTAAATTACCCGTTCACGTAGATTGAGACCCCAAGCATCTTCAAATTCGAAAAAAAGTTTTTTTCGCTCCACCCTATTCTTCATATTCGCCAAGTGTGTAGAGAGGAAAAAAGAGATGAGATTAGAGGTTGCGGAGACAACAATGATGGAGAGCAAGCTAAGACATGACATTCCAACTCTCATAGGTGAGGGTACTTACACTTTCCAAGCCGCTCGTAAGCTTGCCCGATTGCTCCTTGGGGGACGGGTTCCCCATTACGAATGCATTCATGCACTGAAAAAGAATGACATTAAAGATGAGCAGAGGCAAATTTGGATTCGGTTTAAACATGAACAAAATAAGGGAAGGGCTCTTGATTTTAATGAGGATGACTACCCTAATGATGTTTAGTAATAGAGTCAAACCTGATACAAATACTTACATTGCTCGTTGGTGGCCTTCTCCATCTCAGCAGCAATGCGGTAATTTTCAACTTTGTTGAATTCCATTTTCTTGGTAGGATGTAGTGGATTAATTGTTAAACTTCAATCACTGAAAAGGAAAATGAGAATCGTTTCATTTGCCTAGTCAACGTTTATCATGTGAACAATCATTGAAGTGACAATTAATGAATTACATTTCACTCTACTCCATATCATAAAGACTAACCTTTGTCGAATGGCTAAAGTACTCTGACCTGGCGAGAGAAAGCGTCACGTTGAGTATGAAGTCGAACGCCCAACATGAGCAACGGCTCAGAGGTTTCGGTCCAACAAACGACGAACAACCCGTGCAACACAATCCCTCTACGGCAGTACCCGCTGTCCCGAAGGAACGCTCGAGCAAAGGAGGTATTAAAGCGATGATATGTTTTATGAGCAGAAGATGTGATAGCAAGAGACTACATGAATACAACCTGATAGCAGGAGCTCACCGACACTCACCTTGTGAAAGATAAATGTGAAGAGCAGAGGTGATACAGTACCTTTTATAAGATTTTCCTAAGCGGTGAATAGATCAGACCTCTCGTCCAATCACAGACGAGCTAGAGTTCCCGATGTGCGCACGCACATTTGTAACGCGTTATTGAAATCGTCCTAGACAAAATGATGTTGAGCAATAGACTCAAGCATGGCACCTGAAGTCAATACATTGAAACATAATGATTGCACGATTCGTTTTCATCAAGAGAGCTTCGGAGGCTTAATACAAGATTACATCCTTGAGTTACATCCTTGAGGGAGGAGACAGATTTGGAAGCATGTTTGGACTACACACGAAAAATATTTACGGAGTTGATATCTTATTTCAAAGACAGTATCATCAAGGCTCACTTAATTGCACATGTCAATTACATTCACTTTCCGCATGGTGAAGAAATGGAAAGTGTTGATTTTCAATTTCCTTCCTATGGACAAGAATATGTTACTGATGCTTCTGAGTTTTATACACGACATCTGTGGAAGATTATTTCTCGGATGGACAACTTTCATGGTTACGGCGATCATTTGCTTCTGAATGAAATAAAGCATATTGTCATTGCTATTAGTAAAGTAGGTTTCAATGATGTTAAATCAAAGACCAAATAAAGTATTTTTTCGTTACACTTGTGTTGCGCTAAACTTTCTAGTGCTGTGGTGAACACTGTTTTCATATAACATTCCAAACTCTCAGTCTTGCTACAGTAGAAAACTGCTTTTAGTAAACCTGATGAAGCTAATCTAACAGTTATGGAGTTTGAATTTTCTAATAGGGAAACATTTGAGAACTGTCTCCAATAAAACTTTCTAACACTGAAAGTAAGTTACAAGACAATCTACACTGTGCAGCAAAACCTTTTCGATAAAACTTTCTAGTGCTGTGATGAGTTCGGTCAGTCATACAACTTCGATGATTAAACTTTATTTTCACAAACGTGCGTCGCGGTAAAAAACTAGTTGACTACACTAACGCCTGCATTTCATGACATGTGTGTTTCATAAAACGTCATGATCAAACTTTTCTAACTATACATCAACCTGTGCTGCAGTAAAACTTTTACAAACCATGATACACTTTCTGACGACACTCACGAATAAACGTCATGATCAAACTTTACTTTCTCAAACGGGTGTCGCGGTAATATTATTTGACTACACTAACTTTGCTTCCACAAACCATGATACACTTTCTGATTAGACTTATGAATACAACTTCAATGATCAAACTTTACTTTCTCAAACGGGTGTCGCGGTAATATTATTTGACTACACTAACTTTGCAAATCATGATACACTTTCTGACGACACTCACGAATAAACGTCATGATCAAACTTTACTTTTACAAACGTGTGTCGCAGTAAAATTATTTGACTACACTAGCGCTTACATTTTATGACAAGTGTGTTTCATAAAACGCCATGATCAAATTTTCTAACTATGCATCAACCTGTGCTGCAGTAAAACTTTTGTACGACACTGACAAGAGCTTGTTCACTAGCGAAGAGAGACATCTGCGGTGTGTTGCGTGTGGCGTAAGGGTGGCCTCCCATTTCATTCCATTCATCATTTTTCTTCCCCTCTGCATTCCATATCCGAAGATATGTGGCGGGCTTGGGACCGCTTTAGCTGCATTAGAAGGCTGGCCCTTAAAAGAGCCCATGGGTCGTTCTACGTCCACCGACACTCTCACTTCTGCAAAAACTCTGAAAGAAAAAGAATAGGAGATTAGAGGCGGCAAAGAAATGATCATGTTGAGGAAACTTACTGGGCAACGTCTTCCGAACTTTTCGGACGACGAAGTCCTCGAGCTCTCCAGTGATGTTCATATTCATATGTAGACACCGGACTCCGTCGCCCTCATAGCATTGCTGAGTCACATTGGGGTCGTCGGTGATTGTGGGGACGTCACATATGTTATTTTGGAAGAGGGGAAGATGGACTTCATACACTCTTCTTTTTCTACTCTTCAAACACTCATGCAGTCGCTCAACTTCACCCGCCAACCTCTTATTTATGCCCTTCACCTCCTCCGTCTCCTTCACCACGCTTCGCATCCGCTCTATCTCTTCATCCTTCCTCGACACACTCGCCTGCAAACTCTCCACCAAACCTGCCTTCCTCATCAACTCGCTCCTTTCCCCAATCCATTCATTCTCCTTCTTTCTCATGCTCTCCAACTCTTCCCTCGTTGCCCTATACCCCTCAACCTTCAACGTCAGCTCTTCATTCTCCTTCAAAACCTTTCCATTAACACTTTCCATCCCCATCATGCGATCCTTCATCCTTACAAATGCCTCCGTATCATACCCCTCTTCCCGCCGTGGCGATGACGCTGCCATCGGCTTACCCACTTCCTTCCCCTCCCCCTCCAGATCACCGATATCCCCAAACAAATCCTCAATCACCTTATCCAAATCAACATCAACCTTCTTCATTTTCGCTCTCAACTCAGCTTCCTCACTCGAACTCTCATCACTCGCCTTCGTCACTACTTTCTCCCCAACCACGTCCTCAATCGTTGCCACCGCCTTCCTCACCTCTTCCCTTTCCAATAACTCTCCCTCAAACCACTCCTTGAACCCTGCCATAGCTATATTGCCACTTGGACACCCGTTGTGATCCTTAATAAACGTCACCTCATTCCCTTCCCCACATACCACCTGATGATGCACGCACACTCTCAACAACACCTCTCTCATATGCGCCCCCACCGTCCCCTCTTTAATGTGCTTCCTCAGCTCACTGCCTCTGGCAATCTTGCCGCGACTGCATTTGCCAACCAACATTTTTGCATTGCATGATTTCGTCATTATGATTCTGTAAAGATAGAGTAAAATTTGATGGCAAGTGTTCATAGGATACTACTTGCATATATGTATTGAAAGACATTTGATAGCAGTCGTCTAGGCGTTAGGCTCTTGAATCAGTTACAGGCATTACTCAGAGGGGATCTTATCCAATCTCTAAGGCCTCGACCCACAAATCCAACCTCTCGCGGACAGAGCGTGCGTCATATCACTGTGTTGGTACTCGGGCCCCGATTTTGACATGAAAACCGGTGGAGTTGTTTACAGGAGGAAACGTCCAAAGTCACAGAGACTCATAAACAATTGCTTTGTATTCAAAAACTTTAATCATCATCATTAAGCACGAATTTAAATTTTTCAGTATTTTAGTACTACTCATAAAACGTTTATAAGTAGTCTGTCACCTACAGCACAGCAAGAGCTGTCGAATGTTCTTTAAATCAAGTCTAAAGGACTTGTAGAAGCAAAGTTATAGCCGTTTGAAGATTTCGGCCTACTATCATCAAATGGTCAGTCATGCTCTGACTAACCTATAAACCTGACACCTTAGCTGATATCAGCAATGGAAAGTCAGAAGTCCGATATCGGAACTCAAGAGAAACGACTTACCTGTAGTCAGTTTCTCAACTTAGTGAAATTCCTCTCCCGATCCCATTCTTATATACCCTGTGAATATGCAATCGATAAGAGGGGGGATCAAAACATTATTTGTCACAAATTTGACGCTGATTCCAAATCTGGTCTCTGTTTTCCCGTCCGAGGCTTGATTCACCCGCTAGAGCGATTTTCATAAACATTCTAACTCTGTCGTTTTTCGTCAATGTCCAAAATTTCAATAACGTCTCACCTCTAAACGAAGGCAGATACGAACAAGCCATGTTTTCCACTGAATTTGTCTCACTCCCAGCTTTCAAACGAGATATTGCACGACTTTCTACGATGTCTACAACCAAAGTTGGAAGATCGTTGCCGAGGGGGGGGAGGGGTTCATCACTTCTTCTCTCCGATTGAGTTGGGAAGACGTTCCTAGACACAAAAGTGGCCAAAACGTCCGAATTTGCACTCCGTTTTCCCATCCGAGACCTCCTTCATACCGAAAAATGGACTTTCTCATCCCAAAACCTGACTTTTTCAACTCTGACGTTTTCCTGCCATTTTCCTCCCTCAACCCAGGAAAATTAGACCAAACTGAGCTTTCCACTGCATTTTTCTCACTTTTAGCTTTCAAATGAGCTATTGCACGACTTTCTACCATCACTGGAACCAAAGTTGGAAGTTTGGTAGGAGGGGGGACGTCCTCAACATTTTTTCTCTCCAATTTTGCTGGAAACATCCTCCCTAACCCAAAATTGGCCAAAAATTCCGAATCTGCACTCCATTTTCCCATCCGAGGTCTCCTTCATGACGAAATTCAACTTTTCTCATCCCAAAACCACCCAACCCCGCCTTTTTCCAACTCTGCCGTTTTCAGAGATTCTACCCCTTGCTGCTCCTCCTTCCACCCTTCCCCACCCAAAATTTCACGCAGATTCCACATCTGAACTCCAATTTCCAATTCAAACCCTCCTTCATGACGATTTCCAACGTTTCTCATCCCAAACACCATCAACACCTACCCCTTTCCAACTCTATCCCTCACACATTCCTATCACCTTCCTGCCCAACCCTTACCCGAACACTCCTTGCCTTCCTTCCAGAGGGGGGGGAAGGAGGCAGTTTCCTCCTCTCGGACCCATTCCTCCCAGCACATCCTTGGCGAGAGGGGGGGTTGCGCATTTTGGACTTGCGCCTGGGATGGGGTTACTACTTTTAGAGTTTGAAACAGGTGACAAGGTTGTCTTCGAACGTGGCTACATGAGTATCTATTAGCAATCTTACTATTGTGTAGTACTATAGTAGCCTACTATTGTGATCAGGGAAACATGTCATGGTGTGTAAGAGTCAGATATGTCATGATAGACGAGCTATTGTTCTGAATCAGAGATTTATGATAAGAATCAGTGGAAAAGAGACTGTTGATCTTGATAATTTGTGGGAATTGTCGAAACCTAGTGTGCCTTCATGTGCTTCTTCTCAACCCAAACAAACTGTGAGTTCTAGTGACACTCGTCGAGACAATGTGAAGGATCCATCCAATTATCGTGATTTCAACTTAAGGCCGAAACGAATTGATCCAGCAAGGTATCGAATTTAGAATTGTACAGTGATGTCATGCTTAAATGTCATCACAAGTTAATATGTTGCAAAATAGAAATTCATTTGAAAAACATCGTTTTAGTAATGTATGCTGATGTGTACGTACTGAGGATATCTTAATTGTGTTTTGATTTTATCACAGCCTTAACAGATTTCATGCTGTGTATAGTTAAATTTGTGCTTACATGAGTGCTTGAACATTTTCACCAGGAGAAGAATGAGATAGTCTGATTTCTATTGCATTTGTTATAACATGCTAAATGATGTTGATAATCTCTGTCATTTGTTACTACACACAAACAAAAATTAACACAGGCTTCACGAACGATATGGTTTTGCTGTCTATGGCCAATCACGCTAAATAACTAATATTACAATACTACACCAAACAAGATGTAACAGCTGACACTTTACCTGTCCCTACTCGATGCCATATTACATGTAAGCAATTTATTAAACTTTTCCATGAATCTTCTTTTTTCTTCATTATACAGTCACATTTTGATTATCTGTGGCTCATAGGTATCTATGATTGTGACCAGAAATCCTACCTTTCGCTTTGTTTAAATTAGTGGACTAGAATGGGCAACAGAGGTTTGTTAATGCTAATTTCAGCTGCCAGGCTATACGCCGATTATCATATCTTTAGAAGAAGTCACTTGCTGAAATATGCAACAATTGTCGATTCAATTGCCGCAAGGCGATTCATTGTAAGCTATGTTATCAAAATGCTTTCATATATAAAGAGAAATTATAATGGCCGTGAATATTTACAAAGTGAACTGATAGCTGCCACTATACTCCTTTCGACAACCATTGAAAGCCGCCATCGTTTAGGTACCGTTGTCATGAAAACACATGTGCACGACCGTCTATTGTTTTCAATATCCATGACTGTTCTAGTTCTTTAATATTATTATAGAGTGTCGGATTTCTATCATTTGACTATCCGAGCAGACGAACGTGTTCTTCCAAAAAGTTCGCAAAGAAATCATTTTATTCCATTTTAATAATTGACAACAACTTACTGAAGAATCTTCAGTTCAAAGTAAGTAGCCTATATAAGGGAAGTATGGAATCAATGGTTGATTTGTGGCAACAGCTAGGATATTACTTATTCGCCAGCTCTTACCAGCAGTTTGCTTCAGTTACTCTAACATATTTTCTCTACTTGTAATAAAGCTTAGTTATTTGGTCATCAACGAAATTTCCAAGTCGGTTGGGCCTTAACTGGAGACCATATGTCACTCACTATATGCCAGCTGATTGAATTAACTATCAAATATTGAGATTTTGCAGACTGGAAACTTCAGACTGACAACCCAGCAATTTAGAAGTTTGAACAACAGCAACAACAAAACTAGGGAATTTCCCATAATTTATTAAAATATCTTTGGCATAATGAAATCACAGGTTTTGATGAAATGATCCTGGTGACAATAAAGAATTTTTACACAAATAGTACAAAGTGCTACTCGCAGAGTGAGTGATGCTATGTATATAAAATGGTGATGGAGAAACATGATCAGAAAAACATTGGTCTGGACGCATGTTAAAGTCAAATACTTGTATACAAAGTTCATCTATCGGTTAGCATTCATTCACTCCAACTTGAATGGTACCCACCGCAACATTGTCAAGGAACTGCTTTATTTGAACAGAATTATCTGTAGAATATTTCTTCACAGCTTCGACGCTCGGCCACTGATTTATAACGACGTATTGACCGATTCCGTTGCCTCTCAATCGTTTGCAAGCATATTCTGGTGCAGCCGCTACATTATGACGGCCTTGGCCCACATCTGAAGGGGTGGTTGAGAGATAATCTTTCTGAAAAGCTTGCACATCTCTGAAGAATTGCCACTCAATAACCTCGACGATAGCATTTGAAATCTGAATTCAGCACGAGTTGGAATAAGAGTGATATCTGTTGAATGAAGCCAGTCTTGCTGGCGAACTTCATTTGCGCTCGACAGCCACATCTGAGCAAGATTTATGTCAGGGAAGTATAGAAGACCAATGCCAGATCGACGACCTCCGCCACCTTCGAAATTATTCATTTGGGGAATGAAAGCAAGCTCCATACCACAATAGTTCCTATTTATCATACCGATCTGCTTCTTAATTGTGTTCCAATAGTTGAAGGCATATGAACTATCAAACCGGATAAGGCAGTAATAATCTTGAGGCCTTGAGCCGTTATCTGCTCCTGTCGGTGCTTGTTGGGCCATACTTGGCCGGATGCTTTCAAAACCTTTACAGAGCGACGCAAGTGAATCGACAGAAAGGTTAATACACATCGTTTTGTTCGGTATATGACTGCGGTGGGTGTAGAGATTAAAGTCAGAGCGCTATGGAGACATAAATCCAAGGCTCATTACACCGGTTTGAATCTTACGTGAAGAGAAGAGCGCAATTGTACATCGTTAATCTTTGTCTGTGCTTCAACGAAGGCATCATTACGAATTAACAAGAAAATCAGCAAAACAACCCGGTTTCTGAACAAAAACAAACATTCTAAGAATTTCTATTTGAACTGCAGATTACCTGAAAGTCACGCTGATTTCTAAAGATAGTAGCCTATATACCGTATCAACAACTTAGCCGTTTATGAGCTGATAGAATTCAATTTAGTTGATAATTCAAATTCGCTTTGATTGCGAGATTCACTTAACTGATACTCAGCGTCCAACTGTCTACAGATTCTAAACACTCTCAAAAGTCAGCAGATTTTGTCAGTTTTCAAAGTCAATCAATGATCATTCACGGTTTGTCATAAATTGAAGTGGCCTGTACACGTTCATTCACTCAATTGAAGCTGCTTGATTTGACTGCAATCAATTATCTTCAATTGCAGATGGAGGCAATCAGAGGTGGTCGCGCTCCGACAAAATTTTTGCGCTCCGTGCTCCGATTTCGGAGAATTTGAGGTTGCGCATCAATGTATTTATGTATTTACTTCTGAACGACTCTCTAAGTAAGTCAGCAAGTAAGCAAGCGTTTATTCATAAGAAAATAGAAATCATGATATCACATAAATTCACAAATTCCGTTCATTGTCATCATGTACTTTTCAAAGAATTCTTTAAACGTGCCATTGCAGGTAAAAATGTATTCCAAAATTTTTCGGTGCCCGTAAAAGGCATTTCATACTTGTTACAATACATGAGTTTTCTTTGTAAAATGTCACGAAGGATGTGAATCGATATTGATTCCATTTTCTCAAAAATCTTCATAGCTGCTTGGAAAAGTCACTCAAACAACTGCACTTCCTGTTGACCTTTGCCATCAGGGGCCTATTTCACGAAACTTCATCAGTTACCAGTTACCCGAGGACAATCACCAGTTCGGATATTTTCCATTTCACGAACAACTGGTAATTGTCCTAGGGTCACTGGTAAACTGGTAAATCCATTGTAGCGTCACAATCATCAATGTATGAAGATGTATGAGATCATCTGCGCTATATATGACCCATTTAATCCTCACGAGATCGTCAGCATATGACAAAGACCAATGAGAAGCCAGTGCAGCAGAAGTAACTTCAACAGGGAAATCCAAGCTTCTTAATGACGCAATTTTTGATGCATTGTAAATTTCCTGCACCTACTCATTAAATAGCAAGACTCAATGCATTACAGACGCATAAATTCCTATGAACGTCATATGTACTCTTCAATAAAAACATATTGACCATAAAAGTACATCAATCATATGATAAAGTCAAAGCCATAATTGTAACTTATTTGTGACTTTGACTTTTCTATCAATATCGGAGGACGGTTCCCGTTGATGTCGGATTATCAATCATAATATATTTATTCAGACTAGATTTTACTAATTAGCCTATAGACAAATCAAGGGAAAATTTAGACAATGGACCCATTACAATAAATTTGCGGTCCAGACATTATTACCTGATTGAAGAATGAATTAAAATCAAGAAATTTGAGGTTTTGTGGCTTCATTGAAAAATGTTAATCAAAATGCGAACAAAATAGTTACATTTTATTGTAGCAAACAACGAAATGTATGTAGCAAGAAAGAGGTTTCAGATTCGACATTGTTCTAAAAGTTCAGGCATGACCGTATGCAAATGAGCTGATGAGTTCATTTCTGCGATCTTGGTTGGAAATGATGCGATTCTGATCTTCGTTACCTATGAATCCCACCTCCTCATCCCCCTTGAATTTGGGGAGTTTCAAATTGCGATTCACCAGTACCGTCATCAGTTATTGGACCTTCCTTTATAATACACAGATTATGTAGCGCAACACATGCATTCACAATTTCCGCCGCGAAGGTTGGTGGAAATCGCATTTTAAGGATCCTAATTATTCTTTCTATGATGCAACGAGTTTTCCTGTGAGAAATATTAAAATCATTGACTACCGTCTACAAGTTATCGCCAAGAACTGGTGGAATCAACCATGGTAGACAGAGATATATCGAATCACCAAGAATAACGCTCCCAGGGTAATATCATGAGTAATTTCGATTTGAGACTTACTTTATTGACAGTGTTTTTCATCACTTATGCTACAACAGACAAACCAGAAAAGATATTTGATAGGCCTTAAATAACTACTAGTATGTTTAGAAAAACGTATCAACAAAATATTTATGCTTCTAAGTTCTAACAGACTTGACTGCTCAGAAACATTGATAACATCATTTGTTGGTTAACTGCCACCCTGCCCGAGAGACGGATAAAATTTGTGACAGAATTTACCAGTGAAATCTATCTGTTACCAGCTCACCAGCGGTTCGTGAAACTCATTTTACCAGCTGATCAAGTTATCAGTATATTGCTCTGGTTTTCTTGTCAGTTACCAGTTACCAGTGTTTCGTGAAATCCATTTTTGTCAACCAGTACAAATCTACTGATAATTACCAGTTACCAGTGTTTCGTGAAATAGGCCCCAGGTGTCCAATACATGAATATGTATGTGCACACAATTTTCAATTCATTAAATGAGGTGACTTTGTTTTTGGTTAATGTCAACGAATGCAAGGCTTGCATACTCAAAAAGGGATCGAATCAATGCTGTATACACTAAATGAAGATCACATGGAGATAAAAGAGGCTTTAGGCGTCTAATCATGGGAATAAGCTGGCAGGCCTTCGGTTTCAGATGCTTGAAATATTCTCTCTTGCTGTAAGGTCCTTTGACAGTATAATAGCAACGACCTTCATTTTTTTAACTTTTTGTATTGTAAGCGATCTCTGTAAGCAAACAGGATACCGAGTAATCTCAGTGAATCTAACTGAGGAATTGTTGTTATCAAACACAAAATGATTCTTTCTATGATATCGAATATTTTGAGTAATCCATGATCTCATCGGATCACTGATCGGCATCACGTAATCTGCAGGGATAATCTGTTGATCATGTTGTTTTTATGATTAACCACATATAGCAGAAAAGGGCGGCTGTCGAGATAGAAGAATCTCGACAGATGCCATAGTAACAGGAAGCACAAGGCATAACCTTTCTTTACCGCTTTCTCTCTATCTATAGGTCTATTCACACCGGACGCGGCGCGGCGCGTCCAACAAAAATGCCTGTTCTCATCGAGCCGCGTGGCGAGGGGCGGGAGAGGGGGCAACTACAAGTAGGGGAGAGGCAGGTTAGTTGATACGCAAGGTTAGTTGATACACCTACCATTTCTCGGAACTGATGATTTGTCCAGACTTAACAATTTCCACGAATAATACATGTCTGTCACTGGTAATAACTATGTTCTTTAAAATTGCTGAGATGAGTAACTCAAAGAAAAAAATTCAAAAATATGATTTTTGAATTTTTGAGTAAAATTTTGGGAATTGCACATTTTTCACCTAGCAGTGTGCTAAATGATTTTGGCGATCGAATTTTTGCATTAACTGATACTTCATAACATGCACTGCAAATAATCATTAATGAGAATTTGCACCATAATTCAACATTTCAGAAATCCAAGGGTTATTGGGAACAAACGCTTGCAGGTTAGTTGATACAGTGATGGAGAGGTTAGTTGAGACGCGTATCAACTCTCCAGTCATAAAGCTGATGAAATAATTGTGGTATTATGGTGAATGACGCACAATTTTCCTTCGTAAGTTCTTTAGCTTATGAATATCATATCTTCGCAATTCGCACCTCTCCACAATTCTCAAAAAAGGAAAAAAGTAAGTTCCTGCTTATTCGTGTTTATCTCAGTTAACAACATTGTCATACGAGAAAAACTAACTACGTTACATTATATATATTGATAATATGTGCTTTATTTAAAATCTTTTTCTACATATGGAATGAATCACTGCAACCTTAGCATCATAATATTTGAATTTCACTTGCGCTTCAATTCTAGTTAGTATAAAGAGATTGGATCATAGCTTTTTATCATTTCGAATCAACAGCTTGAAGAGAAAGGTTTATCTTTCTCTGTCTTGCTTTGAGTTATAGTTTGTCGGACAATTTAGCTAAAACGTCGGCCCATGAATGGGTATTTGTTACGTCGCGTCGGAAAGTGTCTTTAAGAATTATTCTCATGAGCTTGCCTCTGGTACTCTACGTTTGTGCACTTGAAATAGTGGTTCCTGACAATTTATTGTGATTCTTTGGATAAAATACGCTTTTTATGGCTAGCTAGGCTCTTCTTTATCATTTTTCTTCGCGTTTTTTATTACATTCTTATTTGATTACTTCCTTACGGAAAGTAATAGTATAAAACTGTCTCCTGGTATTGCAATACTCCGTTGGACCCACAAAAATTGCAAGCATTAACATGGTTGACTGTCGGATATCTGTGGCAATTTCAAACTTCACATTTCTTCGCTACACTTTGTGCATAGTCGGATTTCATTGTTGCGTGCTGTCTTTCATTTTGGCTGCTTGGATGATGCAGTTTGATGAAACTTCTGTTTTTTCAAAATTTTGAAAATTTTCTGACACCTGTGTATGACAGTGCTTCAATTAAAAAGAGTTCATTTATAAATTCAAATCCTGTGAACTTGAGAGATTACATCTGTGCTGCCTGATATAGATATTGAATGTAGTTGGAAGTCATCCAGTTTTCATGATGACTTTTTCAAATGTTCATAGCTCGCGAATTCTCTTTTCATTATTTTTTGCCACTTATGTATACAACTATGTATGATATATGTTAATAGCAAAATATACATCCAGCAACAGCGAGTAATCTTTTCAATCATTGGCACTCATGTAATGAAAGAGCAGCGTGTATTATTTTACTGAAGAAGTTGTGGTGTCTCTGATATGCATATCGTACCGAGTCACACAGTAGTTACTCTATTCTTATAAAAATATCCACTTTTTGATGCTCGATTCATGTTTGAATTGATATTATTTGACATATTTTGCATTAGAAATTATCATATTACATACCGTAGTCCTGTTATCCTATTTCCTACTTTTTCCTACTAAGCTTCAAGCTATGATATTACTTTTTCGCCAGTTCTTATAAGCAGTTTTGTAATGTTATGTAATGTAATGTTGATGCCTTTATAAATTTTGTGTTTATATATCAGCTAATCACAATTATCATAATGTTTTTTTTATACTTTCAGAAAGATGCCGCAATTTACAAGAGAAAAACGTGTAGAGCAACAAGAACTACACCTGATGTATTGCTAAGAGCAGCAGATGAAGTCTCGAAGGGGAAATCTATCCGGCAATCGGCAGAAGCATATAGCATCGATAAAATGACTCTACTTCGATTTATCAGGAAACGCAATGCTATTGACCAGTCGCAACAGCAATTTACAGGATATGAAGCGGTTGCCAAGGCGCATTACATCATACCGTTAGAGATGGAAAAAGATTTAGCCGATCACGTGAAAAGTATATCCCTCTAGGTGGACGTCTATTCATTATTCGACGAGATTTCATTGCTCTTCATGATCAATATGGTGTTATACATTTTACATCTTCAAGTTGGAACAAGTATAGAGAACGTATACATCCTCGCATCATGACTTACCTTAAACAAACCAACACTCATAAGCATGAATGTGACAAGTGAACAATGTCTTCTTATCTCTACCTATTCATGTTTTATGACTAAATACAACCTATTCAATCACATCATCTACTTTTCCATTGAAGTATAATAAAGAAAACAAATTTTAATCGTACATATTTATTGAAGGCTTTTATAAAAGTTACGAATGCGCTTTTCATTGACAAGGGTATCATGTGAAAAATGTTTACAAATGTCATGTAAAGAGTCATAATGTAGTCGTTGCATTACAAAGTAGAGGGCATAGGCTCCACATGTTGAAGACAAGGGATGTTGATAGGCCAAAGCATTGCGAATCCATTTTCGTGAATGACGGTTCATGGAACGTGTGACATAATCACAATTTGGTAAGGCCAATGAATCAAAGATTTCACCGCAATAGTTTTTATCAATAAACAAAACTTTCCAGTGTTTGCCGGGTAAGTGTGCTGTATCAGTATTCATGATAATGAATGAGGGTGGTTTTGGTAAAACTGTGGGCATATTATTAATGGAAAACACACCTCGAAATGCTGCAACAGTGCGTTCATCACCATGTTCTTGAACGACTCTCTCTAGCTCTGCATCAGATAAGAATGGTGGAATCGAACACAGCATAGATGAGTACATTGACTGTTTTCGTCAAATCTTTTTCAAAGAAGAATTCTAGTTTAAGACCCTTCGTGGCAGTGCCTGGACGATAAGAAGCGCCTGCTTCATTGTTTGCTGTCAAATCAAATGCATAAAGTGTATGACCTTTAGCAAATTCATCATAGGTCAAACCATTGGTGTCATCAGTATTCCAGTATTTAAAGGTCTCCATAGTATTTTGATATGAGCGAGAATAATTTTCATTAGCAAAGTCTGGGCAAAAAGGAGTACCAGGAATGCAATCCGTATCGCGATACAATCCGATTTGATTTAAACCAAAGTGTTCAAAGTTGAGGGGATTCTTCGATATATTACCATTGTATGCATCATTTGCAATCAATCCCACAATGATCATTTTTGGTGATTGTTTAGGAAACAAACTATCTTTAACAAAGCTCTTTTGCGCACGAGGAATGGTGAAACTATGGATCTCAGTATGATTTACATCATAAAGAGCATCATACTTCTTCAAACCCATCTCGTGACCATTAATCACCGAAGGATTTACTGTCATTCGTCGCACATAAAGTCTAACACTGTCAAACACAATCTTAAACTCAGTCTTTGCTCCGTGAGAATTCAATTCAAATTCAGGATCGTTCGGTAAGAGATGAACTCGCATGTCTACTTTTGACATCAGGAAACGTGATTGACGGAAAAAGTCCAAGTATAGGGGACCATATAATTCACACACCCTACTTTCTGCAGTCCACTTTTCACGAGTGACAAATCCCTTGTTTTTGTCACTATCAAATTTACCAGCTTCATCTTTACACCACCCCATAACAACCATGTGACTCTTTTGTGCTTGTGGCTGGAACTGCATGACTGTTGAAAATAACCGAGATAGGGATAACTGTGTTGACCACCTTCAACCCGAGTTTCACCAATGGTCAATGATACATCCTTGAAGAGCGTTGCTATTGCCAAGTTATTCACGGCTACTTTGTCCTTATCATCAAGGTTGGTACCGTCCTTATTTACTATCTTAAACTTAACATGTAGATTGATGTCATTTACATCGATGTACTCAGCATCATTGCCTGGTATTAAAAATTCAATGACACTACCAGAATCAATACTTGTCTGTGGATAACGAATGGATACATAATTTCTAATGATATCCGTCTGTATAGGTGTTCTATCAAATAAGCAAAGGGATGTGGTTTTACATTCCATAATTAAAACAGTCCACGTCGTCTGCGTTTGCTAGGAGGTATACGAGATGCTCTTCGCTTACGTTTGCCTGAAGTAGAGAGTGGATTGATATGACTGATGACAGACCTGATACCAGCCTTACCGACATTCTTCAAACGCTGTATTCCATGACGCTTTAGCGATTCATGAATCGGCAATCTTCCTGAAAGCGGATCACTTGCTACATCTGCTGCTAATCCTACAGCTTCCTTTAAAGCTGATTTTCCCACATTTGCGATAGTGGGGAGCATCATACCTTTGACAGCACCCAATAGACTACCCCCTTTTTGACGTCTCGATCCAGCATAAACGGGAAAGCCAGCTCCATGACTAGCATAGGAGGGGGCAGAATAAAACGTAGCAGTTTGATCCATAGGTATTTATTTATTTATATTTACACAATTCATTACTTTGCTTAGGAACGTTGACTAACACGACAAAGGTCAGAATGACGAATCCAACTGTTCATTGAATTTGGATAGCCAGCCCATTTCACCAGGCTCCATTTTTCCCCTTGTCGCATTTGGTGACGAAGTATCTTTTCAACCATGTAGTCATCATCTTCTTTGGTGATGGGTGTTATCTCATGACGATAAAAACTCCCTTCAATCTCTTCACCATGATAATCGCGAAGCTTGTAGGTAGTGGGCTTGAATTTCTTGTTAACCTCAGAGACAGTAAATATTTCTTCCGTCCAATTGGGAAGATATCCTTTCGCAAACACGCTTTTCACCTTGGAAATGCGAACTTTGTCACCAACCTGAATGTCACGTTTACCTTGTGATGGTTGCCTGCGTTTAGCATTGATTTCACGGATTGTATCCACCATGTCTGGAGTTATGTCAGCAGGTTTGTGACCAATCATACCATGGTCAGAAGAATTGTAAGCGTGTAGAGTATCTTGTAATACATCCGTCCACTTTTGTGTTACTTTTGCAGTGAAATAGCGCCATAGGCGAGTTCAGTGTACGGTTAAAGCGCTCGACCACTGCAGCCTTGTATGCACTTTTCACACTAAACAGCTCAATGTTGTGTTTGCGAAATAAAGCACGCACATGTCTGTTTTCAAACTCTTTCCCTTGATCAGTCTGAATACGTGTGGGAATGCGTCCTTCACTGAAAATATTTTGGAAAGCCTCGGCCACTTCTTCACCACGCTTTGTCTTGAGTGGTTGAACCCAAGCATAACGAGAAAATAAGTCAATGACAGTTAGGATATAGCGATGGTTAGCGATAGCCTTTATTCTTTTTAGCTAATAAAGAAACATCAGCCAAATCTGCTTGCCATTGTTCATCAATATCATGAACGATATAAGAACGGGTAGGATAACGTTTTCGAGCTTGTGTGTGCAATGTATATGCAGGTTGAGCTTTTAACCATCTCTTCACTTGTTTCTGTGAATAACCACTTGCTTGTGACAACTTTTTCACTGAAGCATAACCTGCATAATGCTTTGGGTCATAGTAAATTGATTTCAGATGTTCATCCATCGTCTATTAAGAGGGATTGTTTATTTTCCTCAAAGTATCAGTCTTTTTCTCTGCTAGGGTTTGCGTTTGTGTTTGAGTCCTGCTTTTGCTACTTTTCTTAGCCGTCTTGTATGAATCACTTTTACAACATGTACTTAAGCAGTTCAATGACACATGAATGTTTGGCAACTCTGAACATGGGATGCAACATAGCTTCTTCATTAAAAGTCTGTGATAAAATCAAATGATGGATAACGTGTTGAAGGTTTTGGTATACGCTTCGGCAACTTCTCGGGTGTTTTCAAAGTTTGCTTGATTCTCTTTTTAGGTCTCTCTACACTTTGCAACTTTCTCTTCCTAGGTGTAGAATCATTTCCCATTTCCTGTAAGGTATCACGACCAAGAATTGCTTTTGGGACATTGAATTTCTTCATACTTTTTAAAAAGAACTCCCATCCTGTAGGTGTAAAGTGACGACGACGATCACGAACAGCATGATTTATTAAATCTTCCACTCTTGAGTCCCTAATGACTGCACCATCATCACCCACCACTTCACCTCGTTGTGTGATTTTCAAGTTGGGTTCGATACTTCGATATAAGCTCAGTGCGCGATTGCGATAGGGTTTGGGTGAACCAAGCGAAAGATCATTGCGTATTTTTTCTTTCAATTGTTTCATTTCTTCTAAGGTAGAACTCTGCTTTATCAAACGATCATATGGATTTTTACTTTGTACAGCTTCTTGTTCATATTGCTGATTAGGTTGTGACATTTGATTTGCCCAAGGTTGATGAGCACTCTGCATTGTAGTCAGATGTATATATTCTTCTTGTGGAATAGCAATCATGCGTTGAAAACCACTCATAGCAATTAATATATGATCATGGGTTTCTCAAAGAGATGACTGCGTAAGCGATAATCTTCAGGACACTCCTGGGTAAAGTCCAAAAATAAATAATTATACGGTTTTTCCGTAGCAGCCTCAAATACTTCAATCAATGCTTTTGACTTGCGAGGACGAACTTGTCGAGATAGGAATTCAACTTGACTTTTATCGCGAGGATTTTTAAAGATGATGTAGTAATGTGTGTTTAGACTTCGAGTCCGTGCTTCCTTTCCACTTGGAAAAAGATTTTGCATAATAAAAATGATAAAGCATGGTTTATGATGAGCAGCCTTGGACATAGCAGTTACTTCTTGTGAGTTCTTATTCTCATTAAGTAAATCATCAAGAATGATAATATCATAGGGTTGAATATCAGCAGTGCTGATAATCCCCGGTTGAACCAAGTAACCCTTACCAACCAATTCACGATGTAAGTTATGTTGATAAATTCCATAGCACCAAACAACACGATTCGGTATGCAGTCAAAAATCTCATTACGACGCTCCAACAATTGCAGTGTTAAATGTGTCTTCCCACTATGAGAGGGTCCTACGATACACATAGTGCGATTACAACGTAAACGGAAATCCATGTTGATTTTGATGAAAAGTCATACCATTTAACTTAGTATCTATCCATTAATGGCTTTATTTGCGAGAGCACCAGCTAAACCTCCCAAAGCAGGACCGGCAGCTGCCATGATGATAGGCGCTAAAAGTGGTAAGAAGCCACCACGTTGTGATAATAGTTTGCGCTTTGTAGGAATTGATGTTTTTGGATTGCTGAAGGTACGAAGAACTTTACCATGCCTGGCGATTGCATTGGCCTTTTTGCTATTTAATGTCATATAACGCACTTTTCGTATTTCCGCACACATTTTACGAATGAAGGCATTGTTTGCCAGCTTCATTGCCTCACATCGATGAGATGGCTTTAATTTTAATAAGCGACGAAGCGTGAGACAGAATTTTTTGTTTGCATTTGATTGACACTTTTGTCTGCGTGAACGGTGAGATGAACGACGTCTAGCCATTTTTACAGGTGGATGTTAGAGTGATCTTTGCTTAAACACGACAGCAGCGTCGAAACATCACCGTCGTAAACGCAATGAAATAGAGGAAGACATTGAGTACAGCACTAGTAAAAAGCAATACACTGAGAACAGCCACAGTACCAGTAGGATAGTCAGAAGCAGCTACATGTGTGGATAGCTGTAATGTATCATTCAGTGAGGTACTATAGTTCAATGGAAACAGTTCAGCTGTGTCGTTTGCTGATATGTTATGAGCCAGACATGAACAATCTGTTTGTATGACGATGTTTGTAAAGTTTAATGCCTTTGCATCAATTGTGCTTAAGTGGAAAAGGCTTCCCATAAGCAACGTGTAGAATACATAACTCCAAGCAAGGTAATGAAAGAATACCATGATGTAACAGTGATGAAAGTGTATTCGTAAACTGATTTGGTTTAAAATTATAAGATAGCATATAGTCAACATCTTCACAGTTTGCGTGAATGATGATAGCATTACTCAAACGATGTATCATCTCTCTACAATCACTGGATGATAATAGTTTTTCCAACACAAGAATCCAATGCCTTGTATAATCATGCTTTCTCTTTTCAATGAGACGATGATACAGTGGTGTCATGGTCATAGATGACTGCTTTAAATTCGACTAGGATTGCATCAACATCATTTATATACATTGACTGTTGAAATTATTTCTTGATCACAGATGGGACACAACATAGTTTCCAAAGGTACATAGCACGTAGAACACATAACAGAATGACAACATGGTAAAAAGAGAAGGGACCGCTCCCTTTTAAAACACTCAACACAGTTCCGTTCACATAATAATTTAAACGTCTCTTCTTCCAATTTCTTTCTAAAGTCACTTTTATCGGTAGAGTTACTTGACAAATCAGTTGCAAATGTCACTTTTTTCTTTTTCACTCCAGATCGCGCCAATTTCATCCCATTTTCACTATGATTACATTGCAGCATGGAAAAATCCTCTATCCATCTTCGATCCAAATGATGATTCATAGCATGCTCATCTAGATCCATTAGTCTTTCAACTAAAGCGTCAGCTTTAATATTTTCATTTACATTTGTAACACTTTCTATAGCCTTCAACGAATAGCCAAGCTCTCTTGCTACAGACCATGAAGTTGGGAAACGAATGCAACTTTTCATCTTCAAATAATTTCAAATGATCATAAGTGTCAGGAATGGACACTCAGTTAAATATGCTTGATATGACTTGTACACCTTTGACAGTATTGATGACTCTGTGTAATCTAATACTTAACTTTCACAAACATGTGTTGTGATAAAAATTATTTGACTGCACCAACGCTTACACTTTCTGACTAGACTTATGAATAAACGTCATGATACACTTTCTGACGACACTCACGAATAAACAACATGATCAAACTTTATTTTCTCAAACGGGTGTCGCGGTAATATTATTTGACTACACTAACTTTGCAAACCATGATACACTTTCTGACTAGACTTATGAATAAACGTCATGAATAAACTTTCTAACTATACATCAACCTGTGTTGCAGTAAAACCTTTGTACGACACTGACAAGAGCTTGTTCACTAGCAAAGAGAGACGTCTGTGATGTGTTGCGTGTGGCGCATGAATGTCCTCCCGTTTCATTCCATTCATCATTTTTCTTCCCCTCTGCATTCCACATCCGAGGATATGTGGCGGGCTTGGGACCGCTTTAGCTGCATTAGAAGGTTGGCCCTTAAGAGGGCTCATGAGGCGTTCCCGACGAAGGGTGATGAAAGAATGTGTTGCATGTATGAAAGTTGATCTTATGTTTTTAAAAAGACTATCGTCTAACTTGGGTGGGACTGGCCGATCCTGCTGAGAGAGACTCTTAGTCTCTCTATGTCAGCGACATCAACCTCCTCTACTACCACCCGACTGTCAGAGGGCGGAATATAGCCCCACTCTGTTGAATCGGTATCATCATCGACAGCCGATGAACCAATTCGAGCAAGATTGTTATAAATCCTTTCTCGCTCTTCCATCTGCGAAAACTCTTCAAATAGATTTCTCGGCTTCAACCGAGACTTGTCAGGAGAGCTGACCAGAGTGTTCGGCGTCTGCATGACTGAAATGAAATTAAATGAGAGTCAGCGGTTTATATACCCAGCGAGCAAAAAGCCATGATTCAGACTTTCCTTATTTGGCCATGCTTTTAACTTGACAACAGCAGTTTTACCATGTATGGACATCGGCAGTCACCGTGCTTTCTGTTACCAACTCCCAACACAAAGACGGATTCCCCTATGACGCGAAAAGGTTTGACGTCAATGCTTGCAGTAACCGTCCCATTTTTAGCAAGTTACAATGACAAACGATAGACGTTGCCAAGCCTGAGTTACTGAGGCTAGACGAAGAAGGCCTGATGGCAAGCCAGCAACCGTTTGGGTGTTAAGCTCTTGAATCCGTTACAGGCATTACTCAGAGGGGATCTTATCCCAGCTCCAAGGCCTCGACCCACAAATCCAGCCTCGAGCGGACAGAGCGTGCGTCATGTCACTGTGTTGGTATCCGGGCCCCAGTTTTGACATGAAAACCGGTGGAGTTATTTACAAGAGGAAACGACCCAAGTCACAGAGACTCATAAACGACTGCTTTTCATTCAAAAACTTTAATTATTATCATTAAATATGAATTTAAATTTTTCAGTATTTTAGTACTACTCATAAAACGTTTATAAGTAGTCTGTCACCTACAGCACAGCAAGAGCTGTCGAATATTTTTGAATCAAGTCGAAAGGACTTGTAGAAGCAAAGTTATAGCCGTTTGAAGATTTCGGCCTACTATCATCAAATGGTCAGTCATGCTATACTGACTAACCTATAAGCCTGACACCTTAGCTGATATCAGCAATGGAAAGTCAGAAGTCCGATATCGGAACTCAAGAGAAACGACTTACCTGTAGTCAGTTTCTCAACTAAGTGAAATTCCTCTCCCGATCCCATTCTTATATACCCTGTGAATATGCAATCGATAAGAGGGGGAGTCAAGACATTATTTGTCACAAATATGACGCTGATTCCAAATCTGGTCTCTGTTTCCCGTCCGAGGCTTACTTCACCCGCTAGAGCGATTTTCATAAACATTCTAACTCTGTCGTTTTTTCGTCAATGTCCCAAAATTTCAATAACATCTCACCTCTAAACGAAGGCAGATACGAACAAGCCATGTTTTCCACTGAATTTGTCTCACTCCCAGCTTTCAAACGAGCTATTGCACGACTTTCTACGATGTCTACAACCAAAGTTAGAAGATCGCTGCCGAGGGGGGGGGGTCAGAACTTTTTCTCTCCGATTGAGTTGGGAAGAAGTTGCTAGACCCAACTTCCGAATTTGTACCGGACGTTTTAAACCAAAACGTCCGAATTTGCACTCCATTTTCCCATCGGAGGTCTCCTTCTGCCCGAAAAACGACTTTTCTCATCCCAAAACCTCCAACACCTGCCTTTTCCAGCTCTGACGGTTTCCTGCCATTTTCCTCCCTAAACCTAAGAAAATTAGTCCAAACTGAGCTTTCCACTGCTTTTTTCTCACTCTTAGCTTTCAAATGAGCTATTGCACGACTTTCTACGATGTCTACAACCAAAGTTGGAAGTTTGGCAGGAGAGGGGGGGGGTCAGAACTTTTTCTCTCCGATGTCACTAGAAACATCCTTCCTAACCCAACATTGGCCAAAAATTCCGAATTTGCACTCCGTTTTCCCATCCGAGCTCTCCTTCTGCCCGAAAAACGACTTTTATCATCCCAAAGCCTCCAACACCTGCCTTTTCCAACTCTGACGGCTTCAAAGATTCCACCCCTTGCCGCACAAGAAAACTCCTCCTTCCATCCTTCCTAACCCAAAATTGACCAAAAATTCTGAATCTGGCCTCCGTTTTCTCATCCGAGGCCTCCTTCTGCTCGAAAAACGACTTTTCTCATCCCAAAACCACCAACACCCGCCATTTCCTCACTCTATCCCTCACACATCGCCTTCCTTCCCACCCCTTGCCTCATCACTCCTCCTTCCTTCCTTCCATCCAGAGGGGGGACCCGTTTCTTCCTCTCGGACCCATTCCTCCCAACACATCCTTGGCCAACTCCCTTCCTTCCAGAGGGGGGGGCTGAGTCAGCATTTCACATTTTGCGCGTGAATTTGCCATGGGGTTACTACTGGCGTTATCTTTTCTACTGGTTTTACAATGTTCATGTTACTGAGATTGCTAAGAAGTGCTACCATCATTTTTTTAATTTTACGGAACATGAAACGTCTTATATAATTGACTTCCAAAAGTTATACGTGTTGCATTTCTTTCATTCGTTCTATTCTTTTCAATAGTTATATATCCGTGTATTTGTAATATACTCGCGTACCTGTAGAAGCAACTTTCCCGTGTTGAATCAAGAGCAGCAAAAATTTCAAACTCTTAACATACTGTGAACTGTTGCTGATAATTATGATGAGAGGAAATATGATTATGCATCTTTTTCGTCCTGATTCTTGTGTGTATTAATAGTCAGAGCTGAAAGCTTGTTTCTTAATATCACGTTTGGTTAGAGTTCAGGGTTTAATTGCTGTGTTAGTTATCATAATGTGTTAGTGTGATGATTTACTTTCTAGGCGATGAGTTCCCTTTGTGAGTAGGCCTATTCCGCCGAGGATTGAGAACCAGGGTAAGAGGTATGTTGTTGTAATGAATGAATAGACTCTTGTGTTTTGGTCAGTTGTTTGACTGGCAGACTATTCGCCACACATCGTTGTAGTGCATCACCAATACAATTGATTGGTCCCCTACTGTGTGCTGTTACCTAAAGATAGCAACAAAGCTGAATGAAGATAAGATACTCAATATATGTATGATACTTCTGATCGAATATAACGTGCTAACCGAACTTAAGTATCGCTTAAAGTTTTAGTGGTGAGACAAAACCGTGTAGGCCTATCTGTTACGGTGATTAATTGATGATATCTCTAAATAGTCAAAGAATGTACTTTTAATAACACATCCACGTCATTTTGCAAGACTCGGTGTATAATTCGAAGTGAGAATTTCATGCACAAAATTGCTCATGTTTTTAAGTCTTCTAAGCATATAAATTTTCTAACTGAAATCAAATTTTGAAATAAATATAACAACATAAATTAATAGGGCCTATCAATTATGATTATTAAAGATACCAACATTCGAGAAATGTTGTGAATATATCTTGTCAAAATTAACTTTGAATTAAAAAAAACGCCAATTATCATTTTGTGATGTAGGCATGCCTCGCACACAAGCCAACATTAAATACAAGAAGGAAATGGGGCGAAGATGAAGTCAGTCAATATATCAGTGAGCACAGCGACTCGGAAATTTCCGAAGGATGTCTTTAAATTGCAGGAGGTTGTGAAAACATATACGAAAAATTCTTTTTATGAAGAGGGAGAGAAGATGTAAAGATGAAAGCAAGTCGTCATAGGCCCCATATATCATTTTCAAATCAGATGATTAAGCCTAACAATTATGAATCAATGTATGGACATGGAGATAACACTACCTATGTTATCCAAATGATAAATTTTGTCTGATCTTTAATGTGTATGACAATATGACATGAGTAAGATGAACTCGTACAGTCCAAGTCATGTGGTACAACCCATACAGTCTAGGTGTAAAGTATTATTCACTAGTTTAATTAATACGGTCATATGAAGTTAGCTAAGCATAGATGTAGCGACATTTAAAAAGATACAGAACAGATTAGTTTATCATTAAAATTCTTAAGGCAACAATTTTAAGTTTAAATCTTTCAAAATCAATCAAAATACATTCTATTCTATGAAATTGAGCACAAAATACTCTAATGCTCATTTCCTTAATATACGGAACATATGAATGGTTTCTTTCTCCAAAACCAATTTATACTTGTCCCGTTATAATTTAACCCCCAAAACGCAGGGTAGGCCTAATCATGGGGCAGTTTCTGGGTTAAATAAGTACCGGTATAAAACTACAGCGAACTGAAACAAATAGTTAAAGGTTTCCATTACTGATTTCCTGTAGATTATATGTGGGTTCATATGGATTTATATTTACCGAGATATATACCGTTAAGTGTTTATCGAATTTGTCCCGTTTTTTTACCCCGCTCGACTATAATTTGAATAGGCTCTAATAGACTATAACTTGAGTCCATTTTCATCATAAAACCAGTACCGTATTAGGCCTACTTACTTACAACAACCGTACAAACAAGTCATCGTGTCAATAACGTGTTTCGATGTTTACTTAAAATGTGAACTGAACACCTACAAGACGAAAATATCATTTTGCAGTTGTTATCTGTCGATATTCAATACTTATGATCTAAACAGTATATAACAAAAGATAAAATTAGGCTATGACAATACTAGTAATAGAAGCCTACTTATATACATATAAATAAGACAGTTTATCCCTGATAACGAATTATGCCTATGTTACGGTTATCTTAACTAGGTCTATATATTCAAGATTTTTAAATACTTATTGCTAACTTCAGAGCCGAAATTATGCAACTCGTTCAATAGTCCATTTTATGTTATTTGGTTCGTAACAAGGGACAATCTGGCTCGACTGGATTCTTTACATGATTACCAAGATTAATTCCAAAATTTTCGAAGAATAGAACACTTATCGGCGCGCCGTGATCTAGTGGTTTATATTATACTGGGAAGCCACCACGCGGTGCGAGTAATGGTATATAGACCGTTCCAGGACACCTCCAGACTCTTATAAAATTTTAAAAATAAAGGTACCCCAAAAATGCAAAAAATGCAAAAACAAATTAATATATGACCGATTCAGGACAACTAAGAAAAAAATAAGATACCTCCAGAATGAGTATAGGAATATTCCATACACTGAAAAAGAGGTTTATAAAAATAAAAAATAAAATGATAAAATCAGAAAAAAAAAGTTTTAAGTTCGTTGGGATTTTTTCATACACTGAGAATGAGAAATGTAAAAAATATATATGACCTCCGGACTCTTATAAAAGTAAAAAAAATCAAGGTACCCTCAGAAATGTAAAAAAAATATATGACCTCCGGACTCTTATAAAAGTAAAAAAAAATAAGGTACCCTCAGAAATGTAAAAAAATATATGACCTCCGGACTCGTATAAAAGTAAAAAAATATGATATCTCAAAAATGAGTATAGGAAATATTTCATACACTGAAAAAGAGTTTTATAAATAAAAATAATTTTAAGGATAAAATCAGAAGATTGTACTCAAAATATTTCTTTAAAAATGGATGAAACAAAAGTGGAAGAAACCTCAACGGGGACGGCGACGACGAAAATGGAAGAAACCTCAAAATATATCCTTCCTTATCATATGAAATGAACATCGAAAAGATGAATAAAGAAAAACACAAAGATAGAGTACGTTATATGAAAGATAAGCAATCTCAATTATTATTAAGATAGGAGCATTATAAAAAATTAAGAAAGAGATGGACTAAAGTTAAGAATGTAACACAAGGAATTGGAATATTTTTAACAATAAGTTTAGGTGCTTTAACAATTGTTATATCTTCAGGTGTTTTAGTAATTCCAGTAGTTGCTACTGCTTTAACAGGTACGGGTGTTTTACAACTTCATTTATTACAATGTTAGAAAAATCTTTAATATCAAAGAAACGAAAATCATTAAAAACTAAACATTTACATATTAAAGAAGTCTATGATAAACTACATTATTATTTTCAAAGAGTCTGTGATGACAATGTTATTACGTTAGATGAGATTGAAAAATTTGATCAAATAGCTAATGAAGCTAATAATAAAAAATTCATTTTTCAATTTAGAAAAAAGTTGATGATAAAATAAAAAAATAATAAAAAAATTTTATGATGGTAAAATTTCTAATAAAAGACAATGATGACAATTTTAGAAGAACTAAAAACTTTCATAGACAAAAGAAATTAAACAAATCTTTAAACGAGAAAACTTTAAACGAGAAGATGTCAGACAACAAAGCAATAAAAAAATAATTTGTTCAGTAAAATGTCTTTGTTGTATTCCAATGTTACCACAAAATTCAAATATTATATTTTAAAAAATGGATAAAATTAAAGCTGATAATAATAACAAAAAAAATATTATAATACTATATTTGTATATTTGTAACCCCTGGTAGGTCTTTATTTTCGTTTTGCGTGTCTCTCTTCACTTATGGGTTACTTAATCACTTATTTTGGTTAGCACTCTGGTTTCTACTCGATCCTAGCGATCCTCAGTCGAGCCCGAATACAGAACAACTTTGATCGATACGTAAATATAATTGCCTTTATCAACCGTTCACATAAATCAATCATAAATTCACATGAGGATGGAGAGAATACGTGCAAATAGAGAGGGAGAGAGAGATACAAATAGAGGGAGAGAGAAATAGCTTCAGCCTCACAGGTAGTTTAGTGGGAAGAGTAACGAATGGAGAAGTAGTGCTTCGAGCCTCTGCTGTACGTCTAGTTACTCAGGGCCTCTCGGCGCGATCTTTCTAGGTCGGTCTAGGGCCTTCGGACCTTACGCCTGCCTTTAGCTATCGTTATACTCACTCTCTCGTCCGGTCGGGTCGTAGCTATCTTGATCTCTTGATCGGCTAGCGGATCTACTGCTGTGCGTACACGGATCGTCGACTGTTCTTGGTATCGTTGCTGTTTTGAGCCTCGTTTATATATTATCCTTTGGCTTTGATCCGGTGCCGCCTGCCCCCAAGCGTTTCGAACTCCTTTCCTGATTATTATTTATTTAGTGGGGCACTTACGGCGGTCTCTTTTGATAGATCTGGGGACGATCGCTTTTCAATTCCAATATTACGTGATACGATTCTTTGCTGCCTTATTTCTCACGAAACCGATCTCGTCACTTACGGCGGTCTCTTTTGATATTTCTGGGGACGATCGTTTTTCAATTCCAATATTGCGTGACACTCTTCTACGCGCTCTGGTTTCCCACGGATCTGATCATACCCCGGCGCCTGGAATGGTAATTTATGTTTTCCGAACGGCGCCACTTTTATTGTTCTGACCTCCTTTGTCTTTCCTTATTTATTTGCCGTTTATCATTCGTTTGGCCTCTTACGTAACCATCTCGTTTGTTTCTCTTCCTGCTCAAGTTCCTAAATGTGACCCGGCTTGCTGTACTCTAAGGGTCCTAAGGCTGGGGATCGAGTCCTCCAGGTTACACTCCTACCGGGAGCGAAAAAGAGCCGCGTCCTCGCGGTTGGAGCTCAAGGGAGGGAATCATCCAGTCGGGACATGGTATAGTCCACTATGGTTTTACAGAGGGCCTCTTCCGTGGGGAAACCGTTAAGAAACGGTCCCAGGCTGTACGGCCGACGGACGAGGCGGAGGGTGCGGGTCAGGGTATGGGGGTTATCGGGTGGGTATTGGAGGAGTAGTAGGCGGGGAAGATGTGGGCACCAAGAATCGAGGGGCTCTACAACGGGGCTCAAAAGGGTAAAGGGGAGATTATCGGGGAGTTGCAGAATAACTGCTCGGAATAGGTGGGACCAGGCAAGGAGTCGATGGACAGCGCGATCAGAATGGGGAAGAAGTACAGGGTTCCGGGCGGTGAAAGGGGTGTGGTAATTCAAAAATTGTGGGGACGATTCATATGGGGAGGTGGGTTGGGTCGTAATTACTAATATCAATGGGGGGTGGGCAAAGCGAACGGGTCGGGGACTCGAGCACCCCAGCACTTGGCGTTGAAAGTGCTGGATGCGCTCGAGGATTCCCCGCCATAGTTGGGAACGATGCTGGAAGTAAGGGGCTAGGGCGTAGAGGGTATCAAAAATAAGGGTGTAAGGGGTGAAGAGTTCACGAAGGAAAGGGCCGAAACGGACAGAAAATTGGGGAAGTGGGAGGGTGTCGGAGAAGGTGGAGAGGTATCGGGCAAGGGAAAGGACGACGTCTCGGTTGTGGCCCATGATGGGGTAAGGCGTGTCGACGCCCAACCGAGGGGACAAATGGGGTTGGATGGCATTAGCAATGGGCTCGGGGTATGGTGGGGCTAGGCCGGTAACGGGTGTTCTGTTGGGTTGAGGGTGGGAAACGTGGGGGGAAAGACTGGGGAGGGGTTCCTCGGTTTGTGGGTCCGAGTCCCAACCGTCCAACTCATTGCCATCTACTAAGATGACGAATGAGTCGGCTATGGGGGTTGGGTCGGCCTCGGGTGTAACCGGTGGCAAGCTGGGGGTAGTGAGGGAGCGAGGAATAGGGCGAACCGGGTCACTCACCTGGAGGGCTAAGGCCATGGCCCTCACCGTCTGGAGGGCACAAGTGACCCTCCCCGGCCGACGGTGTGCCCGGATGCACGGCCCCTGGCAGTAGTGCTGATATGCTCCTGAAATCAACCGCACGGTCAGGTGGCGAGTGGCTGATAATCGAGAGAACACGCCTCGATCGCGCGGTCGCGCCGCGCAGATAGAAGTCAGCGGTCCGTTGGCCTGAAGGAAAGCGCTGAGGGAGGGCTCTATGCCCCGTAGTGTTGGTTGAAATGTTAGGAAGCTTGCCCTCAGGCCGTGTGGTTGGCGAGGTCCCAGGGCGCGGGTGCTTCCCTCCGGCCTCAGGAAACTGTGGAACGTCACCAACAGCTGATATTGGTTGTTGACGACGGCGACTGCGACTTCCACCACGCCCGTGTCGCTGCGTCGGGCCGGCTGGGCTGTGTCCTCGTCAAACGTGCCCTCCGTGGCTAACAATAATGATTTGTCTGATGCCACTAAAATGTGAAAGGATATTGACATAGAACAATTTCTTTACTGGAAGAAATACTAAGGCAGGCGCTGTATAAGGTCACTCGGTACAGTCGTTCTGGTAGCGCCGATTTCAAGGCCAGTGAGGTAGGTTCAGGGCTCCTCAGATCTCAACAGCCGTTGTTGAACCGTACAGCTCGATCTTGACGACTCACACCACCTTGGAGCACTCAGATTGCGCTTTCATGGTCGACAACGAGGCCATCTACGACATCTGTCGCCGCAACCTCGACATCGAACGCCCAACATACACCAATCTGAACCGTCTGATCGGCCCGACCTAGGGGGTCAGGAATTCGGCTCCATCACCCTCTATCTGCGTCTCGATGGCGACTGAATGCGGATATCGCATGCGGGTGTCTGCCATGACCTACGTTATTGTGATACTGTCGATGTTTAAGTACGATGTAAGGGTTGAACGTGTGAGAAAACCGTACCTGACTTACAGGATGTTACCAAAAAATAAATGTTCGTGAAGTTTTGATCCCTACTGTTCCACCAAGGTGTGAAGGGTACTAAAAGTGACATTTGATTTTAAGAGGTGAAGCAGATTTAAAGTGTAAATAAAGTGCATTAGACAGAAAAAAATCAGTTGAGGATGAAAGCTGCGTTATCCGCTGTCATAATATGGAGTTACGCACTATGACGATAAAAGTAACAGTCCATTAAGTGACACAAAATTCGAATGGAGATAATAGTGCAGTAAATAGGAAAATTAAGTTGAAGATGAAAGATGTGGTATTCACTGTCATAATATAAAGTTAGTGACTATCACTGTTTACGGCTTCACGCCTTGCTCACCCGTGGCGCCCCGCGCCATGCGTTGTTTTTGTTGATGAAGAAAAGCACGGAATTGGCTCCTTGTCATTCTCCTTGTGGGTGACGTGGCCTCCGCTACAGGCTCGGGCGAGTTGATAGCCTGTGGCGCTGTTTGATCCGCCTGTTGTTTGCGTGGCCGCCCACGGCGTCGTGTGGGGACTGAGGAGGTCTGTCCAGTTCCACTCGCAGGTAACAAATCCCTTGGTGGTCCACGTTTATCGGAAGTTGTTTTCTTGCCCGTGGGTGGATCCGCGTCACGAGCGTTCTCAGTCTTCCGAGCCGGTTTTGTTGCTCGTCCCGCCGCGGGTGGACTGACGTTCTCGTTGGAGTCCACTGGATTCGGCATATCTGTTGGTTCCGTTCGTCCAGGCGGTACTGGTTCCTGGACACTATCGCCGAAAGATTCTTCCGCGACCGCTCCGGTTGATGTCGTGGGCGGGGCGGGTGATTCCCTTGACGACGTTGTAGATTCTTCCTGCGTTGGGGGGTTGCGTTCTTCTTCGGAGGTCGTTGGTTCCGTCAAAACTGTTGTAGGTTCGTTCGAGATCTCTGGTTCCTGACTATCCTCGACTTGTACCGGTTCTGTATTCAGCGCTGTAGAATCCGATGAAGGTGGGAAAGCCGGCGTGTGTGCGGTAAGGGCCATTTTGCACCGGTTAATATTCACCCATTGTCGTTTTAGAGATGGTTGGTTTACCGGAGTGACCAGAAGGGTTGTGTCCGTCATATCCAGAATGCGGAATGGACCCTTCCAAAGCTTCTGTAGTTTTGGAGATAGCCCTTTTTTCGGTTGAGGTGTATGTACATAGACCCGATCGCCGATAGCAATATGCTGGAGGGTATCCGTTGCGGTCCGATCGTACATCTCCTTCTGATGGGCTTGAGCTTGTATGTTATTGTCTCTAGCAATGGCCCACGCTGTGCGTAGTCGCTCTCCCAGCTCGTGTCGATACGACCTGAGTTCGTTATCCGCCGGTGGGTCTTGTAAGACAATGTCACAAGGTAGTAAAGGGTCACGTCCGAACACAAGATAATACGGGCTCTCCTTTGTCGATGCATGAACACTTGCCCGGTAGGCGAATAAAACGGGCGCGATGTAGAGGTCCCAGTCTTTCTGATTTGCTGCACAGTAGTGAGAGAGCATTCGTATCAAAACGCCGTTCATCCGCTCTACCAGTCCATCACATTTGGGGTTGTGGGATAGGGTGAAAATTTTGTGAGTATTCGTCAGTCGGCATATGTTCTTTAGCAGAGAACTCGTGAAGTTCGCTCCTCTGTCCGATAATAATTCGCGCGGACAGCCGAATCTGCATACTATCTCGTCGATGAACAGCCTAGCGATTGTTTCGGCTGTCTGGTTGGGTGTGGCAAAGGCCTCTACCCTTTTTGTTGCGTATTCCACAAAAACAATTATGTAGCGATTTCCTCGGTCCGTTTTTGGATAAGCTCCCGTAACGTCCACTCCAAAGCGAGTGAACGGCGGGGGTACTGCAATAGGATGCAGTGGGACTTTGATCTTCGTCTGAGGGTTGTTCCTCGCGTTACACGACGGGCACTCAGCAATCCATTGCTGAACGTCCCGTTTCATACCTGGCCAGTAGTAAAACTTCTGAAGTCTAGATAACGTCTTCTCGGTCGCCAGATGACCGCCAAATATTCCTTCGTGGAACTCGTTATAAATGTCCTGGTGGTAGGGCGGCGGTAGAACCAACATGAATTTATTAGCATCCGACAGCTTGTACAACGCGTCTTGACGAATCCTAAATGTATCAAAATGATTTCGAACAATTAATTTTTCGGTGGCGGACAATTCGGTTACATTAGGTCTGAGGCCTCTGAGCTTTTAAATCAGAGCGGCCAAGAGAGGGTCGGCTGCTTGAGCAGTCCGAACATTCCCTAAATCTGATACTGCTCGGATATTATGGACATGTTCTTGCGCCTCTACAGTCTCGATCCGCGACAGAGCGTCGGCATTATTATGCCTCCCTGGTCGGTATGATATTGTCATATCGAATTCTTGGAGGCGCAATGCCCATCTAATCAATCTTGAGGAAGGGTTGCGATGTGTAAACAGCCATTTTAGGGGCCCGTGGTCAGTGACTACGTCGAATGGTTTCCCCCATAAGTAACATCGGAAATGCTCGCATGCCCAAACAATAGCTAGCGCCTCTTGTTCGATAGTGGCATAGTTACGTTCACATTTGTTAAGAGATCTACTCGCATATGCTATGAGGTGCTCCTCGGCTTTAGTACCCTGTGACAACACAGCGCCTATTGCAACATTGCTAGCGTCCGTTTGGAGGGTAAATGGTCTGTCAAAGTCTGGAAAAGCCAGAATAGGAGGAGTAGTCAGTCTTAGTTTTAGCATCTGGAATGCTTGCTCCTGCTCAGTGCCCCAAGCGAAGGTGGCATCTTTCTTTTGCAGTTGAGTTAGCGGGTCTGCCAACTTCGCGAAATTTGGAATGAATCGCCGGTAGTACGATGCTAGTCCGACGAATTGTCGTATTTGCTTAACGGATGTAGGCGTGGGGTAATTTTTCACTTTGTCCGTATTAGCTGGGTCCGGGCGCATTCCTTGTGCTGAAATTATATGACCCAAAAATCTGACCGATTCGTGCATAAATTCGCATTTCGTAGGTTTAAGCTTCAGTCCATACTCTTTTACTCTTGTTAAAACTTCGGCAATGTCACGCAAGTGTTGTTCGAATGTTGCTGAATATGTTATGATATCGTCGAGATATACTAAACATGTCTGGTTCTGGAGCCCGCTGAGGACCACTTCCATAGCCCGCTGAAAGGTAGCGGGTGCGTTGCATAATCCGAAGGGCAGTCGTGTAAATTGAAACGTGCCATATGTCGTAAAACATGTCTTGGGCTTGGATGTCTCCCCAACTTTGATTTGCCAGTAACCGGAGAAAAGATCGAGCGTAGAGAAAAATTTTGCGTGGCTGAGGCTATTAGCCGTTTCATCGATTCGTGGTAGGGGAAAATAATCCTTGCTTGTTATGGTGTTTAATTTTCTAAAATCAACGCAGAATCTAGTGGATCCATCTTTCTTCCGCACTAGCACTATGGGGCTAGCAAATGGACTAGCTGAAGGTTCTATCACTCCTGCCTGTATCATTTTGTCAAGGTGTTCTCGGAGGATCGGTTTCTGTCTTTCCGGAATTCGATACGCCTTTTGACGAAGCGGTGGATGGTCCGAAGTAAAAATATCATGTTCAACACTTGGCATCAGTCCAAGGTCGTACTCATGTTGTGAAAAAGTGTCCTGGAAAGAGTATAAAATATCTTCTAAGCACTTCCGTTGAAATGTGTTTAGCTGTGCGGGGAGTGAAAACATGGAAAGGAAAGCGTCCCGCTGCAGTGGATCTCTTATCTCTTCAGTCGCTATAGACGTCTCGCAGGGTTCTGCCTCGCCTATCTTAGTTCCTTCAGCGATTGTGATTGGTTCATTAGAGATATTTAAGACCCTTAAGGGTATTTTGGATTCCGATGGTAATCCGACACTTGACGCGAAGCGAAGGAAAGGGTTGCTTGGTCGGCAGGGCTCGAACAGGACAGGTTCTTGTGGAATTCGGGTGCTCAAAGTTCCAGGAATGCAGACTTCTGCGCGAGGGGGTACCGTCGTTTGATCCGTAATGTATACATGACACACGGAAGGTACCGGTGTTGTGATGTCAACATTTTTATTGACATAGTCTATGGTAAGTGGGCCAAGTTTCGTCAAAAAATCGACTCCAAGAATAACATTGAAAGGAGATTTTTCCATAATCACCACAGTCTGCTGAAGTTTTCTCGGTCCCATCTCAATCTGTACTCGTGCTCGTCCGATAATTGGGAGTTGATTGCCATCGACTCCAGAGGCTTTTAGGTCAGTCGGGGCCCATTTTAGGTCAATTCTGCGTGCGAAAGTATTGCTCAATAATGTTACGGAGGAGCCTGTATCAATTAAGGCTTCAGCACTATGATCATCCACTTTTATTGTAAGTACGGACTTATTTTGACCGCGACAGGCGGCTACTAACTCCTCAGGCGCTGGATCCGAGTAATTAATCGGCCAACGTTCGAGTGCATTCCGCGTGTCCTTTGTCAGTGAAGTAAGCTCAGTTATGCCAGGTAAATCATCTAGCTCGTAAGGTGGGGAAGAGGGGGGGGGCTGAGGCCGACGCTCCCTCTTCAGCTGTACTTCTTTGTGGTAGCGATTGAGAGTTAGTGCTGTTCGGTCGGTTGACTGTCGCTATGATAGGTCGTCGAAAAGTGAAGTAATCTGCTGAAGCACATGCAAGGCAAAATCGCATGCGTGGCCACAGACAGAGTCCTGCCAGGTACACAATGTATATGGTGACAGCTACACATACCAGAAATACCCATAGCTCTCGCATGTTGACTCGGAATCCGAGCAAGAAGCTTAGTGACGCTTTCTCAGTAATAGAGTTGACGAATTGTTTCGCTACGGCTTCAGGCTTCGAGTCCGATTGGACTCCCAGTTCATGTAAAATCATTTGTTGTTGAGACAATGTACTCAGTAGGTTATTCTGGCTTTTTGTTGTAAAGACTTCCGTCCAATTATACATTCCCATAGCGTGAATAATCATATGTGGTGTTTTGGGGACGGTAGTCCAATTGAATTGGAACATCGGGAATGGGTGTCTGCTATGTAATTTATGGATGGCACCACTTGGTTCGTAATTAAAGCATGACTCATTGGCGCAGAAAGGAATATCAATAGCGTCATGACACTGCTGTAATGCGGAGCTCTGATGTACAATATTTGTGAGAGGATCCATATATCCGGTTTTGACGTAACCATGTAAATAAAATTTTAATGGTAGCCAGACTGTGCATTTGTTCTTCATAGACTCTATTGTGTAATTCGTTATTGGAGAGCATGGCCAAATTTCTATGTATTCGGTTGTGGATCGAGCATGAATATACTTATGATTCAGCATCGATCGGGCGACGAGCGTTGGGTGTGAAACTACTGCTGAACGGAGGATATTTAATGAGCTGCGGTAATTATGACACACTGACATAAGCGCTGTATCGAATGCAAATTTAACATAGTTTGTTAGGGTCGTTTGAAGGGCCTGCAATTGTGATGCCACCACTTCCGCTGAGGTGACCGTTCGTTTACTGCGCTTTTTATAACTTTTCTTGTTTTCCGAGTTTATGTGAGCCTTTGTTAGGTTAAGGCGAGGAAAGTGAAAGGATTTTTCTCCTCCTATGACATCGACTACATAGATCCCTTGCTCCGATATGTACAATGTGCCATCACAGTTGTGGAAAGTTTTTCTTTGTTTGGGGTAAGCCAATGCCATTTCTCCGGTTAGTGATAGCCATCGGTCATTCATTTCGTGTCCGTCCATCCGTTTCCATCGTTTGAACTTGCAGGCTTCTTCCTTTTCAGTCACCCAGTACATGTACGATTTATCAGGTAGCTGACAGTGGCCTGTCCGATATGAGCATGAATTGACATTACCGCCGGTTGACTCCATATGTTCTGCTTGGTGGCGTTTATATACCTGAATAGGTATAAGGTAGCAATTGGTAATAACAGTTGTTTTATGACGCCTTAGGGTACGTGTAGGTATATGGATAATTGGTCGACCATAGGCTTTTAACTTGTTTCAACTTTCCTACTGAGCATTCTTTTCTATCTATCATAGTCTTACATTCTCCGCGCGTAACAGTTAAATGTTCCACATTTGTTTTTAACCGCCGTTCGTCTCCAAAGAAAAACGTGAGAGTTTTAAAAGTTTTTCTTATCTTTACGCAATGGTACCCAGAGGACTTATATTCGAGTAGATTAGGTTTGTACAGAACATAAGTTTTTGCTATTGGCACTTGGCCTTTTAGTTTGCCCGTTGTTTTACACTTAGGGTTCCGAGGCAAACGCCAAACTATACGACCTGCTGTCTGCTGACACATCATAGGGAGGGGATAGGTCTGTACCTCTCCTGTAGCAAAAACGATAATAGGCAGGAGAATGAGGATGGAAAGCGTAGCTAATCGTTTTGAATAAGGAATCCTAATTTTTCCTTCGTCAAACGTTGTACGAAAGCTAAGCAATTTTTCATAGTAGAATTTCTTGACTTTAGCATAGCTGTCGGCGCTAACAAAGTCTTCATGAATCTTGGTTCTCCGTACCGTCCCTTGCCCGTCAGTACTTACCACGAGTTCGGGTCCGTTCGACGCAGTCGTAAGATCGTTCCTGGTATTCGTTGCGACGCTGCAGATAATTTGATCGTCGGTCGAATCCGCCTTCGGCGCTCCGATTTCCATCATATGGTGTTGCAGGTCCCGATGGACTTCGGGACTTGTCACCTCGTCGTCTGATTGCGCAGTCCCATCCGACGCGGTGTCGAAGAAGTCAGCGTCGCCATCGCATGGTGAAAACGATGCATAAGGAAAGATATCTGCCGCGTGTGTATCTGCGCGAACGATCTCGTCGTTTGGTAGGAAGGATGTACAAGGAAAGACTCCGGACTCCGTATCTGTGTTATCAATGTTGTCGTCGACGGTCTCTTGGTCAGTGATAGTATCTTCGACGTCTCTAGGAGGTTCCTCAACTGTCCCGATCTCATTGGTATGACTGTATTGTTCGTCATGTGTGGTTGTCATGTTAGTAGAATGATTGATTATGATCGGATCTGTTTCAGCAGTGTTTGAGGCAATAGGTGGTAGGGTTTAGTCTGTAAATATTCGCGCGTCGATAGCTGAGGGTTCAATCGTCGCTACCAAAACGTCCGGGTCCCTATCTAGAAAACGCCGTTCGAGGTCCACAGTACTAATACTCGCATTTCGTGCTGGCTCGGGATAAGCACTTCTCCGCATGTTACGACCTAACGGGATTCGGGAAGACTGATCTTGGGAAAAAGAAGGTGTCGTAAATGGGACTCTGCCGTATGAGGACATAAGAGGTGCTGACCGCTCCACAGGCATCTGTTGCTGATACTGCTGATTATTCGCCTCTCTATAAGGCCTATTTCGCTGATTCGATAAATAATTATCCGGATATCGTCTGTTAGAACGCTTCCCGGTTTCGAAACGAACCGATTGTGAGCGTCTGCACTCTCTAGCAAAGTGCCCAGGGCATTGACAGTTTAAGCAGATCGGTTGGCCAGTTTGAGTCCATCTCCGGGTCATCGGATAAGAAGACCATTGTTGGCGTCTAGGCGGAGGGGACTTGGCCGGGTAAGTCGCTCTGGGAGGCCGCATAGGCTCCCGAGTATTGATGTTGTTAATTGCGTTCGTTAAGGTGCCTATCTGTTCGGTGATGGCTGCCACAAATCGGCTATTGTCAACCGAATCGTCGCTAAAAAGTAGGTCTCTCTGAGAGTAGAGTTTTTGGTCGTAAGCAATCGTTTCTTCGAGACTAGGAAAGTCTTTCTGTATAACGGCTTTTTTATAATCACGGCGGAGCCTGTTAACAAAAACCTCTCTAGTCAATAGTGAGCGAGTTGCTTCATCCAGTGAGGGATACGCCCGCCTGGCTAGCCGTCTGATAGCACTAGAATAAGATGAAATTGATTCCTCTCTCCCTTGTTTCCTGGAATTTAGAGCTGCACAGGCGGCCCTTTGAGTCTCTGGCGGCTGCAGCTTCTGGCTAAGTTCACTAATCAGTGATCGATAATTATTCTGAGTGGTTGTAGATGGCTGTCGATAAGTCTCAAGTGCGTGGGCTTTCAAGTATGCGGATTCGTCTTCTGGGTATCGTCCCAGTTTATTGCTCGAGCAACTAAATCAAAATACTCAACAAATTCAGCGAAGCTGATATCAGTATCGTCAAGATCTCCGGAGAAAACTGGGATAGAGAAATTACCTGAAGTCGGCGGAATCATTCGTGGTGGATTATTCGGAATTTTCTCAAGTTTCACTGTCAATGCTTTCAAGGCGTCTGCTATGTCGGAAGTCATAGTCTTCGCTTTTCTTGTCTTAGATAGAGTAAATATTCTGGGCTCAGTTAGTTCAGTTTGTGGGACCTCCAGTGTAACCCCTGGTAGGTCTTTATTTTCGTTTTGCGTGTCTCTCTTCACTTATGGGTTACTTAATCACTTATTTTGGTTAGCACTCTGGTTTCTACTCGATCCTAGCGATCCTCAGTCGAGCCCGAATACAGAACAACTTTGATCGATACGTAAATATAATTGCCTTTATCAACCGTTCACATAAATCAATCATAAATTCACATGAGGATGGAGAGAATACGTGCAAATAGAGAGGGAGAGAGAGATACAAATAGAGGGAGAGAGAAATAGCTTCAGCCTCACAGGTAGTTTAGTGGGAAGAGTAACGAACGGAGAAGTAGTGCTTCGAGCCTCTGCTGTACGTCTAGTTACTCAGGGCCTCTCGGCGCGATCTTTCTAGGTCGGTCTAGGGCCTTCGGACCTTACGCCTGCCTTTAGGCATCGTTATATTCACTCTCTCGTCCGGTCGGGTGGTAGTTATCTTGATCTCTTGATCGGCTAGCGGATCTACTGCTGTGCGTACACGGATCGTCGACTGTTCTTGGTATCGTTGCTGTTTTGAGCCTCGTTTATATATTATCCTTTGGCTTTGATCCGGTGCCGCCTGCCCCCAAGCGTTTCGAACTCCTTTCCTGATTATTATTTATTTAGTGGGGCACTTACGGCGGTCTCTTTTGATAGATCTGGGGACGATCGCTTTTCAATTCCAATATTACGTGATACGATTCTTTGCTGTCTTATTTCTCACGAAACCGATCTCGTCACTTACGGCGGTCTCTTTTGATATTTCTGGGGACGATCGTTTTTCAATTCCAATATTGCGTGACACTCTTCTACGCGCTCTGGTTTCCCACGGATCTGATCATACCCCGGCGCCTGGAATGGTAATTTATGTTTTCCGAACGGCGCCACTTTTATTGTTCTGACCTCCTTTGTCTTTCCTTATTTATTTGCCGTTTATCATTCGTTTGGCCTCTTACGTAACCATCTCGTTTGTTTCTCTTCCTGCTCAAGTTCCTAAATGTGACCCGGCTTGCTGTACTCTAAGGGTCCTAAGGCTGGGGATCGAGTCCTCCAGGTTACATATTTTTATCACTCGGTAAACAAATCTTCTATAACTCTATCATGAATTTTTTTTATCAACATTAATTGTAATGAAGCCATAATCTTTTGACCAAGCATTGTTACACGATTGTTTAAATTCATCTTTATCTCTTATACATAAATCTTTTAACAAATCACTTAAGTTTCTTGCATTTATTTCAAATAGTAAAAATATATTTGCATTCTTTCTAATAACACTTCCATCTAATGAATACATACTTTGTGTTAAATAAAAAACACTACAGTTATTATGTCTACCTCTTGTGAAATAATTTCTCTGAACTGACTGATTTCTATCATTAACACAATCATCAAAAATTACACAATGTTTCATTCTTTTATCTAGTTTACTAGGATCTTGCATATTACCACTATCATCTATTAATTGTATTTTTATGTGCTTATTTTTATTGGATTCTACTAACTGATTATTTTTGCTGCTTCTTCACACCACGAACTTATTTCTTCTCCATATTCAGATTTTTCATATTCTTTGAATAATGAAGCAATTGCTGTCTTTTTAAGATTATTTTCAAATCCATATTTTAAAAATTGATAGACGGGTTGTTCTGCTGTTGTTGTATAAATTATAAGATTGTTATAATCCAAAAAATTTGGAGTCGTTAAAATTTTAAATAATAGATACGTTTTTCCACATCCTGATCTTCCACAAATAACTGACAAAACTTTATTAGATAAATTTGTATGATGATTAAATTTAAGTTTTTTTATTTAATGGAGGTAGCTCACTCATTTTTAATAAAAAATTTATTTTTATTTTTAAAGAAGAAGAAGAAAATTAAACTTCTCTAACCAAAAGATCTATCATGATCTCTTCACCTCCAATATTTATTTCTTGTCCTTTCTCATCAGTGATTCTAATGTTAATGTTGTTAATAGTTTTTCTTGTAATAGGAAAATATATTAATGTTTGTGGAATTACATTTAATCTATAACCAATGGGTACAGTAAAAGCTGGAAAGCTGAATATTAAATTTGACAATTTACCATTTATATATCCTCCTTCAATAATGTCACATTGTGCAACAATTGAATTTATTTCAGTTACTTTTGGAATCGTCTCACCTAAATGATAACCTTGACTATAGGTTTGTTTATTAAATCCCAATAGTTTTGACAATGATCTATCATGATTAAAATCAACTTGATGATTTTCGTCGAAAGTAAGAGAAAATTTATTAACTGCCGGTTCAACTGCGAAATGTAATTGTTTCTTATCTTTAAATGGTATACCTAAATGTCTCTTAATTTCATTTGATATTGATTCAACTTCGTAAGAACCAGGAAGAAAAGTTAGTATTTTCCATGTTTTTCCTTTATCAGTAGAATATCTAAATTGATCATTCACATATTGGATAACGTTTTGAAGTGTTAAATGTGGAGAAACTAGTCAATGCAATTTGATAATTTTTATTTTGTTCTAAATGTAGAATGGGTTCTAAATTACAAGTGTGTGATGAAGTAGTTGTTATAATTTTTAACGTCGTACTAAATTTTGATGAACCCAAAATCTCTGTTAGATTTTCTAAATGATTATTAATTTTATGTAAATCTGCTGATAATGATTCTTTCGAAGACATTTTTTTAGTTAAAATTTTAAATAAATAGTTTTCTATAAAAATTAAAAAATAAAATATTTTTCTATAAAAATTAAAAATAAAATATTTTTCTATAAAGATTAGAAACAAAATATTTCAGCTATACTTTTATAATCCTCTTCATTTAGAATCTTCATTTCTAACAGTCTTTTTGGCATGCTATATTAGCATGAATTTCATTGAAACTAGAATTATGTCCTTCTTTTATTGCAGATATTAAAGTATTTAATCTATTTAGTAATTCTTGTGGATCATCTGGTAAAAATACAGTTGTTTCTGTTTTAAAAACTTGTCCTACTTTTACTCCCGATGAAACTAATCTTTCTAAATCTTTATAACGTCTAAGAGATTTCGTTACACCAACTCTATCTAACATAGCTTTATATTTTATAAGATCTTCTACAGCATAATTTTTTAAATCTGCTCCTCTTAAAAGTTCAACAAAATTTCTATCTAAACTAATAGGTGATTTATCTGGTGTAAAAATTAACCCCTGTAAAGGTTGTGGAAATATTTCTTTTCCGCCTAAAATCTTGCAAATAATTTTTTATCTAAAAAGAAAGTAGAATGTTCAAATAACATAGATTTTGGTAATTTTTTATCTACGTTTGCTTCTAACAAACCATAATCATCTAATAGTGTTTTAAGTACTGGATCTGCTATATCAACACGTTTTTCATTAAATTCTTTTTCAAGAGTTTTAAATGCTTCGACAGTTTTTTCATAATCAGTTTTTACTTCTTCAGTTAATTTCAATTGATCAAACATATCAGATTGTATACCAGCTTTTCTCATTCTATGTTGAAGATGATTTTCTTTCATAATATTTCTGTTTTATTAACTCTTCTAATTGTTTTATTCTATTAAAATTATCAGCTCTAATTTTATCCATTTTTTATAATATATTTTTATCTTATATTATTATATTATTTTATATTATTTCATATTTTTATATTATTTTATATTATTTTATATTTCATTAAATTGAACTATTTTAGAAATTGGAAAATGTAAAAGGTACAGTAGTTATTCCATCAGGTACAATTTTTCTTTTATCATCAAATGGATCTAATGCTAATTTATGTTCTTCTTTTAAATACATTTCATGTTTCTTTGAATTAAGTTTATAATTACATGCTGCCTTTATTTCATTATTAAATAATACATTTTTATAATCTTGAAATGTTATTTGGTTAGCCACTGATGCCTTTGAAATTCCTTTTAATGTTTTAGAATCTGTTTTAGAATTTGTATTATAACAATAATATTTAGATTTTAGAAATATAGCTTCTGTTATGAAATCTTCATTTCCTCACTCATCTTTTACTTTACATAAATCAGAAGGATGAATGATATCTTTTATTTTATTAATTTCTTCATCAAGTGAAGAATTATACGGTATTGTTAATTCTAAGAAAACGGAATCCGTATCTGTAAAGCGTAATTTATAGTTTTCGCCATAAGCAGGTGCTAAATAATCATATATAAATCTATACATAAATAGTTTAGCTAATTCTAATATAGTGAATCCAATAAAATTAAACTTATCTTGTTTTATAATGTTTCGTCCTAGATGTACTGCACATAGTTCATCACTGAATCTAGTAGTTCTTTTATATGTAGGTTTCCTTGTTAAATTTTGAAATCTATCTCTATCATAAACTATTTCAATATTTTGTCTATTACGCACATTTTCTAAAGTCTTACTATAAAATGAATTATTCATTAATTTAAGGAATACGTTTCCAAAATCATCTTTATTTCTTTTAGCGATTTTACGTTTTTCAATATTGAACTCTATATAATTTTTAACCATTTAGATTTTTTATATATTAGCTTTCGATGAATTTCAACAATAAGCATTCCATGATCTAAATACCAATCTAACATTCTTCCTTCAACAACATACTTTTCTTTGACTTTGTGTTAACATAAGTTTTTTTGTTGGTCTGTATTTTTTAGGCATTATAGATTTTTGATAATCTGAAAAATCTTCTATATTGGGAATTTCGTTTTCGGGACAGAAAGGATAATATTTTGTTGCGCATTTTTTTTAATCAGGGTATGCTAAATCAACTTCATATATATAACCATAATTATTTTCACCATCATATGTAGGTTCGTATTCAAGAATATTGCACCATTCCATCTCAGCTGTTGGTAATTCTTGTATCATGCAAGAAGAATATAAGCTATTAAAATCATAATATAACAAATAGTTTTCTCTCATGAATTCATCAATTGCATTTTCACGTTCTACTCCTTCTCGTTTCGTTCGAAAAATTTCTAATATTTTTTCTTTTTCTTCTGGAGATAAAGGTTTCATTATTCCATATTCTTGTGGATTTACTTTTTTATTATAACATTTAACATATCTATTACCTAAAACTGATGAAACACCACCTCTAATCCCAGATTCAAAAAATAATAATTTATCATATGTACGTGTATTTTCTTTATAATGTTTAAGTTTAACACCAGTATGTTTTAATCCTGCTAACCATGTTAATCCTGGTGTAGAATAAACATAACATGGATCTATTCCATGATATTCTACACACATGTCACGAAAGTTTTCAAAAAGATCAGTAAGGATTAATACATCTATCTGAAGATATTTCATTGTATAATCATACATTGTTCTACAATTTAACTCTCTTCAATTCTTTTCAGCTTCTGCATAGTCTTCTTCAGATAATTGTGATTGGTTTAATGTTGATTTAAATTTATTTATTGGAGGAAGTTTTTGTTCTTTCATTATTTCATTTATTCTATTTATATCTCCAGTTATATATTCATACGGATATATGCCTTTTAAAGGTTTTAAATTATATTTATTTAATATTTTACATTGTTCAGGTTTCAAAGTTTTTCCCATAACATCTAATGAATAAGGATTAAAAAATCTAAATGCATCTAATATTCTAATACAACCAAATTGCATTGAAAAATATTCTTCTTCTGTTTTACATAGTACGTTTGTTCTTAGTTGTTGTAATTTTTCAGATGAAAATAAATCTTTTATTATTAAATGGAAATCATATTTAGAACCATTGTAGAAATATAAAGGAACAAAGTTATATTTAAATTTATTAGCATTAAGATTACAAGAATTATGTGCTGCACCTTTATATAATCCATTTAGATGATCATGATCTTTTATTCTATCACATCCTAATTCTTTTCCACAGCAGTAACAATTTTTTTCATTAAGAAATTGTAATGTTTGTTCAGACGTTAATGGAGGCATTGGTTCATTTGTTTTAAGCAATTGTGAAAAATATTTTTGTAATTCTTCTACTTTCTTTGTAAACATTTCTGAACTATCTTCACCATAGCATTGATAATATTCTGATTTAAATAATTCAGGATAATTTGAATGAATGTACATTCCCCAACATAATGGTTTTTGTTCAAGCAAATGCTTACCAGAACTTTGTGTCATGTTAACATTATATGCTTCAAAATCACAATATATAATATAGGGTTCTTTATTTTTGTAATACCATTTATTATAAATTAAATATTCTTCTTTAATAAAGGTATTTTTAGCTGCATCATTTTGCTGACAATTTGACAAGTGATTATTCAATGCTTGTTCAGTTTTAAAACTAGTCATACATTGGAGACAGGGGTAATTTTGCATTATCTGAAGTTTTTTGTAAATATAGAAATATCTTTACGTAATATGTAATGATCTTGATAATATAGTATATTCACTAGTGCTGGTTGCATTAATTCATGTTTTAATATTTTTAATTTTACTTGATATTCTTGTTGTAATAATTCTGAATGTTCTTGATCTTGTTTTTTATTTTTTTTTTTGAAATTGTTTTTCATAATATTTTTGATATTGTTCTTCATATTGTTCTTCATATTCCTTATGTAATATATTTTTACACATATAATGTTCTTTTAGATTTTCTTGTTTGCGATATTCTTTATATTTTTGTAGATTTTTTGGACGATATTCGAATGTATTATATTGAAATTTGTCTTGGGAATTGTCATGAGAATTTAAATGCTTGTACATGTTGTATGAAAATTTTAAAGATGCTTCATCTTGAAGATCCCTTTCATCTTCAATATATTTTTGTAAGAATATATTTTCTTCTTGTTGATATTTTTGTTGATATTGATTATGTAGCATTTGTAACTCTTGTTAATATTCTTGTTGAAATTTTCTTTTTATATAGTTGTGGTAACATTTTTAATTTATTACAATATTCTGATGATAGAGATGAACATTCTGTTTCATAATCATCGGGAGATCCACATCCTTTATAATTATTATGATTAATCATCATTGGTAATAATGTTTTAACAACTTCATATTTTTCACTACATATTACATTTCCTTGGTAAAAAGTATTATGATGCATGTAATTTCCTCTTTTATTGTATACTATTTCTGTTTGGCATAAATTTTTGTTATTCAAATAAAATTCTTTTAAGTTGCTATAAACAATGTTATTAACTTCAATATCTCCGGAATATAAGGGAGTAATATCACCAATAGAAACATACTTCGCCTTTAATTCAAAAACATTTCCTTTTATTAAATTTTTATTCTTTTTATGAAACTTTTTTAACCTATTATAATTATATGGAAATTCATCTAAACCATCAGAAAGATCAAATTCATTTATATATTCTTCTTTATTATAATGACTTAGTCTTCCTTTGTGATATTCTGCAGGATGTAAATGTGCTATAATACTCCACAGAAAACAACGTACATCTTTATTTTTTATGTTGATTATTTGTGGTGAACTGAAAGGTAAAGGAACATGACTACCACCAGTATTATTTTTATATTTATCAATTACTATTTTCTTGGATACAATTTTAACAAATCTCCAACCAGATTCACGTAACTCAGCTTCAGTTATAGCATCTTTTAATTGTGTTGACATCTTTTCAAATACAGATGATATATCATTTACATTATGAATTTCTTGTGTCTGTGTAAAATGTCCTTGTATTATTTCTTCAGTCATTCCATCGGATCCAGTTTTTGTATAAAGTACTTCTACATTCATATAACATTTGAAAGATTTCTTAAATAATATAGATAGAAGTTTGTTAATACATCATAAAAAGTTTCATCGGTTTCATTATGTTCAACAGACTCATCAAATAAATATTTTATATCTGTTACAGCTTCGTCGGTCTTTTAGTTTTATCAATTTCATCAATTTCATTAAATAAAAATTTAAAATTTATTACATTAACGTCATCATTATTAAAAACTTTTTTATATTCCGAATGTGAATAATCATCAAATATTTTTTTAATTTTTATATCAGTAGGTAATGTTTCTAAATAATTTTTATAATTCCTTATATTTGATATATTTTCTTCTTTGGATCGTTCTACATTTTGTAAATGTATTTTACTATTTAAATGAGATTGATAACTTCTTTTTGTTTGCAACTTTTTTTACATTAGACACAATAAGACTCTTCCATTTTTTTATTTTTAAAGAAAAATTTGTGCTTTAATTTTTAAAGAAAAAAATTCTAAAATATATTTTTTAGTAATTTTTTTTAATAATTTTTTTTATAAAAAATTAAAAAAAATGTTTGAAGAGTATAAAATAGAACATGTACCAGTTTTAAAAATTATAGACATCCTACAAATCCACTTACTCCTAAACAGGAGGTTAAATTTTATTATCACCATAAATATATGCAATTTGTCAAAGATTATAAAATAAAACATGGTATATCAAAATATTCTAAAACAAATGATTTTCCACTTTGTTTAAGAAGTTTTAGAGTATTTTTAGCATTTAAAAATTTATGGTGGTTAATTAATAAAGATAACTTAACAGTGTATGATTTAAAAACATTAAATCAATTAAATCTTCATTCATATATTTGCTTTTTTGAAACAAAATATTATAAAAGAAATTAGAAGATAAATTAGAAAATACTTTTTTTTAGTTTATTATAAAAAATGTATATAATGAAAATATAAATATATAAATATATATCTGGAAAAATGGTGATACATTTGTTGAATTATTAAATATTTCACTAACACCATTTATTAATGGTTTTATATCATTATATGTTTTTTTGGCTTCGTCTAATGTAGATTTGGCATCAGATAATGTAGATTTGGCTTCAGATATTATTGGTGTTGTTCTTTTCAAGGCATTTCTTGTATTATCTATTGCATTTTTTAAATTCGTTAATGTTTCATTATTTGTTAATCTATTAGGTATTGGTATACCAAATTTTTCATTTAAATAATGATCAAAATAAAAATAAATATTTCAGGAATAATTGTTATTGGTTCTTTTGCTTCAGATTCTAAAAAGATAATTATTTGGTATATAACTTGACTTGATAAATTTTTCGCATTTGAATATATTCTAATATCAAAGTCAGGAGGGTTATTATAGATTTCATATTTAGAATCGACTAATATATCGACATCGTTTTGTCAAACTATCCTATCTCAATTTTTTTGAAAATTGAGTTAGGACCAGTAATGGGCAAAAGACCGTTCCAGGACACCATAAAATTCAAAAAAATAGTATCTTTAAAAACGACATAAATTCATGAATTTGAACCCTTTTTCAGTTTTTTAAGACCTAAATACATGAATTTAGTCCATTCAAAAAGTACCATTTTTGAAAAAAATGGCATTTTTAAAAACGACATAAATTCATGAATTTGAACCCTTTTTCAGGTTATGAAGACCTAAATTCACAAATTTGGGCGTTTTTAAAGATACCCAATTTTTCAAATTTTTCAAAATCTCAAATTTGAGAATTACAATTTTCTCGCTTAAATCATGACCGTTCCAGGACACCGAAAATCATAAAAGTTGAGAATCTCAAAATTTGTGAATTACAATTTTTACCTTGTAAATCATGACCGTTCCAGGACACCGAAAATCATAAATGTTGAGAATCTCAAATTTGTGATTATGACATTTTTCATTGCTTAAATCATGACCGTTCCAGGACACCGAAAATCATAAAAGTTGAGAATTTCAAATTCATGAATTTTATCCATCTTTTAGGTTTTTAAAATATAACATGTGACTAAAAATATTTCTTTAAAAATGGAAGAAACAAAAGTGGAAGGAACCTCAAGAATATATCCTTCGTTATCATATGAACGTAGTTCTACTTTAATGGACATTGAAAAGATTAACATTGAAAAAATGAATAAAGAAAAACACAAAGATAGAGTACGCTATATGAAAGATAAGGAATCTCAATTATTATTAAGATTAGAGCATTATAAAAAATTAAGAAAGAGATGGACTAATGTTAAGAATGTAACACAAGGAATTGGCATATTCTTAACAATAAGTTTAGGCGCTCTCACTATTGTCATTTCATCTGGCGTTCTTACAATTCCAGTAGTTGCTACAGCTTTAACAGGTACGGGTGTTTTTGCAACTTCACTTGTTACAATGTTAGATAAATCTTTAATAACTAAGAAACGAAAATCATTAAAAACTAAGCATTTACATATTAAAGAAGTCTATGATAAATTACACTACTACTTTCAAAGAGTATGTGATGATAATGTTATTACGTTAGATGAGATTGAAAAATTTGATCAAATAGCTAATGAAGTAAATCAAACCTTTCAATTACAGTCCGAAAAAGTTCATGATAAGAATAGACAGGATGGCAAAATTTCTAGTGATGGTAAAACTTTTACGGGTGGTAAAATTTCTAATGAAGAAAATGATAAATTTTTTTTAGAAGAGCTAAAAACTTTAAGCGAAAATTTAAGCAAAACTTTATTAAACAAAACTTTATTAAACAAAACTTAAAACGAGAAAACTTTAAACGAAAACATGTCAGACAACAAAGCAATAAAAAAATAATTTGTTCAGTAAAATGTTTTTGTTGTATTCCAATGTTACCACAAAATTCAAATATTATATTTTAAAAATGGATAAAATTAAAGCTGATAATCAAAAAAGAATTAAACAATTAGAAGGGTTAATAAAACAAAGAAATATTATGAAAGAAAATCATCTTCAACATAGAATGATAAAAGCTGGTATTCAATCTGATATGTTTGAAAAAATGCAGCTACCGAGCAAGTAAAAACTGATTTTGAGAAAACTATGAAACCATTTAAAACTCTTGAAAAAGAAAGTACAAATAATGATAAACAAATTGATATAACAGATCCAGAGCACAAAACTATATTAGATGACTATGGATTACTAGAATCAAACATTAATAAGAAATTACCAAAATCTATGCAATTTGAACATTCTATTTCATTTATAGATGGAAAAACAATACCTAGATTTTATCTCGGACAAAAAGAAATATTTCCACAACCTTTTCGAGGTTTAATTTTTTCACCAGATAAATCTCCTTTTAATTTAGATAGAAATTTTGTTGATCTTTTGAGAGGAGCAGATTTAAATAATTATGCTGTAGAAGATCTCATAAAATATAAAGCTATGTTAGATAGAGTTGGTGCAGTAAAATCTCTAAGACGTTATAAACAATTAGAAAATTTATTATCAACGGGAGTTAAAGTAGGGAAAGGTTTATCTGAAAAACAGAAAACAGAAACAACCATATTTTTACCAGATGATCCACAAGAATTACTAAATAGATTAAATATTTTAATATCTGCAATAAAAGAAGGACATAATTCTAGTTTCAATGAAAGTCATGCTATATTGAAAAGACTGTTAGAAAAGAAGATTCTAAATGAAGAGGATTATAAAAGTGTAGCTGAAATATGTTGTTTCTAATTTTCATCTATGATTTTTATTCATGATTTTTATCTATGATTTTTATCTACGATTTTTATCTATGATTTTTATTTAAAATTTTAACTAAAAAATGTGTTCAGCAGATTTAGACAAAATTAATAATCATTTAGAAAATTTGACAGAGATTTTGGGTTCATCAAAATTTAGTACGACGTTAAAAATTATAACAACTACTTCATCACACACTTGTAACTTAGAACCCATTCTACATTTGGAGCAAAATAAAAATTATCAAATTGCATTGACTAGTTTCTCCACATTTAACACTATTCAAAACGTTATCCAATATGTGAATGATCAATTTAGATATTCTACTGATAAAGGAAAAACATGGAAAATACTAACTTTTCTTCCTGGTTCTTACGAAGTTGAATCAATATCAAATGAAATTAAGAGACATTTAGGTATACCATTTAAAGATAAGAAACAATTACATTTTGCAGTTGAACCGGCAGTTAATAAATTTTCTCTTACTTTAGACGAAAATTATCAAGTTGATTTTAATCATGATAGATCATTGTCAAAGCTATTAGGATTTAATAAACAAACCTATAGTCAAGGTTATCATTTAGGTGAGAAGATTCCAAAAATAACTGAAATAAATTCAATTGTTGTACATTGTGACATTATTGAAGGAGGATATATAAATGGTAAATTGTCAAATTTAATATTCAGTTTTCCAGCTTTTACTGTACCCATTGGTTATAGATTAAATGTAATTCCACAAACATTAATATATTTCCCTATTACAAGAAAAACTATTAACAACATGGGCATTAGAATCACTGATGAAAAAGGACAAGAAATAAATTTTGGAGGTGAAGAGATTATGATAGATCTTTTGGTTCGGGAGGTATAAACTCCCACGCGAAGCTAGAGAAGTTTAATTTTCTTCTTCTTTAGAAACAAAAAATAAAAAAAATAAAAATAAATTTTTTTGTTAAAAAATGAGTGAGCTACCTCCATTAAATAAAAAAACTTAAATTTAATCATCATCCAAATTTATCTAATAAAGTTTTGTCAGTTATTTGCGGAAGATCAGGTTGTGGAAAAACGTATCTATTATTTAAAATTTTAACGACTCCAAATTTTTTGGATTATAACAATCTTATAATTTATACAACAACGGCAGAACAACCCGTCTATCAATTTTTAAAATATGGATTTGAAAATAATCTTAAAAAACAGCAATTGCTTCATTATTCAAAGAATATGAAAAATCTGAATATGGAGAAGAAATAAGTTCGTGGTGTGAAGAAGCAGCAAAAAATAATCAGTTAGTAGAATCCAATAAAAATAAGCACATAAAAATACAAGTAATAGATGATAGTGGTAATATGCAAGATCCTAGTAAACTAGATAAAAGAATGAAACATTGTGTAATTTTTGATGATTGTGTTAATGATAGAAATCAGTCAGTTCAGAGAAATTATTTCACAAGAGGTAGACATAATAACTGTAGTGTATTTTATTTAACACAAAGTATGTCTTCATTAGACGGAAGTGTTATTAGAAAGAATGCAAATATATTTATACTATTTGAAATAAATGCAAGAAACTTAAGTGATTTGTTAAGAGATTTATGTGTAAGAAATAAAGATGAATTTAAACAATCGTGTAACAATGCTTGGTCAAAAGATTATGGCTTCATTACAATTAATATTGATAAAAAAATTCATGAAAGAGTTATAGAAAATATTTTCGCGGAGTGATAAAAATATACAAATATAGTGTTATAATATTTTTTTATTTTATGTATATATCAAATTTGTCTATCTTAGAAATTAGAAAATTAAAAAGGTTCAGTAGTTATTCCATCAGGTAAAATTTTTCTTTTATCATCAAATGGATCTAATGCTAATTTATGTTCTTCTTTTAAATACATTTCATGTTTCTTTGAATTAAGTTTATAATTACATGCTGCCTTTATTTCATTATTAAATAATACATTTTTATAATCTTGAAATGTTATTTGGTTAGCCACTGATGCCTTTGAAATTCCTTTTAATGTTTTAGAATCTGTTTTAGAATTTGTATTATAACAATAATATTTAGATTTTAGAAATATAGCTTCTGTTATGAAATCTTCATTTCCTTCTAATTCATCTTTTACTTTACATAAATCAGAAGGATGAATGATATCTTTTATTTTATTAATTTCTTCATCAAGTGTAGAATTATACGGTATTGTTAATTCTAAGAAAACAGAATCGGTATCTGTAAAGTGTAATTTATAGTTTTTGCCATAAGCAGGTGCTAAATAATCATATATAAATCTATACATAAATAGTTTAGCTAATTCTAATATAGTGAAACCAATAAAATTAAACTTATCTTGTTTTATAATGTTTCGTCCTAGATGTACTGCACATAGTTCATCACTGAATCTAGTAGTTCTTTTATATGTAGGTTTCCTTGTTAAATTTTGAAATCTATCTCTATCATAAACTATTTCAATATTTTGTCTATTACGCACATTTTCTAAAGTCTTACTATAAAATGAATTATTCATTAATTTAAGGAATACGTTTCCAAAATCATCTTTATTTCTTTTAGCTATTTTACGTTTTTCAATATTGAACTCTATATAATTTTTTAACCACCTAGATTTTTGATAAAATAGTTTTCGATGTATTTTGGTGAGAATCATTCCATGATCTAAATACCAATCTAGCATTCTTCCTTCAACAACATACTTTCCTTTATTGCTTTGTGTTAACATAAGTTTTTTTGTTGGTCTGTATTTTTTAGGAATTAAAGATTTTTGATAATCTGAAAAATCTTCTATATTAGGAATTTTGTTTTCGGGACAGAAAGGAAAATATTTTGTTTTATCTTTTATTTCATCAGGATATACTAAATCAACTTCATATATATAACCATGATTATAATTTCCATCATATGTTTTTTGATAATCAAGAATATTGCACCATTCCATCTCAGCTGTTGGTAATTCTTGTATCATGCAAGAAGAATATAAGCTATTAAAATCATAATATAACAAATAGTTTTCTCTCATGAATTCATCAATTGCATTTTCACGTTCTACTCCTTCTCATTTCGTTCGAAAAATTTCTAATATTTTTTCTTTTTCTTCAGGAGATAAAGGTTTCATTATTCCATATTCTTGTGGATTTACTTTCTTATTATAACATTTAACATATCTATTACCTAAAACAGATGATACACCGCCTCTAATTCCAGATTCAAAAAATAATAATTTATCATATGTATTTTCTTTATAATGTTTAAGTTTAACACCGGTATGTTTTAATCCTGCTAACCATGTTAAACCTGGTGTAGAATAACTATAACATGGATCTATTCCGTAATATTCTAAACACATATCACGAAAGTTTTCAAAAAGATCAGCAAGGATTAATACATCTATCCGAAGATATTTCATTGTATAATCATACATTGTTTTACAATTTAACTCTCTCCAATTCTTTTCAGCTTCTGCATAGTCTTCTTCAGATAATTGTGATTGTTTTAATGTTGATTTAAATTTATTTATTGGAGGAAGTTTTTGTTTTTCTTCCATAATTTTATTCACAGAATTAAAATCAGTCTTCGACTGTGAACCACAGGTTTTACCTCCAGTTATATCAGTCTTCGACTGTGAGCCGCAGGCTATATACTCATACGGAAATATTCCTTTTAAAGGTTTTAAATTATATTTATTTAATATTTTACATTGTTCAGATTTCAAAGTTTTTCCCATAACTTCTAATGAATAAGGAGTAAAAAATCTAAATGCATCTAAACTCTAATGCAACCTAATTGCATTGAAAAATATTCTTCTTCTGTTTTACATAGTACATTTATTTGTTGTTGTTGTAATTTTTCAGATGAAAATAAATCTTTCATTACTAGATGGAAATCATATTTAGAACCATTATAGAAATATAGAGGAACAAAGTTATATTTAAATTTATTGGCATTAAGATTACAAGAATTATGTGCTGCACCTCTATATAATCCATTTAGATGATCATGATCTTTTACCTTATCAAGATATCTACCTTTGCCATTTTTATGATTTTTTGTAAATTCTTTTCCACAGTAATAACATTTTGTTTCATTAATAAAATTTAATTTTTCTTTTTCTGTTAATGGCATCATTGGAATATTTGTTTCAAGCAATTGTGAAAAATAATTTTGTAATTCTTCTACTTTCTTTGTAAACATTTCTGAACTATCTTCACCATAGTATTGATAATATTCTGATTTAAATAATTCAGGATAATTTGAATGAATGTACATTCCCCAACATAATGGTTTTTGTTCAAATAAATATTTTTCTTTACCTTGTTCAGCTGCACTTTTTTCAGAATTAAAAACCGAAGGTTCTAGGGCTTGGCCCGTACCATTTTCAGAATTATAATTTTCAGAATCGGGCAAAGCCCTGGAACTTTCCGTTCGATTTTGTGTAATATTAACATTATATGCTTCAAAATCACAATAAATAGTAAAGGGTACTTTATTTTTAAAATACCATTTATTATATTCTAAATAATCATCTTTAGGAAATGTGTTTCTGACTGCTTCATTTTGTTGGCAATTCTCCAAATGTCTATTCATTTCTTCTTTAGTTCTAAAGCTCGTCATACATTGGAGACAAGGAAAATTAGCATTATCTGAAGTTTTTGTAAACATAGAAACATCTTTACACAATATAAAATGACCCTGATAATATAATATATTCGCTTGTGCTGGCTGTTTTGTCTGTTCTAGTTTTTCAAATTTATCTTGATATATTTCATGTGTTTCATCAATTTCTTTTGTAAGATTAAATGTATTTCGATGAAAATTTTGATTTAATATTTGTAACTGATAACTATATTCTTTATCATATTGTTCTTTATATTGTTGTAGACATTTTTTTAAAGATTCATTTATTTTTTGATTGGTTTCATTTTCTTCATTATTTAATTCTTTATTGTCTTCATTTAATTTTTGAATCGTTTCTATCTTATTTTGATATTTATGGTGATATTCTTGTACTAATATTTTCGTTTGTTGTTGATAATCTGTTTTACATTTTTGTAAAATTTCATTTAAATTTTGTAATTTTTGTTGATATTCTAAAGATAAAGATAAATAATCGGTATCATAATCATAATTATAATTACGTCCTTTATAATTATTATGACTAATCATTATTGGTGATAGTGTTTTTATAATTTCAAATTTTTCAGTACATATTATATTTCCTTGGTAAAAAATATTATGATGCATGTAATTTCCCCTATCATTATATACTATTTCTGATTGACATAAATTTTTATTATTCAAATAAAATTTTTTGAATCGGAATAAAGTGGAGTAATTTTACCAATAGAAACATAATTCACATTTAATTCAAAAACATTTACTTCTATTAAATTTTTATTCTTTTTATGAAACTTTTTAACCTATTATAATCATATGGAAATTCATCTAAGCCGTCAGAGAGATCAAATTCATTTATGTATTCTTCTTTATTGTAATGACTTAGTCTTTCTTTGTGATATTTTGCAGGATGTAAATGTGCTATAATACTCCACAGAAAACAATAATCATCTTCATTTTTTATGTTGATTATTTGTGGTGAACTGAAAGGCAAAGGAACATAACTACCACCAGTATTATTTTTATATTTATCAATTACTATTTTCTTAGATAGTATTTTAACAAATCTCCAACCAGATTCACGTAACTGGGCTTCAATTATACAATTTTCTAATTTAAGTATCATCGATTCAAATATGGGTTGTATATCATTTACATTATGAATTTCTTGTGAATTTGTAAAATGTCCTTGTATTATTTCTTCAGGAATTCCATCAGGTCCATTTTTTGTATAAAGTACTTCTACATTCATATAACATTTGAAAGATTTCTTAAATATTTTGAAAAAGTTTGTTAATACATTATAAAAAGTTTCATCGGTTTCATTATGTTCAACAGATTCATTAAATAAATATTTTATATCTGTTACCGCTTCATCGGTTCGTTCAGCTTCATCAAATTCATCAGCATCGCTAAATAAATATCTTCCATCTGGTAGGGTCTCATCTTCACTATTAAAAACTTTTTTATATTCCGAATGTGAATAATCATCAAACATTTTTTTAACTTTTATATCAGTAGGCAATGTTTCTAGATAGTTTTTATAACTATTTAATTTTAATATATTTCCTTCATCAACTCGTTCTACATTTTGTAAATGCAATTTACTATTTAAATGAGATTGATAACTTCTTTTTGTTTGCAACTTTTTTTTACATAAGACACAATAAAACTTGGTATTTTCCATTTTTTTATTTTTTAAAGAAAAAATTTGTGCTTTAATTCTAGATGTAAACATTCTAATATCAAGGACTTGAGTGTTATTTTATATTATTATATATTTCACGTTCTTTAGTTATTTTTTTTCTTTATCACATTAAGTTTTATCATATTAAGTTTTATCATATTAAGTTTCATCATATAATGTTTTATCAAGGATAATTTAAATTTATTTTCACTAACTATTGATTCTTCATCATCATCATCATCAATTGATTCTTCATCATCATCATAAATTGATTCTTCAACATCATAAATTACACTTTTTGGTATAGGATGCCATTCCCTGATAGGATACCATTCTCTTATTGGAATATCTAATTCTAAATTACATCTTTTATCTGATAATAATATAATAGAGAAAAATATTGGTCTTTGATCTCTTTTGGAAAATTTAATAACACCACCATAATCTGAATCACTTTTAGTTTTTATTAAAGATGATAAAATTTTAAATTGATTAGATGTAAATCCTAATTTAAATTTTGTAGACCCGACACATAGTTGTCTAACAGTATCTTCAACTATACCATCATTATTATTTTCAATTGTAAGAAAATGAAATTTAGATAAATTTTGATTATATGTAGCATTAATATCATGTACATCAGTATGAGATATAAATTTTTCTTCACTTAAATTTTTATAATTACTAATATTTTTGTAATCTTTTTTACCATTTACACCTTTTTCAGATGTTACAGAATCATCATTATTATCATAAGATTCTTGAAAATCGGGCAAAGCCCTAGAACCTTCAGTTCGTTTATTATGATTATGATTATGGTCATTGTTAATAGTATAAGGTGTAGTCCACATATAAATTTTCTTTTGTTGAGCTAAACCATTTATATAAGATTTTAACAAATTAATATTTAAATTTGAATATAATCCTATATAAGTATCATCATCATATCTTTGCGGCATTTCTAATGTTTCTTGTTTATAAATTGTATCTCTATAATATACCTGACATAATAATTCTTCATTATGTTTTTTACTCTCTATGTGAATGTTATATTGATTTTGATCGTCAACAAATAATCTAATTTTTTCTTTCGAAAAAGATTTTAATTTTTTAACTAATTCTTTAATATTGATATAATTAATAATTTTAGTTTCTATCCAATCAGTATTACTAATTGGTAACACTGCTCTAATAAATCCATAAACATTATTATGACCTATTATAACCATATTTTCTTTATTTAATTCCACATAAGCTACATCATTATATTTACTAACAATCTCCATAAATTTAATAAATGGATCCCCCGGAAATAAACAATAATTAGTTTCTATAGAAGGTAAACCTTTAGTCTGTTCTCTAAATATTTCGGCTTGTAATTGAAACAAAAGATTAACATCTATACATGGATTATTATTATTATTATTATCAAAACATTTATTTTCAAATCCCGTTGATCTCGTCGAATAAGAAGAACAGGATGATGCGGGCGAATATAATTTTTTTAAATTTGGGGATTCCATTTTTTTATTTTTATTAGAAAAAATTTTATTTTTTTATTGTTAAAAAATGATGTTACCAAATGTTGGTGGAGGTGCATATATCCCGAATAATCGTGAATTAGAAATAGAGATAGAAAATTATATCATGAAAACTGGAGACGTTTTATCTGGTCCATTGCATCTTTCTATTCTTCCGCAACAAAATACAGAGTTAACAAATAAACAATATGTTGATACACAAATCAATGACTTAAAAGAAAAATATATAAACGATGTTTTGGTTCCACTGATGAATGAATTAAAGTTGCTAAAACTTAATGACAAATCATTAAACGAAAAACTATTAAAACTTGATAAAAAGGATAGAGAGCTAGAAGCAGATATAGCAAAACTTTTTAAAAAGATTTCTGAACAATCAAAAATTTTAATATTACTTTCTTTAAATTTAAAATCTGCTGTAATTAAAAATAAACATCAGATAAAAATGTTAAAAGAACAATTAGAAGATGAAATAGAAAAACTACCTGAAAGAATTAAAAAAAATTTAAAGCAGTTACAAACTACATTCCAAAAAAGTGTTGATGAATTGAGTTCTAAAATTACTCAACAAATGAAAAAGATGAATAGAATAATAAATGAAGTAAACTCACTTAATCAAAGAGTTGATAAAATGAAAACTCTTAAAATCAATTTAGAAAATGAATTAAAGAAAAATTTACAAGAAAACTCTAAAGAAAATAAAGAACAGTTAGATTCTGTTAAAAGACAATTTGATGTTCTTAAAATTAAGTTAAATGCTCTTAAAACGGCATTGAAGATTAATCAGCAGAAAATGCAAGTTAATAGAAAAGAAATTAAAGTACATCACACGCTACTTGACGCAATAGATAAGGTGCAACAATCAATTAATAAAGTTATCTCGAAGTTGTTGTCCATTCACAAACGTAAATCTTAGCGTAAATATTAACGTAAATATTTTTTCCCAAAAGTCAAATTTAATCCTAAAAAATGCCTATAATTTATAAACACAATCTTAAACAATTTGCTTCAAATCAAAGAATTGCTCATGAACCACGTATGAATCCTGTTTATCATTATGATAATAGAGAAACAGTTCACACGGAAGGAGCTGGGATCTTCTCTGGTATTGGAAGTATCGTTAACTTAATTAAAAATAATAAAGATTTGATTACATCTGCTGCAAAAGGAGCAGCTGCTATAGGTAGTACAGCTAGTGCAATATCAAATGCTGTCAAGTCTCAAAACGAATTAAAACAACTAGAAGCTATTCGTAAACTTAGGAATGATTCCGAAGAACTGAAAAATTTAAAAAAACTTTCAGAGGAAACAAAAAACAAAATTGCTAACATTGCTGTTGGGGAAACCTTGAGGAGCGGAGCTCCGTCTGATAGTAAACATAAGAAGAAATCAGGCGTAGCCATAAAACGTTCAATTGAAGAAATAAGAGGAAATGGCGTGAGCAGCAACCTTCGGTTTAACCAGCAAAGCTGTAGCGGAGCTGGTCTAGCAAAATTCTAAAATTGTTTTTTAGTAAAATTTTTTTTGTAAAATTTTTTTAGCAAAATTTTTTTAGTAAAATTATTTAAGTAAAATTTTTTTAGCAGAATTTTTTCTGTGTGTGAGAAAAACAAACAGTCAAATTATTTTTTATAAAAATGTCTTCGCTTATCGAGATTAAATTTAGATTAGACGAGTAGTATATAGTGTGACATCCGGCGCGACGCTTTGCTTCGCTTTGCTTCGCTTTGCTTCGCTTCGCTTGCGCCGGATGTCACTGTTTTGCGGGTTTTTCAAAATTTTCAAAAAATCAAAATTTCAAATATTTTGGTAGACTTCAAATTTCACGTGGCCGAAGGCCGAAGGGGGGAAAATTTAGGTAGTGACAAATTTTCAAAAAAACAAAATTTCAAAAATTTAGCCGGTCTCAAAATACCCAATTTTCAAATTTTTCAAAATCTCAAAATTTGTGATTATGACATTTTGCTCCCAAAATCATGACCGTTCCAGGACACCGAAAATCATAAAAGTTAAGAATCTCAAATTTGTGAATTACAATTTTTACCTTAAAAATCATGACCGTTCCAGGACACCGAAAATCATAAAAGTTGAGAATTTTAAATTCATGAATTTTATCCATCTTTCAGGTTTTTAAAATATAACATGTGACTAATAATATTTCTTTAAAAATGGAAGAAACAAAAGTGGAAGGAACCGCAAGAATATATCCTTCATTATCATATGAAATGGATATTGCAAAACACGAAGATAGAGTACGTTATATGAAAGATAAGGAATCTCAATTATTACTTAGATTAGAACATTATAATAAATTAAGAAAGAGATGGTCTAAAGTTAAGAATGTAACACAAGGAATTGGCATATTCTTAACAATAAGTTTAGGTGCTTTAACAATTGTTATATCTTCAGGTGTTTTAGTAATTCCAGTAGTTGCTACAGCTTTAACAGGTACGGGTGTTTTTGCAACTTCACTTGTTACAATGTTAGATAAATCTTTAATAACTAAGAAACGAAAATCATTAAAAACTAAGCATTTACATATTAAAGAAGTCTATGATAAATTACACTACTACTTTCAAAGAGTATGTGATGATAATGTTATTACGTTAGATGAGATTGAAAAATTTGATCAAATAGCTAATGAAGTAAATCAAACCTTTCAATTACAGTCCGAAAAAGTTGATGATAAGAATAGACCGGAATGCAAAATTTCTAGTGATGGTAAAACTTTTACTGGTGGTAAAATTTCTAATGAAGAAAATGATAAAATTTTTTTAGAAGAGCTAAAAACTTTAAGCGAAAATTTAAGCAAAACTTTATTAAACAAAACTTTATTAAACAAAACTTAAAACGAGAAAACTTTAAACGAAAAGATGTCAGACAACAAAGCAATAAAAAAATAATTTGTTCAGTAAAATGTTTTTGTTGTATTCCAATGTTACCACAAAATTCAAATATTATATTTTAAAAATGGATAAAATTAAAGCTGATAATCAAAAAAGAATTAAACAATTAGAAGAGTTAATAAAACAAAGAAATATTATGAAAGAAAATCATCTTCAACATAGAATGATAAAAGTTGGTATTCAATCTGATATGTTTGAAAAAATGCAGCAAACCGAGCAAGTAAAAACTGATTTTGAGAAAACTATGAAACCATTTAAAACTCTTGAAAAAGAAAGTACAAATAATGATAAACAAATTGATATAACAGATCCAGAGCACAAAACTATATTAGATGACTATGGATTACTAGAATCAAACATTAATAAGAAATTACCAAAATCTATGCAATTTGAACATTCTATTTCATTTATAGATGGAAAAACAATACCTAGATTTCATCTCGGACAAAAAGAAATATTTCCACAACCTTTTCGAGGTTTAATTTTTTCACCAGATAAATCTCCTTTTAATTTAGATAGAAATTTTGTTAATCTTTTAAGAGGAGCAGATTTAAATAATTATGCTGTAGAAGATCTCATAAAATATAAAGCTATGTTAGATAGAGTTGGTGCAGTAAAATCTCTAAGACGTTATAAACAATTAGAAAATTTATTATCAACGGGAGTTAAAGTAGGGAAAGGTTTATCTGAAAAACAGAAAACAGGAACAACCATATTTTTACCAGATGATCCACAAGAATTACTAAATGGATTAAATATTTTAATATCTGCAATAAAAGAAGGACATAATTCTAGTTTCAATGAAAGTCATGCTATATTGAAAAGACTGTTAGAAAAGAAGATTCTAAATGAAGAGAATTATAAAAGTGTAGCTGAAATATGTTGTTTCTAATTTTTATCTATGATTTTTATTCATGATTTTTATCTATGATTTTTATCTATGATTTTTATCTATGATTTTTATCTACGATTTTTATCTATAATATTTATTCAAAATTTTAACTAAAAAATGTGTTCAGCAGATTTAGACAAAATTAATAATCATTTAGAAAATTTGACAGAGATTTTGGGTTCATCAAAATTTAGTACGACGTTAAAAATTATAACAACTACTTCATCACACACTTGTAACTTAGAACCCATTCTACATTTAGAACAGAATAAAAATTATCAAATTGCATTGACTAGTTTCTCTACATTTAACACTATTCAAAATGTTATAAAAGATGTGAATGATCAATTTAGATATTCTACTGATAAAGGAAAAACATGGAAAATACTAACTTTTCTTCCTGGTTCTTACGAAGTTGAATCAATATCAAATGAAATTAAGAGACATTTAGGTATACCATTTAAAGATAAGAAACAATTACATTTTGCAGTTGAACCGGCAGTTAATAAATTTTCTCTTACTTTCGACGAAAATTATCAAGTTGATTTTAATCATGATAGATCATTGTCAAAGCTATTAGGATTTAATAAACAAACCTATAGTCAAGGTTATCATTTAGGTGAGACGATTCCAAAAATAACTGAAATAAATTCAATTGTTGTACATTGTGACATTATTGAAGGAGGATATATAAATGGTAAATTGTCAAATTTAATATTCAGTTTTCCAGCTTTTACTGTACCCATTGGTTATAGATTAAATGTAATTCCACAAACATTAATATATTTTCCTATTACAAGAAAAACTATTAACAACATTAACATTAGAATCACTGATGAGAAAGGACAAGAAATAAATATTGGAGGTGAAGAGATTATGATAGATCTTTTGGTTCGGGAGGTATAAACTCCCATTCGGAAGGTATAAACTCCCACGCGAAGCTAGAGAAGTTTAATTTTCTTCTTCTTTAGAAACAAAAAATAAAAAAAATAAAAATAAATTTTTTTATTAAAAAATGAGTGAAGTACCCCCATTAAATAAAAAAAAACTTAAATTTAATCATCATCCAAATTTATCTAATAAAGTTTTGTCAGTTATTTGTGGAAGATCAGGATGTGGAAAAACGTATCTATTATTTGAAATTTTAACGACTCCAAATTTTTTGGATTATAACAATCTTATAATTTATACAACAACGGAAGAACAACCCGTCTATCAATTTTTAAAATATGGATATGAAAATAATCTTAAAAAAACAGCAATTGCTTCATTATTCAAAGAATATGAAAAATATGAAGATGAAGAAGAAATAAGTTCGTGGTGTGAGGAAGCAGCAAAAAATAGTCAGTTAGTAGAATCTAATAAAAATAAGCATATAAAAATACAATTAATAGATGATAGTGGTAATATGCAAGATCCTAGTAAACTAGATAAAAGAATGAAACATTGTGTAATTTTTGATGATTGTGTTAATGATAGAAATCAGTCAGTTCAGAGAAATTATTTCACAAGAGGTAGACATAATAACTGTAGTGTTTTTTATTTAACACAAAGTATGTATTCATTAGACGGAAGTGTTATTAGAAAGAATGGAAATATATTTATACTATTTGAAATAAATGCAAGAAACTTAAGTGATTTGTTAAGAGATTTATGTGTAAGAAATAAAGATGAATTTAAACAATCGTGTAACAATGCTTGGTCAAAAGATTATGGCTTCATTACAATTAATATTGATAAAAAAATTCATGATAGAGTTATCGAACAATTGTTCTCTGACTAAGCTTCGCCCCGACTGAAAGTCGATAGAAAATATTTTCGCGGAGTGACCGAACGGAGTGACCGAATAATTTTTTCTTATAAATTTTTTGTTAATAAAAATAAAAAAAAATATGTTGAATGATTATAAGATAGTGCATGTACCAGTTTTAAAAGATTATCGTCATCCTACAAATCCTGTAAATTCGAAGAAAGAAGTTAGATTTTATTATCATCATAAATACGTAGCGCTCGTTACAGATTATAAAACAAAACATGGTATTAAACCGTGTGTTAAAACAAAAGACTTTCCACTTTGTTTAAGAAGTTTCCGAGTATTTTTGGCGTATAATAATTTATGGTGGTTGGTTAAGAAAGAACATTTAACAGCACATGAATTAGAAACATTACATCAATTACATATTCCTGTGTATATGTAAAAAAAAACGGAACCGAGGTTCTATGTAAAATTCATATTTTCTTTTAAAAAATATGAATCGTGAAATGTCTCTCGGACAAACGTCTACGATTGATGAATTAATCAAGAAACAAATTGCTGAGTTTGATGCGCAAATTAAACATAGTAAACGTAGTAAACGTATTAAAAAACAGAAACGTACTAGGCGTAGTATTAGACGTAATACTAAAAAACAGAAAAGTGGAACAAAAGAAATATTAGAAACTCCTATTAGTTATATCTTTTTTGATGATAGAATTAAAGATGAACTTGGTGATGATTTATGTAATTTATTTAATCCAAATGAAATTAAATATGAAAATGTATCTTTTATTAATGTAGTAAATGGTATGCGGAAACTTTTAGAAAATGGTAAAATTATTAATTTACTTGGAAAAGTTATTAAAGATCAGGAAAATATAATTCAAAATTTTTACGTAACCTTCTATAATAAAAATTCATTTGAAATATGGTTTTCGAATCTGGATGAGAAATCCGATGCTAACGAATGGATTTTTACAGGTAATATTAAATATGAAGATTTTGGAATGAAGTTAGTACAAAGATCGCATAGGGGGGCAGGGATTAATATGAAATATAGAATCAAAGAATATTTCGGTGAATATTGTTATATTCCTTCTGAAGATTTTTGTTTTATTAAATGTTATAATGTTTTACGAGGTTTTAATGAAGAACAAGGAGAAATGATGAAAGAAATGTTTAATAATTTTTTATATAAGGAGAAAGCCACATCTAGAACAGGAGTAATGTCAAACTGCAAATTTTCTCAAGTCAATAAATATTTTGGAGAATGCGTTCAATATTATAGTCCTGCTAATCGTCATTTAAATCCTAGAGGAATTGAAACGTTTCATAATTATGTTTATTACAATTATTTTCACGCAGGTTCAACAATTGGTCACTATTGTTTAATTAATAAATCTCATAAATTAAAAGCTATTAGAGAAATTGAAAATAATTTCAAACCCATATATAAAACAGTTACTGATGAAAATCTAACAACGCGTCCATATAAAATCATAACAAAGAAAAAAATTGACTATGGTTCAACATATATTTGGGATCTCGAAACTTTTCCCGATCCTAACTGTTCAACAGCTCATCCTATTCCTTACGCTGTAGGAGCTATTCATTTAAATAAATTTATATGTTGTTTACCGAAACAAAGATTGAAAGAATTAGAAACACGTTTGTTAAGTGATATGATTAAAATTAAACGATCAAAAGATGAAGATGAAATTAAAAAACTTAAAAAACAGATTAATGAGTATAATAATTTAACTGAATTAGAATTTAATAAACTTCAAAATTGTGTGAAAATATTTACGAGAACTGAGGATGATGAATGTCCGATCGGGGGAAACCCAGAGGACGTATGTCCGATCCATCAATTTTTTAAAACTCTTGGAAAATTTAATTATTCGAGAGTAACTTTAATAGCACACAATTCATCAGGTTTCGATTCCTATTTTCCGATAAAAGCTAATTTTAAATTATCTAAACCGCCTCTTAAAACTTCAAGAGGAATATTGACTGCTTCATTACAAAATCCTTATACAACTGAATGTGTTAGTAGATACATTCAAAAATCTTTTAGATTTAAAAACAATATGAAAAAAGATTCACCGTCAGGTAAATTAGCACTTCAAACTATTTTAATGAAATGTAGTTATCAACATGTAAAAACAAGTCTTTCTAAATGGTGTGAGAATTTTAAAATTCCTATGAATGTGTGTAAATTAAATTATGAAATTGGAGACATAACACATGAAAATTATAAAGAAAAAGAAATTGAATGGAGACCATATTTAGTTAACGATATTCTTTCTTTAGCTTTTTGTATCTACAAATATAATAATGTTATGCAAGATTTAGTTGGTGAAGATATAACTACTAATTTGACATCCTCTGCTTTAACATTTAACGGTTGGATGAAAAGCGTACAAAATGACAATATAAATATTCATTCTCATATAGATTTATGGGCTAGAAATTATATTAGAAAATATGTTAAAGGTGGAAGAGTGTCGGCAAATATAAGAAAATACATATCGCCATTTTGTAGCATCTTGTTACCAATATTAAAACAGTATTTACCTGGTCGCTGCCCTGGGGGGGGGGGCTTTGTCCCTTGGTCGCTACGCTGGTGGGTCTTTGTCCCATGGAAGTAATTTAATAGATTTAATGAAACAGTATCGAGATTTAGGAGATAAAACTGAAATTTGTAAGAAAATTTCAAATCAACTACTTGAACAAAAACATGAATTTCTAATGGCTTTTGATGCCACATCTTTATATCCATCAGCTATGTATGATGAAAATTCAGAATACCCTAAAGCTGAATCCGCTAGAAAATGTAGACAAGAAGAAGAGCGGGAAATAGTATATAAATTTAATACTCAAACGTTTAGACCTAAAACTGGAATATTTACAGTTGTGTTTCAATATCCGAATGATATGTTTTTTCAACCAGTTCCTATTAAAGATAAAGTTAAAAATCAAAATAATAATTCTCATGTAAAAGTAATCAGGTTTAGAAATGGTATATGTTATGATGTATTAACTTCTGTAGACATACAAGAAATTGTTAGATGTGGGGGAAAAATCTTACATATTACTGATGGTATAATTTATGAAAAAAATTATCAAGTTTCACCATTTCGAAATTATATTGAAAAACTTTTTAATTTGAGAAAAAGATATAAAGCAGAAGGAAATACTGTAGGCGATGAGTTAATTAAATTATTGATGAATTCGCTATATGGCAAAACTGTGCAAAAAGATATAACCACTAAATATCATTTATGGAATGAGAATACATTGAGAAAAAATTTCACTCAAGAAGTAAAAGATTATGAAAAATTAAATGATGAACAATATTTAGCGAAAGTAGAAATGGAAGATGATGAATTTCTTAAAACTAATATTGTAAAAGATGGGAAGACGTCGTTCATGCCATCACACTTAGGTTCTTTTATTCTTTCTCACTCTAGAAGAATCATGAATAACTTTATTTTAGAAATTAATGGTTTCAACGAAAAATACATTCATTATACAGATACTGATTCAATATACATTTCTAATGAGCTCTTCAATAAATTAGATGCTGCTGGATGTGTTGGTGGGGAATTGTGTCAAGGAAAAAATGATTATGGAAATGGTGGAATTATTTTTGCAATGTTTATTGCTCCTAAAATAAAATATTTTATTACTGTAGATGAGCAAGGGAGACTTAGTGAAAAGAAAACATTCAAAGGATATTCACAAGATAAAGTAAAAGTAGAAGATTTTCTAAAATTATATTCGGGGAAAACATTATCGACTACAGTTAATAAACCATGGAAAAGATCTTTAGAAACTGGAATTAGTATTCCTGATAGAAATAATAATACTGAAGAAAAAAAATTTTCTGGTCAAATAAATATTCTTAAACGTCAAGCACCTGATGAAAATGAAATTATGTTACCTTATAACGGAGAAGATATTCAAGCTGAAATATTTCAAACAATCGTCAGTGAGAGTAATTTAAGTGATGATGATGACACGTGGGAATAATAATTTTTTTATTACATCTAACAATTTTATAACATCTAAAAATTTAACATCTAAAAATTTATATCTAAAATTTATATCTAAAACAATTTACATCTAAAACCTTATTACATCTAAAAACTTATTACATCTAAAACCTTATTACATCCAAAAACTTATTACATCTAAAAATATTATTACATCTAAAAACTTATTACATCTAAAAACTTATTACATCTAAAAAATTTATATCTAAAATTTATATCTAAAAAAATTTATATCTAAAATTTATATCTAAAAAAATTTATATCTAAAAAAATTTATATTTAAAAAAAAATTTATATCTAAAATTTATACCTAAAAATTTATATCTAAAAATTTATATCTAAAATTTATACCTAAAAATTTATATCTAAAATTTATTTTCATGAGATATATATGTTTTATTGTTAAAAAATGATGTTACCAAATGTTGGTGGAGATGCATATATCCCGAATAATCGTGAATTAGAAATAGAGATAGAAAATTATATCATGAAAACTGGAGACGTTTTATCTGGTCCATTGCATCTTTCTATTCTTCCGCAACAAAATACAGAGTAAACAAATAAACAATATGTTGATACACAAATCAATGACTTAAAAGAAAAATATATAAACGATGTTTTGGTTCCACTGATGAATGAATTAAAGTTGCTTAAACTTAATGACAAATCATTAAACGAAAAACTATTAAAACTTGATAAAAAGGATAGAGAGCTAGAAGCAGATATAGCAAAACTTTTTAAAAAGATTTCTGAACAATCAAAAATTTTAATATTACTTTCTATAAATTTAAAATCTGCAGTCATTAAAAATAAACATCAGATAAAAATGTTAAAAGAACAATTAGAAGATGAAATAGAAAAACTTCCTGAAAGAATTAAAAAAAATTTAAAGCAGTTACAAACTACATTCCAAAAAAGTGTTGATGAATTAAGTTCTAAAATTACTCAACAAATGAAAAAGATGAATAGAATAATAAATGAAGTAAACTCACTTAATGAAAAAGTTGATAAAATGAAAACTCTTAAAATCAATTTAGAAAATGAATTAAAGAAAAATTTACAAGAAAACTCTAAAGAAAATAAAGAACAGTTAGATTCTGTTAAAAGACAATTAGATGTTCTTAAAATTAAGTTAAATGCACTTAAAACGGCATTGAAGATTAATCAGCAGAAAATGCAAGTTAATAGAAAAGAAATTAAAGTACATCACACACTGCTTGACGCAATAGATAAAGTGCAACAGGCAATTAATAAAGTTATCTCGAAGTTGTTGTCCATTCACAAACGTAAATCTTGATCATAAACGTAAATCTTGATCATAAACGTAAATCTTAGCGCAAACATTAACGTAAATATTTTTTCCCAAAAGTCAAATTTATTCCTAAAAAATGCCTATAATTTATAAACACAATCTTAAACATTTTGCTTCAAATCAAAAAATAGCTCATGAACCATCTATGAAATCTGTTTACCATTATGACAGTGTAGAAACAATCGGAACACAAAAGTTCCTAGGCACCGCAGGTGTCGTCCAAAAAGAAGGGGCTGGTATCTTCTCTGGTATTGGAAGTATCGTTAACTTAATTAAAAATAATAAAGATTTGATTACATCTGCTGCAAAAGGAGCAGCTGCTATAGGTAGTACAGCTAGTGCAATATCAAATGCTGTCAAGTCTCAAAACGAATTAAAACAACTAGAAGCTATTCGTAAACTTAGGAATGATTACGAAGAACTAAAAAATTTAAAAAAACTTTCAGAGGAAACAAAAAACAAAATTGCTAACATAGCTGTTGGGGAAACCTTGAGGAGCGGAGCTCCGTCTGATAGTAAACATAATGAAAAAACAATTGAAGAAATAAGAGGTAATGGTATTAATAGCAACCTTCGGTCTAACCAGCAAAGCTGTAGCGGAGCTGGTGTAGCCAAATTCTAAAATTATGTTTTAGTAAAATTTTTTTTAGTAAAATTTTTTTCGTAAAATTCTAAAAATATATTTTAGTAAAAATTTTTTCTGTGTATGAGAAAAACAAAAAAGTCAAATTATTTTTTATAAAAATGCCTTCGCTTATCGAAAATAACTTTAGATTAGACGATCCTCCGTTCGTCAGTAATAATCAAAAAAAGAATGACTATATAAGAATTGCTATGAATCCCGGATCTTCCAGTAGAGTAAATACTGGAGGTGATTTAATTTTTGAAGTTGATAATCAGCAGAGTTATATATATTTACCTGATTCGTTTTTACATTGTGAATATTCTTTATATAGTGATGCTAATTTTACAACACTATTACCAGAAACCGATAATATTGCATTAGAGAATAATTTTTTTCCAAGATTATTTACACAAATGCGTTTAGATGTTGCAACTCAAAATATAGAAACAATAAGTGATTCTCCAGGTGTAATTGATACAATGCTTAGATTTGTAACAATTGGTGAAAATAATAAAAAGTATGAAATCGAAGGTTGGTTTCCTGATACTAATGATGGTATAATTGTTGATGATTTAACTCACGCTGGAACAGATGCAGCAGGAATTGCGAAAGATGTAGAAAATATTGCAAAACATTTAAATAAAACAAACAATAGTGCATATAAAGAAAGACGTGAATTTAACAAGAAAAGTAAACAGAAAGTTAATTGGTCATTGTCTCCATTATTCGGATATTTAGATTATGATAAAATATCATATCAATTAAAATTTAAATTAATAATTCATCGTACAGCAAATAATGAATTAATCTTTTTTGGTAAGACTGGAAAAAAAGCATATTTAAAAATTGATAGACTTGAATGGTGGATTAAGCATATTACTCCTAGTTTAGAGATTGAAACAGCTATTGCAAAAAGATTAAATACTAACAAACCAATTCCAGTAAATTTTCTAAAGCGTACTGCTAGTTCAGTAACTTTTTCCGAACAAAGATTTAACTGGCATTTTACTAGAACTGCGAATACACCAAGATATTTATTACTAACTTTTCAAAGAAATAATTCTCCAAGTTTTGATAAGAACAATAATCTTTTTCATATTAATACAATTCGAAGTTTACAAGTTTCATTAAATCAAACCCGTTATCCAATTGATCCATTAAGATTCGATGATACCAATAATCAATTTATGGAAGGATATGATTCTTATCGAAATCTTTGTATAGAATTTGGAGTTGAACCACAACTAACTCCTGGAGATTGGAGACATTTATATCCTGTTTTCTGTTTCCATGTAAGTGCACAATCTGAAGATATTATCAAGACTGGTTGTGATGTAACAATTAATATTGAAAAGAAAGATTCCACAACTTCATTGATGGCTCATGGTTTATTGCTGGAAGATGTAAAATATTCTATTGAAATTCTTAATGGAAAGATGGTTAGGATAGGTTAGTAACCTGAGGACCTTTGGTCCGATAGGCTAAAGCCCAAGACTTCGTCGATTAATTAATTTTTTTTGATAATTAAAAATTTTTTTTAGTAATTAGTAATAAAATTTTTTTGTAACTAGAATAGATTAAAAATTCCTAATTTAAAATTTTTTTATTTAAAATGTCGCAAGCGAAAAGTAATAATAATAAAACTGTTGAATTAAAATTACGTAATATTGTTGACAAAAATACCCCTAAAACTATTACGATTAATAAAAAAAATTATTACATAAGTAAACCAATGATAGAGAATATTCAATTACAAGAAGAAAAGAATGGCGGGATTCTCCCATTAATTCCACTAATAATAGGAGGCATAGCAGCAGCAGGAAGTGTTGCAGGTGGGACAGCTGGTATTGTCCAAGCACTAAATAAAAATAAATCAGAGAAGGCAGCATTAGAAGAACAAAAACGTCATAATAGAGAGTTAGAGAAAGTTGCTAGGGGTGACGGTATAGTAGATAATTTTATTAGTAAATTAAAATTAGTTGATGAAGGAAAACGAGTTCTTAAAAATATTCTCCACAATGTTGATGATTTAATTGAAATTAAAGAAACTAAAGATGGTTCTGGAATATATCTAAGTCCTAGTATGATTCCGTAATAACCTCAGGACCTTTGGTCCGATCGGCTAAAGCCTCTGAACAAAGTTCTATCGGCTAAGGCCTCAGGACCTTCGGTCCGATTCGGTAAAACATTTATTTTATCTTTTAAATTTTTTTTATCTTTTAAAATGAATTCTACAAATTCCGAAAATTTAATTAAATTAAAAATTTCTAATTTAGATTTATTAAATTATCTATTAAACAAAAATAAAAACTCAAATTGTCAGCATATTGGAGGTGACATACAAAAAACATTAGAAAACTTTCCTGGCTTTATTTGGAGTAAATATTCGAAAGAAAAACATCTTCCTGGTCATTCATATACTGGTCCAGGAACTCGATTAGATATAAGACTAGATGAGAATATTAATCCGAAACCAGGTGAAGAACCGATAAATAGAGTAGATGCCGCAGCTTACAGGCATGATTTAGCTTATCGAAATCATGATCTAAGTTCTCGTCATGCAGCTGATAAGAAGATGATTCAAGAATTAGATAGTATTCAGAATCCTACATTTAGAGAAAAAATTGAAAGAATGTTTGTTAAGAAAGCTTTACAAGCTAAAATATTATTCGGTCAGGGTTTAAATGAAACGACAGCAAAGCTGTCTGAGAACAACGCTCGAACCTACGCGTCTGAAATGTCGAATGACCTAGGACGCTATGCGTCTGAAATTCACAAGGAATATAGAAGGCCTAAATATTTATTGAAAGTAAAAGTATTTAATAAAGATGATATTTGGAGTGCTGATCTTATTCATATGCCGAATGAAAAAGATTATAAATACGCATTGACCGTTATAGATTTATATACACGATACGCTTGGGTAAAGCCTTTAAAAAATAAAAGTGGTTTATCAGTTAAATATGCGTTTGAAGAAATCTTTGAAGAAAGTAAGAGAAAGCCAAAAAAATTGTTTGTTGATAAAGGATCGGAATTTTATAACCGAAACGTTCAGCCACTATTTGAAACAGACGAAAGTCATCGCCAAGGCTCAGTTTATTCAACTGAAAATGCAGGGAAGGCCGTAGTGATAGAAAGATTCAATCGGACGTTAAAAAATAAATTATTCAAAAAATTTACTCAGCAAGGAAATCAGAAATGGTTAAAAATATTACCAGGAATTGTAGAGCAGTACAATAATAAAGTTCATTCAGGTATTGAAGAAACCCCAAAGATTGCTTCTGACGACCCTGATTTAATACGAAAGAAAATATTCGAAAAAATTATTCGAATGAGAGTAATCCGAATTTGCAGAAACTTAAGCCGAAATTTAAAATTGGAGATAGAGTTAGAATATTTAAATATAAGAATAAATTTGAAAAAGGCTTCGTCGGATACTGGACGTAAGAGATATTTGAAATTTCTAAAATAAATCAAAGTTATCCGATTACTTACGAAATCAAAGATTTAGATGATGAAGATATCAGAGGCCGATTTTATCAAAATGAATTACAACGAAGTGATTTTTAATTATCATTATTATTATTAGGCGTAGCCATAGAACCTACGGTTCGTTCAATTCTAACATAATATCAAGAAATGGCACTCCTTCTTGCAATTTAAATAAAACATAAAGACATAATTGACCACAATAAGTTGTTCCCGGTTTTTGAATTTGAAATGTATTATAAAGTCCATTGCCAAGTATTTCTCTTACTTCATTCGTAGGTGGAAGCCCGTATGAGTCAAAATAATAACTATCTCCGTTTTTACTAAAGATACCTGCTGACCAATGTACGCCTTTTTGGTCTGAAGTGTGAAGATTCGTTATGAAATTTACAGTTGAAACTTTGTTCCGGGAACTGAAGGTTCCTGTTGGCTTATTTTTGATCAATTGTAATTCGTCTCTCATTAGGACATGAAAATTCTTTATTCCCAATTGATGTGCGATTTTCTTTAGATCAAAATTCGTTGTTGTTTCTGTTCCATATAATTTGAAAAACTCGATCAGGTCAGTCATTTTAAATGAAACAAAAATCCAATTTGAAAATGCCATTGTCATTTTTGAGTCTCCACGCAAATAAGTTGCAATAAATGTTACTACTTGTTACTTATGAAGTAGAGTCCAACATTTATATGAAAACAGAAATCCAATTTGAAAATTCCATTGTCATTTTCAGTCTCCACGCAAATAAGTTGCAATAAATGTTACTACTTGTTACTTATGAAGTAGAATTTCACGTTTGCAAGTCTTCTAATTCCTGCGTGAGTCCAGTATGTTGCGCATGTTGTTGTTCAGTTTGTTGCACATTGGGTGAATCAAATATGGATTCTGCTATTCTTGGCTGTTCCTCCTCTTTTTCACGATCAATATAATCTTCAAGATTAGCAAAATTCTTCATCACAAAGTAAATTGATAGAGAGGAATTGGCTAAGTTTGGATAGTTCTTTGATAATTTGAATAATTTGATCAGTAATGTCACATATGAACGTGAAAACTTTATTTTGTGGGTCTCATTTAACTCTTTCACGAATTTTGTATAATTCATATTAGACAATAACTTCAGTCGCTGAAGCACTTCTCCTTGTAAAACATAGCAGCGTAGAAGATTCCGATGTGTAATTTTCTCAAAACCAATGATTTTATTCAATGAAGAGATGCACGATGATGTACTTATAATATCCTTTTTCTCGAGAAATACAGGTAAATTGCTGCTGTCAACATCCTTGAATGAATCTCGGATTATTTCAAACACTTCTCTCTTTTTATCTTCTTCGTTTCCACTCGTCTTCTGTTTCTTTCTTAGTGATTCAAGAATAAATTTTGTTGATATCGTTTTGAAGAAATCAAGATGGTCTGGTGAAATAAGAGGCACAACTTGATCCACGAAGCAACAAAATTCTCTCTCTATTTTGCTGACGGAAGACATTGCAAATGAGAACTTTGCTTTCTAGCGCACACGGAACAATGACAGAAGAGAGAGAAGTGAAAACAGCTGCCAGATGCTTTGGCGTCATGTGGTTGTGCTGACGTGCTAGTAAGAATTAAAACAACTTCCCTAACGTACAACTAAAATCTAATTGTATCACAAAGCTGTAGCAACTACTGGAATTGTAAGAACGCCAGATGAAATGACAATAGTGAGAGCGCCTAAAGAAATTGTTAAGCATGCTCCAACGCCTTGTGTCACATTCTTAATTTATTATAATGTTCTAATCTAAGTAATAATTGAGATTCCTTATCTTTCATATAACGTACTCTATCTTTGTGTTTTGCAATATCCATTTCATATGATAATGAAGGATATATTCTTGCGGTTCCTTCCACTTTTGTTTCTTCCATTTTTAAAGAAATATTATTAGTCACATGTTATATTTTAAAAACCTGAAAGATGGATAAAATTCAAGAATTTGAAATTCTCAACTTTTATGATTTTCGGTGTCCTGGAACGGTCATGATTTTTAAGGTAAAAATTGTAATTCACAAATTTGAGATTCTTAACTTTTATGATTTTCGGTGTCCTGGAACGGTCATGATTTTGGGAGCAAAATGTCATAATCACAAATTTTGAGATTTTGAAAAATTTGAAAATTGGGTATTTTGAGACCGGCTAAATTTTTGAAATTTTGTTTTTTTGAAAATTTGTCACTACCTAAATTTTCCCCCCTTCGGCCTTCGGCCACGTGAAATTTGAAGTCTACCAAAATATTTGAAATTTTGATTTTTTGAAAATTTTGAAAAACCCGCAAAAGTGTGACATCCGGCGCAAGCGAAGCGAAGCAAAGCGAAGCGAAGCGTCGCGCCGGATGTCACACTATATACTACTTACGATGTCTAACACCAAAGTTGGAAGTTTCGTAGGAGGGGGGGGAGGTCAGACCTTTTTCTCTCCGATTGAGTTGGGAAGAAGTTCCTAGACCCAACTTTGGCCAAAACGTCCGAATTTGCACTCCATTTTCCCATCCGAGCACTCCTTCTGCCCGAAAAACGACTTTTCTCATCCCAAAACCTCCAACACCTGACTTTTCCAACTCTGACGGTTTCTTGCCATTTTCCTCCCTAAACCCAAGAAAATGAACCCAAACTGAGCTTTTCACTGCCTTTTTCTCACTTTTAGCTTTCAAATGAGCTATGGCACGACTTTCTACGATGTCTAACACCAAAGTTGGAAGTTTGGCAGGAGGGGGGGGGGAGGTCAGACCTTTTTCTCTCCAATGTCGCTGCTCTCCAATGTCGCTGGCAACATCCTTCCTAACCCAAAATTTCACGTAGAGTCCGAATCTGCACTCCATTTTCCCATCCGAGCACTCCTTCTGCCCGAAAAACGACTTTTCTCATCCCAAAACCTCCAACACCAGCCTTTTCCACACTCTATCCTTCCCACATCACCTTCCTTCCTACCCCTTGCCTCATCACTCCTCCTTCCTTCCTTCCTTCCAGGGGGGGAGGGAGCCGTTTCCTCCTCACGGACCCATTCCTCCCAACACATCCTTGGCGACTTCCTTCCAGAGGGGGGGGCTGAGTCAGCATGATGACTCAGCATTTCACATTTTGCACTTGCGTCTGGAATGTGCTTACTACTGGAATTGGTTCAGAACCGCTTCGTCCCGTCCATATTACCGTATTTCTTCCGATAATCGCCCACCCTTTAATAACCGCTCACTCCATTCTCTAAGTCACCTATCATCTAATGCAACACTTACGGTAGTTTTCTAAGGTTTTCTAAATAAGTGAGTGTACTACCTGCGACCTTGATGTAACTAGCAGTGACCTCAGTGACGATTCCATTTCCTATTATGTTTCTGATGAATCGAATTAAAGGCAACCAGTTTTCCTTCTGGAATGACTCGCTTTATCCTTCTGAAAAATGGGACCTTTCGTTTTTCCTAAGTACAGCTCGATTTTTAGATTATAGGCTTAAGTACTCGAACAGTATGAGTATGTATGTGTAAGAATGTGATATATAAGTATTACAAGTATATCTATTCAGGTATATCATAACTGATGGATTGCAAAACATACGGTAATCTTATGGCACCTACATAGCCGTTGGAATTTACGTTCGGATGTATGTGAGCATGTACTGTTGTGCTTTAAAATATCTTTATTTATTTATAACTGAAAAGAATTTGCGAATAATACTGAAAATTGAGACGAATTCGATTAACGTAATTCGGCGATTATTAGAAGAAATACGGCATATTCGGTAAGGTCTTTACCCACCCGCCTCGGTCAAGGCTACCGTAGTAGTAAAGTAGCTAATTAGTAATCGTCATCACAAGCTAATTTTAACTGACTCGGAGGCATGATGCATAGAAGTATCTCTTTTGTATCCAGACGCTATGACAATGATGATAGTTTTGAAATTTGTTGTGGACCCTGTCCATTTATCAAAAAACTGAAGCGCCTGTTACTGGAAGAACGATGGAAAATATATATTTGACTGAGAATGTATTGAATGTAAGTAATTGAACTTGCGGTGTATAATAGGTCGTCGCTCGTCCACCCAGCCCCGGTCCTGTCTTCGGATCGTCACATTTCCTAACAAATTAGTCCATTAAGAATTTAGGAATATATTTCAATTACATCAAATGAATTGCCATTGAGTTTCTCAAAAATGCAAATCATGTTGCGAAAATATAGCTAATGAACTCAAAATTTGCAAAGGTTTTCTGAAGATTCGTCAACTGTTATTGAAGATACGTCTTGAATTTTCGTGCACATGCGACTTATTTTCTCTCGATTATTCAATTTTTTCTTCAACTTTTTGAATGTGTGTCAAAAACTGCGGAAACTTTGTCATAAGCATGCACATTGGCACCCTACTCGAATTTATGACCACACTTGGGAGAATCTATAGCATAATGATGGAAAATCAACACTTTTTAGACAAGAAAATTGACATGTGATAAATATTGAACAATTCACACTTATATAGCCACTCAACATTTTGCATTGAATATACTACAGATTGTTTCATAAAAAATGGATCACCCTTAAACATCGCCTTAACTTCAACTTTGTCTAACTCCGCCAAACTTGAACGAATTTCTATGAAATTTGGAAGATATGTCAGTTGTGCTTACTAATATCATTGTTGGAAATTTCAAGCATGAATATTGAGTTGTTTTCCTGTTATAGATAAAAAAGTAGTAGATAATTTGATCTTCATTTAGCAATGTTACACAAAATCATACCTCACTCTTATAAAATTACATTTGTTTCCTTTGTTATGTAATATGTTGTTCTACAAGCCAAAAGCTATCAAGCAAAACAAAAATAAAGAAAATCGGTCAATCAGAGCCAGTATAGCACCATTATTCATCAACAATAATGTAACTGCTACATGTGATTAACTGGACTTCATGTTCCATAGCTTCCTGACTTCGTTGCGGTGGTGTTGGCAGCACTCCTGATTGCTTTCACCTAGAAATCTATCTCTTACCGGTTGAAAACAATACAAAGCACAAATGAACAATAACGAGATCGCATTCACAAAAGGCAAAGTGTCAGCCTTGCTAGAACTAGGGTTTTCTTTGCGAGCTACAAGCAAGCGACTAAATGTCCCATACACAAATGTGCATCGATGGCATAATGATGATTGTCGACTCTGTCGTAAAGAGGGCTCTGGCCGTCCACGCAAAACATCCAAACGTAGAGACCGCCTAATTTTGAGATCTGTTAAAGTTGATCCAAGTCTCTCGTTAACTGAGATGGCTGCACTAGTCTCGCCTATTTCTAAGTCCACTATTCGTAGAAGACTTATTGAGTCAAATTTCAAGAGCTGTAAGGGGCCCTCTCAGATCGAATTATCAGATCAGCATACAAAAAGACGTCTCAGATGGGCAACGAGTCATTGTCACTGGCGAAATCAATGTGATCGGGTTGTCTGGTCTGATGAGGCATCAGTCCGTCTGAAGGATAGTGATGTTCGATTGAGATTATGGATAAAATCTGATCAGGAAATTCCGAGACATTTACATCGTCCCCGGGTACAAGGTGGTGCAACTCTACTGATTTGGGCTGGCATTTGGACCAATGGCCGCTCTGAACTTCACATACAGCAAGGAACCATGAATTCTGAACGCTATGTGAATGTTTTACGAATGAACATTGGCCAAATGTCAGATCAACTTGGTGATCCATCGACTTGGTTATTTATGGATGATAATGCTAAGTGTCACAGGAGTAGTAGAGTCAACTTATGCAAGTTTCAATTAGGTCTTAGGACATTATCTTGGCCAGCTCGTTCTCCTGATCTGAATCCCATAGAAAATGTATGGAGTATTCTAAAACGTAACGTTCGTCGTTCACTGCTACCTACAGATGGCGTATCACAACTTACGTCACTGTTAAAAAGAGAGCGGAGAAAGTTAGATCAGCAAAAAATCAACGATATCATCGAATCAATGCCTAGACGAATTGGTAATGTCATTGACAATAGGGGTAGGGCCACAAAATATTATCTTCTTAAGAACCGTTGCTGTATCATAGCCTATCAGATTATATAAGGACATTTAAATATATTAGGGACATGAAATAACATGAAAAATGCTTTCTGTATCATACTTATGTTTTATTTAGTCAAATTTTAGGATGATCCACTTTTTATGAAACGGACTGTATAATATTGCAATCATGATGATTGCCCGGTAAGTGATGGTTTTCTAAGTGGCGCGAAGTTTCTGACGTCAACTAATCCCAAAGGATCTGTATTACTAGTCTTTTTAAATATAGTGCTTCAATGCTAATCTTCTATTAATCTTGTGTTGAATTAAGCTTGGCAATTAGCATCACCCGATGCTGCAGCCTTGTGGTAGAGTCATCGCTCTGCGTCTGGTAGACCTTGTTTCAAACCTTGGTGCATTCTTGGTACACTCTGCATTCTTGCTAAATACTCAGTACAAAAAGTTTAATCTTTTCCCTCTTCAGGAGTATGTTAAATACAGGACTTGTGTTCTAGTTTTCAAAGCCTTGAACGGTTTAGCTCCTAGCTACATTGCGGAACTGTTATCGTATAGCCTTCCTAACCGTGATCTTTGTTCTTCAAATGACAAGAAACTTCATATTCCGTTTGGTCGAACAGCTCTGTCTCATAGTAGTTTCTCGTGTAAAGGCCCTTCTCTCTTCAATGATTTGCCACTACATATCAGACATTGTGATTCGTTAACTTCTTTCAAAAAATTGTGTTTCGAGTATTATTTTTCTAAATTCATTGATTGTGTATGACGCGCTACATGATGTGTACAATATGTTTTATTTCCTTTTATCATGTATTCTGTTACTTGCTCGACCACATTGAAAAAAGGCTTGCCTATTGTGCTTTCGAGGGTAAATAAAGTCTATTATTATTAGAAAGAGAGTGGATAAATGACAACTTGACAACATAGAAGAAAGGCTTCGTGCCTAATATGCTTCCGAGTATAAACAAAATTCATTTATCTTATCTTACTTATCAGGAACATAAAATTGTGACTGAATCGTGTGAATTGTAGTGAGGTGATCTTGAGAAATGGAAGTGATTTACATCATGCAACATAAAAGAAATCTGAAGGATGTTAATTTTCAAATGCCGAAAATCGAATAGGGCTCTGCGCAATAGATTGCAGTCTGGATTGGGTGCGATTAATTAATAGTTCAACTTATCAAAAAATCGTGTGACATTCTAGTTTAATTATATTTTGATTACTAAAAGAAAATTTTACGAACCGTAAGCCTCAACAAACTATCGATTATATCATGACAGGAATACTATGAAAATTACAAAGAGTAGTCTCTCCAATATTCAGGATGACAGGTGGATCAACTCGACCAAGCTCACAATTTGACTGTATAACCATTGGCCCTTTCGCAATTTAGTATGATCAACAATGCTTGATGCGAATTAAATCTTCACTATTCTAGATGATATATTCTTTAATTCATTATATTTTTATACGCTGTATTTATTAGGTCAAAGTTGACCTGTATGCGAACATGTTGACGATCTTTATGTTCAATTTCTATGTCATGTAGCTATAGGCCTAATTGCAATGTCATTACTATGAAGAGTGCTGCTGATGACTGGCAAGATATGTCAATATAACAATGTTCTAAATGTCACAAGATTTACACGCATGGTACCAACTCATTATGGTGGATCAAAACTGGTTTTAGCAGTGAAATCTTAAAATATCAATACATCGACAGACTGAGTATCTCAATGATTTCTAATTGATATATCAATATCTTATTTAGGCTATGTCATCTCTCTCAAATATGCGATTTACTCTCAGCACGCAATATTCATCGAGGAATATTTCCAAGAGCATATTGGCGTTTTCTAAATATTTACGTGCATTTATGAATCATCAAGAGTTTCTTCAGCAAGATTATGAACTTTCTCAAACGGACGCATTCATTCATCAATGCAAGTCAATGACTGGGAAAGAGCATTAACAAAACTCAAAAGGTTCTCACGATTCAAGCACCAAGTCATTGGGGATATTGGCAACTATTCAAAACAGTTCATCTAGTGGTTTATCGACAAATGATATCATTGAATGCTACTCAATGAGGAATTCGGTGCAGTTCATCGATGAAATATTCAATTACATTTCATCATCGCTTGATTACACCGCGCGGTATTATATAAGCTTGAAAGGATTACTTCAATCTAATCAGTCTTCAAATCCGCAATTATGTTAATATAAGTAACTTAACTACAGATGAAGATGATGCTTCGTCTGAATCTATCAGTTCATTATTTCGAGACGAAGTTTAAGATGAGGATCAATTTTGAGATTGAAAAATCATCTTATTTGTCCCTGTTAGATGCTCTAACTGATTGAGAAATCATGTAAGTAGCTCCACTTGATATACTTGATATAATTTGCATTTTTTTCTGAATTTTCTAATTGTTCTCCTGATTTTTTGGGTGCTAGGGTTTTCCACTTGCATCAAACAAGCATTTTGTTTAGAAGCTATATCGCAAGTTAGTAAGAGAACGAAAGCATGCTAAAAAGAGGCATGCCATTGAAAAGGGAAAGTCTTCTTCTCGATGAAATTTATCAATGATAGCTGCACGAAGAGAATCAATAAAATCATCAAGAATTATGATTTGCCGACAAAACTAGGAAGCCAGCCTTCCTCTAGTCTCAAACAATGTCTCAGTTGCAAGGAAAATAGTAAACATGAAGTCTGTGATCGTTTGGGGAATAGTTTTGCCTGCTCTGATAAACATCTAGTATATCGGTTTACTTGCAAGTTGTGTCATGGCAGCTACATCGGTCAGACGTCAAGACCTTTCAATTTCCGATATAATGAATACAAGCGCAGCCTGTCAAATAACAGCATGGACAGCGCATTGGCAGAGCACGCAAGACAATACCATCATGGACATCTGACGATCACAGACTTCCAGATAGAGATTATTGACAGATGCAGATCACCGATAGAGACGAGACTGTCAGAAGCCAATTATATTGAAGAACAAAGACCAACACTCAATCGAACACATGGAATAACCAGACGTTGAACGTGCTCTCACTTCTGCCAAACCTTGACAATGCGAGCCGGCTCGCGAAAGCTCTGCATTGTAAATATCTTTTAGTAAATAGACTGTACATATTTTTAGCAGCTAATCTTTTCTTGGGGAAACGACACGAACGGAAGATGAGATTCACTATGAAAGGAAAACAAAGCATGCTAATCCACAGGAAAAGAAGTAATAGATTCCACATACTCAACAAATTCAGGCATCGCTGCATAAGGTAAGAATTCGACTGCCCAATTGCAAGCAAACTTTTGTCATACTCTCTGGAATTATTTGAGCCTATGTTCAGATAATCACTGGAGACCCGACTACTATAAAAAATAAGCCACTAATAAAAATATGAGAGGCTCGGTGCCTAATGTGAGTCCGAGTATGAGCAAGGATCATTTATCTATTTAGTTATTTGTTTGACAAAAGTCGGGCTATTAACAGACAATTCAGAGTAATTTACAATTTACGCTATAATTGTACTCAAATTAACAGCAACATCTTTCATTTTTGTGGCTTACATAAGGAAGCAAATATATTTACATTGATGAACAACTGATAAGATATGCATACTTTTCAGCATTAAGTGTGACAGAAGATGACGTTCTATGCTCATATTATATTGACTCGTGCTTCACCACATTGACTCGTGACCTACTCTCAAGTCTATTATTTTCTGCAATTTTTGATTATGTTACTCTTCAATATAACGGTAAATGTATCTAATGTCTGTATGTAATTTTGCTCATCATAATATAAATATTTTGACTTGTCTAAATAGTAACATCGCATAGAATGTATCAATGATGCACAATATACAAAACACACTGTTGTCAGAAGCTCGAAAATGAAAGGGAGATCTTTTAAGAAGCAAAATTTAAAATGCTCTATGACGATCGCAGCTTATTTATTTCGCACGTCTGTACACAAGCGCAGGCCATGAGGATTTTAGTGAGCGTTTAGTGATCGACGGTAACACGTATCGAAACTGCATGCCTCAACCGGCCGTAGACTGTCTTGTTTAAGGCAGCCAAATTATCAAAAGCATACTGATACAGAGAGATTAAATTATTTGATACAGCTCAATATCAAATACTATTCCACAGTTTAGTGATATGGACTGAGATGGAGGTTCGTAATATACAATTAGATCCGAGGGCGTGTGTGACTATAAATAATGACAACACTATATGCTAAATATGACATAGAATATTAAAATTCATCCTTTATAGCACTGGCAAGTTTCATGTCACATTGATCAAACTTTCCTGACTACATGCTGCCTTTAGTGATGGTTAGTAAACATAAGTAGAGGAAATCCAACTTTATAATGTGAACAAAATGTTAATTAAAAGTAAATAGTATCCAGCCCGTATTCGGTATACCTATTTATGCCCTCTTGTGTTTCATTAACAAAAAATGGTGACTGGATAAGTAAGAAGAATTTGCCTATACTGTGAATTTCTGTGGTGGATGTCAACTAGCATGATTTCTAATGAAAGTGGATGTAAATAAATTTACATGTATATTTATCCGAAATACTGATCTTCATGGAGTAGGAAAAGGGATTTTTCATCATGGAAATTACAGCATATAGTTCTAGTATTAACTACAACAGCTATTGGTATGATTTTAAATTTCTTTCTATAATTTTTGAATTTATGTCGCTGTGATTTTAGGATGGTGTTGTGTATAAAATTGATCAAAAGTCAAAATATGCACTTAAAAATTTTGCTCATTCTGAAAGAAAATGGTACCATCGGAAGTGGCATATACGACAATGTTAAATCTCTGCCACTGTTACACAAATGGCACACAAAGATCATACTCACATAAATTTTATGCAGATTCGGGTTAGAATGACAAGATAGCGGGTGGAGGACACTGCAAACACTGACAAATATGAAACTCGGCTTTTATTTGAAATTCATCAAATGTAATAGGTTGGACAGTATGAACTTTCATGTAATTCAACGGAATCCGGAATAATCCAGCTTCATTTACTGAAACTTTCCTTGGTCTCCCCGTTTTTAATAGAAAAAAAACTTTGGTTTCGTGATATAAAGGTTACATTGCAAAATGAATTTCAAAATATTCATTGTAGTGATCCTTCCTATAATTTACCACGCAACACAGAAATTACATCTACATGCATTTCTTCTGAATCCCTACTCTTTATTGTAACAGCAGTAATTTGAATGAATAGCCTTCCATGGCTAAATTTTAACTATCTTCAATTCTTCAATTGTCCGCTAATTTTTATTGGTTTGCCTCGCATTATGTCAAATGTTTGCCAGTCGTGTTTATAAAGTATTTTTGGATGAATGTAGAAGAAGATCCTGCAGAGACTTCCTTTCCTTTTGTATTGAAATGAAACACACCATTCTTTGAATTTACGGATACAGTGCAGGGCACATTCAAGAAGGGTCACACCATTTTTATAAGCTACATGACATGCGCTATAGCCATTTCGCAATCTTTCACGGCTTGTCATTCTTGCGTTAATAAAATAGCCTTGATTATCAAAATCGCTTTTATAAGATTTGCATATGACATTGCTCTTGTGTAAGCCGTTGCAATGATGAGCGATGAATTTTCCTTCTTTAGGTAGATATTCCCCACAACCATTTTTCATGTTTAATGACTCTGCAGATTTCCAATATTCAGTCGAATTTAAGAGCGTTCCATCGATGAACTTCCAAGTGATATTTTGAGAATTTGGTTTAGTTGAATAGCTTGTGAGTCCAAGCCACACGGATGGAAATCTCCGTGATGAAATGCCATACCGTAATTCCAAAAGATTGGATATATTGAACAAAGGAGCTGCATGATGTGTGTAACAACCGTGAAAACTGGTGCACCATCTATATGTATGCTTCAGATAGATTACACATACACCGTCAGATGTTTTCCAACGACATTTCTCTGTTCGGACAAAACTTGAGCTCACAAGAAATTTTAGAAGACATATTTTTATTACTGTGTTCCTATTCATTCTTCTGAGCTTATTTCTTAACGAAGCGAACCAACACCAGCACCTCAATCTATGCTTCAGAAGTAGTTGAAGATATTCTGAAGATATTGTAGGATATAGTCGAATGGGGTATTACTTGGAGCGAAATTTGACTCTATCAGAAGCAGGGAGTTCTACCTGTGTGCTTGGCCGTATCCAAAAGTCTGTTTATATATGCATGCTTGCATTTAATAACAAACTAGTGGCGTTCTTAGAGATCCTACAGCATCAAGTAGCAAATGTCTGCTCTATTGAATCTACTATGAAAATGAAAGTCAATCATGCATCAATTATCACGAAAAGTTTCTTAGATTAATCCTAAAATCAAAATGGGAAACATGCGTTCTCAAGATTGTAAAAAAATGTATGAAGCCCAACTCTGTTTCTTGGATAATAATTATACGACGCCAGCAGATGATTTAAGATTTAATTAAATACTTCCTTGCACAAGCAATATTCACATTGAAGCATCAATTTTTAGGGTTTCTGAGTATGTGCCGAAGTCTGAAAATGTCCTCCATTGTTGCCAGAAGCATTATTAACAACATCTGTTTTTCGAAAGTAAGGAGAAAAACGTCATGCATGTTTAAAAATGCGGACAGAATTTCAGCACGTCTAGGGTGCTACAAGAATGCTTTGAACAAGTGTGCACGCGCCTGCGCGCTAGACAATATTATCCTTCATTGCTGCAAGACCAATTGAGAACTGTGAACTGTAATCATTTATTGAAAGAGCCAATTATAACATGCAGGATTCCTGTTCGTCAAGTCAAGTAAAAGTTCATTTACTGAAAATGTACAGGAAATACTATACTAACTACAATACTATCAAATTGAAAAATTCAAATGGCAAGATAGAAGTTGGCTGAACTCTGGTAGAAAGTGAATTGTGAAATATTGCTGTCCTCCCCAGCTATTGGTCGGATAAAAGTGAATTTATGTCGTGTTGTTCGTGTTTTCTGGTGAGTATGTAGAATGTTGTGTATTATACGTGGAGAATTTTCCATAACTGATTTTATCAACCGTTTTTTATTCTTTTAAAAGATCAAAGGCTGGGTACTGATTTGCTGTAAAACTTTATCTGGAACAGCATTTGAGAAAACAGCTAACTTTCCTGATGGCAACCCCATATCTTGAGGCACATGCTGTAAATCCAGATCATTAAAGTATTTAGAGAAGATTTCACGTGACCGATAAGGTCATGAATTATATACGTAAATAGTAAACATTCTGAAAGATTTGACTATGATACCTAATATACATGGATTTAACTTGGAAACTTCAGATAAGGAAGTATTATTGTATTGACAGTCATGAAAGTGATTAGAAAAGGAAACGATTTCCTTATTTATTGTCATATTTACATTAAAAAAGCTTCAGACCTCGAGAAAATATTGCCGAAATAACTTTTGAGAAAACCATTTTCTATGTTGGGATTTTTGTATCAAAGGACAGTTCTTGAGCCATTATGTTTAATCACTTTACCAATTCATTCTTTGAACGGCAATCATCTGTCATATTGCAAAAATGCTAGGATCACTAAATGTTCCTTGACAGCATCCTAAATGAATCTGCTATAATGAACAATATGAATAATAATAATGAATAATGAATTCCATTGCAGTCATTGGCAGAGCTTGCGAAAGTGGCTTCTTTAATTAGTCCGCTACTTTCATTTTGATAGTTCGTTTCCGCAAACGAAATTATGTCGTTCCATGTCTTTTGTAAGCGATTGAAAATTAGCGTTAACGGTAAAAAGCTATTTGGACTCCGTGTGGTGGCCTAGTGGTTTCACAGATTGGGATTTTGTTGGCCGCTTATTTGCGACATCAAACAAACTCAGTTTAGGAAACTTGCACCTCTTGATCTGACCTCAAGACGTTGGATGACATGGCCGAAAAAAATGCTCGACAAAATGTTTGGTCGTCTTATCTGGAAGATTGCTGTGTTTATATGTAATAATGATAGGCTATCTATTGAAATATTTATTTATTTATCCGTATTGAAATGTTAATAAGTGACAATGCCTAAATACAAAATTTTAATGAGCATATATCTAATAAGATTTATGGCTATTTATCATATGTTAACCTACACGCTCATGAGTCGGTGATAACAAGTGCCTAACGTGGTCTGAGGAAGATCGTGGTGGTTACTCATCGTATTTGCGTCTATGGACAAGCAATTCTACAGACAACCCAGGCTTATAGACAAAAGGGCTTTGGGAATTATATTGGCACACTGTCTCCGAATAAAAAGTAAGTATAGTGAGAACATAAACCTCGAACATGACGCACTAATTACGCAGAGTCACGTATTTAGATGCGCAACACAAATCTGCACACAGGAGGTAGTTTTTGCAACGCGCCTTGACTTCGCTTCTTACGTCTTCTTGCAAATCGCATAATGACTTACATTGTAATTTCACTAAAGATATACATGTACAAAGTCTGCAACAAGTTTCTTTAAAATACAATATACTCTTGTATCTACAGAATGATGAACATTTATTGTTTCATTTCTTTGTAAAATGAGAAATTTCGTAATCATGAGTATCAATAGATTTAAAGTCATTTTAGGCAAGATGATGACTATTTGATCTGACTATGATAGTTAAATATTTTCTGACACAAAGCAAATAAAAGAAGAAGTTTCATGAAGGAATGACGAATTGTATTAACTAACTTTTGACATCTCTTTCCTTCCAATCAACCAGAAGTTTTTGCTGTGCTGGATGAGGAAATAAAGCATAATTAACTTCCGTATGAGAGAAGACGGAAATGTTTACGAATATCTGCGCTGTAAATCACAAATAAGTATATTTTCAGCGTGTTCATTTTCTCCAATATTCGAAAATCAGAGAATCAAAAGAAGAGAGATCATACATGAGGTATAGCGACAACAACATGGTTGGAAAAACACAAGGTATCAATTAATCCACTGATAGATGAATCATGGAATGCCATGGAAAATGTGCATTCTGATGTAAAAATGCTGATAGGAGTATAGGTAGCTGAATACGAATTATCGGATAATTCAAAACATTAGACGACGGATAGCCTGAGTCTGTAATAAATGTAGGAACAGAGGGTTATTCAGTATCAGCGCCAAATCAACTCCAACATTCTAACCATGGAAATAGACCTTCATCCATTCATTTCAAATTATTTTTCTTACATCACTGCAATTCCTCAGATGAGAGAAAGAGTGCAGCATGATTACCTCGCTTTTCAGTGGGAGCATTTAAGAAGAGAAAACTAATTGATAAATAGCTAATTGACACTAATTCAAACTAATTGACACTTATTAGCTGTAGACTATGTGCAAAGAACAAATCGAGGACAACAAAAGACTACGAAAGCGAATTAATTCTACTTTGTCATTCTTTGTTACTTGCTGTATTGTTTTGCCATTCTCGTTTTGTAGCTGTACTCAAAATCAGCCTACGTTCGTAGTTTACAGTTGTAGCATTGTGTGTGCATCGCCGAAATACACTGCATTATTGTCTGCGTGTTTGGGACTAAAGATGACTAAAGAAATCTCTATGTCAATCTATCGCTTGTTGCCATCGAATACAATGGCTGGGATAGAGTTATGCCCACTCTAGACTAGCCACATGCAAGTGAATATATCTATGGTGTGCACTGACCACTGCACCTTTTTCCATTCTAATTAAAAGTTGTTCCGTTCTATTTAAAACCTGTTCCATTCAATTTAGAAATATTCTATTCAGTTTAAAGACTGTTCCATTCTATTTAAAAGTGTTCTATTCAGTTTAAGGCCTGTCCCATTCAATTTAAAAATGCTCTGTTCAGTTTAAAACCTGTCCCATTCAATTTAAAACCTGTTCCATTCAATTTAAAGCATTCAGTTAAGAGAGAGCTCTATTCTTCTACAAAAACAATATGACAGTCACCAATGTAACTAAATACCATATTGTAGCGTGATTCAGTCTTGTGACTGAAGTCTCAATTCTACTTGTATTGTGATTTCCCTAAACTTCCCCATTTTCCCTATTGCAGGGAAGTAACAGGCACTGACCGCACGGCTCTGACCGAGCGCAAATGAGAATTGTCATCTTTACAAGATACAGAATAAAGTAGAACTCACTCGAATCAACACGCGTTCTACATTGGTGAGCCCGCATACAAGAGAATGTCAGACTCTGAAATTTCAGCCGTTTCATTAAAGTTACCGACATTCTGGTCCGAACGCGCAGCAACATGGTTCATTCAGGCAGAATCACAATTCGCGATTCGAAAGATTGAGAAGGACGACACAAAATATCACTACGTCGTGGGAGCCCTGGACCAAGATACAGCTACCCGCATAATTGATCTTTTAGAGTGCCCTCTGACGACCGACAAGTATGAAACACTTAAACGGCGTCTACTCGAAACTTACACGCTATCAGAATCTCAGCTTGCAGCCGCCCTTTTGAAGATGACCGGCCTCGGCGACGATAAACCGTCTTTGTTAATGGACCGTATGCTAACTATGCTAGGATCACATCCTCCGTGCTTTCTCTTCCGCAAAATTTTTCTTCAGCAACTACCGCCCTCTATCCGCAGCCATCTCGTGAATCTTGTGAATCAGGTATTACGAATTGCCGGGAGCTAGCTCGCCTCGCAGATGCCCTATGGATATCAAACAACAGCCACCCTATTCACAACATTTCTCGTCCTCATCGCCTGCATTCAAGCAAATCTTCACTCTCTCCGAATAGATCATCCGCTCAATCAAATTCCTCATCTGGCACGTGTTTTTTCCATCGCAAATTTGGCAATGCCGCCCGCCAGTGCCGTCCACCGTGCAACTTCCAGAGTTCGGGAAACTCGACAGCCGGCCGTCAGTAGCTTCATTGGCGGCCGGAATGGTGAATCCATTGTGCTACGTTCGCGATACTACTACAGGTCGCCGTTACCTCATAGACACTGGAGCACAGGTTAGCGTCATTCCCGCCACGCCCGCCGAGTCCCGATCTGCGAAAGTTTTTCCGCCTTTGATCGCGGCTAGCGGGAGTACCGTTCGTACCTTCGGCACCCGTACCATACGCCTACGGATAGGCTCCAAACCGTATGCTTGAACTTTTATAATCGCGGACGTTTCACAGTCAATTCTGGGAGCAGATTTTCTACGAGCGCACTCATTGTTCGTCGACGTCAGAGGACAGCGGTTGATAGACTCAGTAACATTCAACAGTTTTTCAGCTCCCCGCCTGCGCGCATCCGTTCCACATCTGAGCTCCCTCCACTTCTCTTCAAATTCAACCTAAAAGTCTACTCGCGGAATTCCCAGAGTTAACCACCCCTGCTTCTACAAGTAGCACTCCTCTCCATGGTGTCGAGCATCACGTTCCCGTGCAAGGGCCTTCGGTTCACTCGAGAGCACGTCGACTTCCGGTTGATAAATTGGAGGCAGCCAAAGCCGAATTTGCCAATATGGAATCGTTAGGAATTGTTCGTCGTTCAAGCAGTCCCTGGGCCTCTCCTCTCCACGTGGTACCCAAGACAAATGGTGGTTGGCGACCGGTTGGTGATTTCCGACGATTGAATGACCTGACATCGCCTGATCGGTACCCAGTACCTCACATCCTAGACTTTTCGTCGCGATTATCAGACAAAACGATTTTTTCTAAGGTCGATCTGATTCGAGGATATCACCAGGTGTCGGTGCACACCGCTGATGTACGTACCGAAGACAGCAGTGATAACACCTTTCGGGTTATTCCAATTCCTCTGCATGCCATTTGGGTTAAAAGGTGCTGCTCAGACCTTTCAACGATTGATGGACTCAGTTTGTCAAGGACTGACGAATGTTTTTGTTTATCTCGACGATGTGCTGATAGCCAGTGTCACTCCTGAACAACACATCGGCGATCTCAGAGCTCTTTTCGATCGCTTAAAGACGCATGGACTAGTCATCAATCCAGAGAAATGTGTGTTTGGTGTCGACGAACTTAATTTTCTCGGGCACCGCGTCAACGGCAGTGGAATTTTACCTTTACCTGCGAAGGTTGATGCAATACGACAATTTCCCAGGCCTACAACTCTTAAAGGACTGCAGGAATTCGTAGGTATGGTGACTTTCTATCAGCGTTTTATCCCATCAGCTGCACGCATAATGCAACCATTGTTCTCCGCACTATCCGGCAAAATCAAAAGAAAACAGTTGACCTGGTCAGATTCAATGACAGCCGCTTTCAACGAGACTAAACATGACCTCGCCGACGCAACCTTACTTTCGCATCCATGCATTCAGGCTCAAATTTCTCTGACTGTTGATGCATCTGATATCGCTGTCGGAGCTGTTTTGGAGCAGAAGCTTTCGGGTATTTGGAAACTTCTGGCATTTTTCAGTCGCCAACTGAGACCATTGGAGCGCAGACACAGTGCTTTTGACAGGGAACTTCTCGCGATTTATTTGAGTGTGAGACATTTTCGACATTTCGTCGAAGCCCGAGAATTCACAGTGTATACAGACCATAAACCGTTAACTTTCGCCATGTCCAAGGTTTCGGAGCCCTGGTCCGCAAGACAACAACGTCATCTCTCCTACATATCCGAACTCACGACAGATATTCAGCACGTGGCTGGAAAATCTAATGTCGTTGCTGATGACCTATCACGACCATCAGTGAATGCAGCGAGCGCCCAATTGTCGCCTATCGATTATAAGGCTATGGCCAGCTCACAAGAGTCCGACCCGGAGATCCAAGCCTACCGAACGGCCAAGATGTTCCTTTCTGCAATGATGGTACTACACTACTTTGCGACGTTTCAACTGGCCGGCCAAGACCTATTGTCCCAAAAGAATGGAGGAGGAAGATTTTCGACAACTTTCATAACCTCTCTCATCCTGGTATTCGTGGAAGTCGAGGTCTAATCGCGAGTAAATTCGTATGGCATGGAATTCAGAGACAGATTGGTGAATTCGCTCGGATGTGTATACCCTGTCAGCGTTCTAAAGTGTCACGGCATATTCACGCTAAAGTGGAGCCTATCGCCGTTCCAAATCGCCGATTTTCTCACATCCACGTCGATCTGGTTGGACCATTACCTATGTCGAAAGGCTTTACTTATCTTTTGACGATTGTCGACCGCTTCAGCCGGTGGCCAGAGACCATACCGATTAAAGACACTCTAGCTTCCACCTGTGCTCAGACTCTAATAAGGGAGTGGATTGCCCGATTTGGCGTCCCTTCGGATATTACAACCGACCGTGGACCGCAGTTTACGTCACAACTCTGGAGCAACGTTTCCCAGTTACTTGGTGTATCTCTACATCGCACGACTGCTTTTCATCCTCAGGCCAATGGAATGGTGGAACGTTTTCATCGACATTTGAAGGCATCCCTCATAGCCCGCCTTACAGACAGCACATGGACTGATGAATTACCCTTAGTCTTGCTCGGAATACGAAATGTTCCCAAGGAAGATTTAGGAAACTCGTCGGCTGAACTCGTGTACGGTGAGCCGTTAACCTTGCCTGGTGAATTCTTCGTTTCCCCGACTTCGCAAATCCCTCATAATGACTTTCTACGGCTCAAACTCCTGACCAATCAAAAACAGTGACCCGTTTTGGCCGCCACACTCAACGTCCGCAGCGGCTAGGTGTGGAAGTTTAATGAACAGGGGTGATTCAGTCTTGTGACTGAAGTCTCAACTCTACTTGTATTGTGATTTCCCTAAACTTCCCCATTTTCCCTATTGCAGGGAAGTAACAGGCACTGACCGCACGGCTCTGACCGAGCGCAAATGAGAATTGTCATCTTTACAAGATACAGAATAAAGTAGAACTCACTCGAATCAACACGCGTTCTACAATATTGCTAATCGAGTATTCGTTGCTTAGCGATGCCATCAGTTTTATTAATACTTCTTATTAGAATACCTGGTTCAACACCACGATTTTCCATCATTTCACTCATGTCAGTGTCTGTGTCAGATGCGCCGGAGCTTATTGACGTTGACATTGCATGGGAAGTTATGATTTCGTCTTCGTATACTTCAAGAAACTTTACCAAATGAAATAGACTAACTAACTCAGCACTTGATATTATTTGCTGCTATTCATACCAAGCACACGGAGCGAGCGGGTATCTTAGCATAAAAACGTGTGGATCGCGCACTCAAAATGTGTGCGTGTATGATGCATGGGATGATGGTGCGCTAAACCGATCTCAATATTCTTACTTCTCAATATGTTCGATTTCTAAGAATGACTCATTTCATCCGATAATGTGATGATGTAGTTATCGAATGTGGCTGTCAACGCTGCGGTCCGACAAGACTTACAATACGGTGTTACATTGGTGAATTGATGAACACTTCTAAAATATAATGTTTCATTATTTATTGTTTTTTTTTATCCATACTATTTTATTCATCAGATTCCATGTTGTACATAAGTATATCATGAAATATTATGATATCATTGATTGCTTCTATGTCATTTTGTTTTTGTAGTAGAATTGAGTGGAGCGTGAAGTTTGAAGTGTGGTAAATTTCCGGTAATTTGCCGGCAAGATTGAAATAAATTACCGGTAAATTACCGATACACAAGTGATCATTTTTCGGGGTTTCCACATTAGATTTTGCTAAGACAAAATTTCCAATGCAGTCAAGTTACAACTGCCCTTTAATTTGCACACCGACAATTTGAGAATAGCATACGGTTGAGCCATATGAAACTTCTTTTGATATTCTCATTAGGTAGCCACAGCCTTGAATTGAAGGCCATATAGGCTACTTAAATAAAATAAACGTTCTAGGCCTATCGATTGACGCGTGCACGTTAAGGCAATGGGTTGGCTTACATGCAGTCCAGGCCCATAGGCCCATATGATTTTGACATAGCATTTCTTAATTGACTCGGGAAATGAATGTGCATGGCTCACAGTTATTTCCATAATACGAGGATCAATCGATCGAATTCAACGCTGATAGCCTAGTTTAAACTTCAAGAATAGCGCGTAAGTGTTTATGAGTGTCGAAAAACTATTTTGAGTGTCTCATTAGCTTGGTATTCACAAATGTTCAAAATGCTGCCTACCAGCAGCCACACATAAATTGAGTCGATGGTGATTTTTTTCGAGCACTCGATTCAGCAAATCTGAATCATCGTTAATTTCCTGACAAGCATCACGAATTCGAGTTCGCAAATGATCCAGGTCATTCATGCGCACGGAATATTCTAAGTGTTTAACGCATCCTTTGACTGCATCCAGAAAAGAAGTAATCCATAGGATTCAGGTCGATTGATCGAGCAGCCCATTCGACTGTCCCCCTTTGACCAATCCAATGAACGAAGTTTTTATCCAGTCAGCCGTGCACTATCAAAGCAGAGTATGTAGGCGTTCCATCCAGCATGAACCACTCAGGCCGGCCTTCTCCAATTGAGTTCAACTGAGGAAAAAGTTCTTGCAACATTTTGAGGTACTTGTTGCCGTCGAGCGTGGAGTCAAAAAAAGTAGGGCCCTAAAACATGGTCTTTCCACAGACCGTACAAGACCATTAGTTTCGCACCACTTTTTTTATGGGTTGCATCCAGTGGGGATTCACCTGCGCATAATATCGGCAATTTTGTTTATTCACTTCACCATTGAGATAGAAGTTGGCTTCATCAGTAAAGAGCACTCTCCAATGCACCATGTCAGGATCTTCATCCAATCGGTTTTTAAATCATGTCGACATTTCCATGCGTCGGTCAAGATCGTCTTCGTACAATTTTTGTACAATCTGAAGTTTGTATGGATGAAATATATCTTCTTTGAGTATCTTCTGCATCGTGGAGCGGGGAACGTTGATTTCGCGAGATGATCTACGTACGGATTTTTTGGACTTTACTCAACTTTATCGAGAATGGCTGTTTGTGTCGCATCAGATACTTTTGGACGCCCACTTCGCTCTTTGTCGTGAACACTGCCAGTTTCTTTGAACTTCGCAAATAAACGACCGACTGCCGTATGACCAACATTCATTCCTTCATGCTTTGAATTGACCGTTTCAGCAGCAGACCTGTTTGTCGCACCCTCTCGCCACAAAGTAAGATAATTTCAACTCTGTGTTCAATTATCAAGGACATGCTCGCTGGTTGTGATTAAGAAGCCATTGTCGCTTCCATTTATCTTGACTCCTTCGATTTCGGAGTCATATTCAATTTGGCAGTCGCGCGATCATCTACGCCAAATAATGTTCATTCATGAAGTTAAGGGAACGAAGTAGACTCATACATGCGTACGACGAAACTAGGAATTTCTAAATTGTATGATTGAAGCTTAAAGTTTGGACGCAGGTCAGATAAACTTTGGTGCGCGACTTTGTGGGCACCTTGTATAGCAAATTAAGGAAAAATGAGCAAAATACATTGCTTGAAACAATGCTGTCTCCTTGTATCTTACGCAGGCCTTTTTACATTTTCACAGCTTGCATACCTTTTTACATTGAAAATTAGTTTGGATTGTATTTATGGAAGCTTATAAAGATTTACAGTGCATAATTCATAGAATATTAAATTTCGCGTGCTGAAACACAAAATTGCGCAATTTCATGTTAAGCTTATTTTATTCAAAAGTTTAACCAAAAGATTTTTTAGTAAATTCAGTTGATTAGAGTTTGATTAAATTATCATATCATCGGTAAATTAGCTATCGAATCGCTTAAGACTTTTCCATACAAAACAACCCATTGAGATAATGTCACTTGTTACTGCTCATTTAGGTTGCTCATTCTATTTGATCATTTAGAAACATTTTACTTCTTTTACATCAATATCTTACCATTCAAATCTTGAATTTAATTTTAGACAATCAAAATCAAAGCATGTGGCCGACTTAGGTTACCATATGATAGAGCGTGTGGCTTTTACCTAGAATAATGTTTATTTGTAGTCAAACTTTTGATTATCAAATCTATTTGGATGAAAGTTAAATAAACTTCTCAAAAATGTCAATTTTTCATTTCTTAATCGCAATTTATTTGACAAAGAATCAGACGTTGAGCAAAATTCAAGCCGCTATCAGAATCAAATTAAGCCAAACGTGCATTTGGTTAAAATCAGAGTATATTGGTGCGCTGTATTTGAAGCTATAAGGACATCAATATAAATTACCGGTAATTTACCAGTAAATTACCTGTAAATTTCCGGTAAGGTAACTTAAAATAAATTACCAGTAATTTTTAAACACTATAGTCGTTCTTAACTGAATGTTTTAAATTGAATGGAACAGGTTATAAAATTGAATGGGACAGGTTTTAAACTGAACAGAGCATTTTTAAATTGAATGGGGCGGGCTTTGAACTGAATAGAACATTTTTAGGCACTTCTATTCTTCCCCCCCACATTTCTGTTGTTGACACCCGGAAGTATTGCATCGTCAACGATCTTCTCCTGCTTACGGGCAGTTTCATTAACGTCGCATAGCGTTGAGTGTGTAAAACTCCTCTTATCTGACTTGTAGAACATTCACAGCCTCAGAATTAGACAACTGGTCGTCATTTGTCTGTGGACAACAATCACACGAAGTTCATGATCGCAGCTGTACCTTGTATTCTAACTGAGTATCCAAGGGACCAATCCTTCATCTCTGGGTTCAACTAAGACTTCTCAGTCGTGCTGTAGTGTCACTCAGTGACAGATCAAGTCTATTCTAAACCCAATGTAACTAACTTTGGCGAAATTTGATGATTTTGGAAAACTTGAAAAATGTGAGGGGGAGGAAAGAATAGAAGTACCAATTTTTAAATTGAATGGAACAGGTTTTAAATAGAACGGAACAACTTTTAATTAGAATGGAAAAAGGTGTAGATATTAGTTGAAGAAAAATTATGATCGGTAACGGATTTCTCAATTTGGAGAAGCAGGATGCAATCGAATTGAAGCAGCATAATTAGAGTAAATCGGAGCGAGTTATACGAGCCAAGCTATGATGAAAATCATTTGAAAAATGTCACCGCTGCTGCGACCTTTTCACATGAAAAGGTGTATTGCCGATCATAGATACAAAGACGAACAGTGAGATGCTCTAGCACAAAATATTAGGAACTCTGTGAAAACGATTTTTATAAAATCCTTGACCCCTACAATTTCCCTGATAATTTTCTTCAACCACGAAAACCTGGACGAGTGAATAATATCCACAATTATTTAATACCAACTATAAAGATTACATATTCCTGTCTTTCCCATTAAGAATGGCCTTCAATCAACGCTATCCTGGATGAGAGCGTTCTTGGACCTTGTCGGTTGAATTAAGGCATCTGTAATGCCGATGGCATGTTGTTCTAAGTTGTATGTTTATGTCATCATGCTGCTTTTATTTCCTAACAGGTGCTCAATTGCTAGAAAGTATTCTAATTCTTCGTATTCATTTAATTAGAATTTAACCGTGAATGGATAGTAGGAAAAACTGCTTCATTTATCTTAAAGCTGCTCTCGCTGTAAATAAAGCATCACGGTGCCTAAATACTTGTTTAGAGAAAAAAAACACTTGTTCATACAAGTGTATATCAAGCTGATCAAACAATGAGATGTCAATATTAATTTAAAAAACACGTTTTAATTAAACACGTTTAATTCAAAAGCACGTTTTAAAAACAGCCTAAAATACTTAATGAAACCACACTTCTAGAACTCTTGTTTGAAGCACTATTTAAAAGTGAAGTTTTGAAGAAAAGTTTAAACTAAACTCATGTTCAAAAGTGGGGTTTGAAATAATCTTCATAAGCAAGATAATGTAGTTACAAAACACGCTTGTTTATTACAAAAGCAGTTTCAAAACATCGTTTTAGTAAGACATTGCTTTAAAAATATCCCCCTTGACATGCCCTTTTAAAAATGTCCCTTTGACAGCGCAGTTACTCTATTAATGTCAGAAAACCGTTTTTGTTTAATAGAACACAATTTGGAGTAATCGTGCCTTGCGTGCACGTGTGTGCAGGTAGTGAGTGTACATGTATATTGTGCATAAATACACAATTTTAAACAATCAATCCATCTAAGGAACGTTCCATCTAAACGAAGGCAGGGAATCTGTTAATACAGTACTTATTACACACTGTAGTTTGTATCAGTAAATTCTGCATATGAAGTCACTATTGGGTACCGTTGCTTCTAAAAAATCAAAAACCCCAAAGGCATGTCTCAAATCGTTTTTCTGAAAACATGTTTTTAAAACGCACCATTTTTTTTGGAAACCTAGTAGCTACTAGAGAATATTCAGGTTTCTTTGAGCATGGACAGCTTTGCTCTGCTAATGGTGTCTGCCTTCTCGATGTTGCCATTTTTTCTTCGATCAAGGATAACATCAGCCTTCATCTTCGAGAAGCTATGTTGACGAAAAATACCAAACCTGAAACAGGGAGCAATAAGTGCATCGAATATCAAAGCATGATATTCTCATATATGTAATATATGCAATTTTTGAATCGCAGTCTTATGCTCTGAAATGCTCTTTTTCATGTGAAAAGGCCGAGATATCGATGAAAGTTTAAATGAAGAAAATGAATCTCAATACAATAGTAGTTAGGGTTATTTGATCACCATTGGAGAAGTGATTAGAATGTCTTCCCAAATAATTTAAAGGTTGGCCTAATGATCAATCATAGCATCGATTGCAAATACGTGATCCCTGTACGTGATGTATACAATTCTATGTAATGGTTACAAATATAATGCAGACTTCCTATAGGATGTAAAATACTGAACGCGTTACACATCTTTTGAGAAATTCATGTATAGTTCACGACAAAAGCTGTGTTATGATGAAGCCATTTATTGACACATCATTTTCATCAAAACTGTGTGAACAGAAAAATCCATAAAACTGAGATTCACTTGAAAAGATTTCTTAAAAAGTTGGAATGTACTCAAGTTTGTCTAATTACAAGTCTATTATTTCTGTATAATCATTTAAGCACTATGAATTTAAGTCAGGACGTTGGAACATTAACAATGTCCATATTTTTAGTTCTCAATAGCAAGAAATCTAATTTATTAATGTTACTCAGTTTTAGTATATAGTAGGGTATAATTTCCTGTCTAACTTTTCCACGTTTGTATAGGAATATCAAAATCTCTCAAATTACGTGTCCTGACTAATATTCCGTGACTACTATTCCGTGACTTGTTTAATATAAAAACCTCATCGTCTGTATACAGGGCTAAACAGCAGGCCTTTTTTTTACATAGTGACAACATGACCTTATGTCATGTTGCCCTTTAACTTTAGTCATGCTGTCATGCTGTCATTGTCATTGAGTCATGTTGACATTATTTGTTTCGCCCTTTGTCAGGTGCGATTTTATGCAAATTCAACACATTTTATACTCGTTTATTAATGCAAGTGGTTGAAACAAAGAACCGGAACAGATGGATGTTATGTCTATTTAGGTTTTGGCGATTTATGAAATGTCCTACAATGCGCACCTCCTCTGGGCAGTGGGCAGCATATTCTAATGAATGTAATAGGCTGCGCATTCTTAATTGGGTAATCCTACAACCAAGATGCATTAATTGGTAGCAGACAACATTTGATGTGCTCAGCGCGATATTTGCCGAGAACTGCAGAGTAGAGTGACCTAAATCTTTCTAGTTATTAACATGTTGAGATGACTTTCATCATAGATTGTTGAAACATGACAGGTCTGCAAGTTTAATCCTTTATATCCGTTAAGTAATGTAATAAGCATGTGGTCTCTAAGCTTGAGATCTGCTTGACAGAGAAAGTAGGACTTTGACACGCAATGTGCTCTTGAGTATTGTGACCAAAGCTAAAGTTCTCTTAGTCATCAATCATTCAATCAATCAATCAATCAGTAGTACCGTGTCAGAAGCTGACGTTGGCGACAATCAGGTGTTCTTCTCGTCTCTTGCACATTCTAATGATGGTCGTGGCTCTCCTGCCCGTCGCTCTCTCACATCACCCCATGAAGGACAATCGTTGACGTCCGCGCTCTCTCCTTCCTTCGATTTTGCCGGTTAGAGCAAGATCTTCGCAATTCTCCTTCCGATGGACATGACTAAGGACCGCATTTGCCTTGTAAAGATGGTCATCATCAGTTGCCTTGATGTACATGTGCGTTCGAGTACGGCTTCGTTGCTAACTTTCTGTATCCAAGGGAGAAAGAAGAGAAAGAAGAGAAAAAGCATATATTTGTCGTAATGAAAATCAAAAATTACAGAGACAATTATGAAAAAACAGTTATTTGCAAGTAAGGTCAGAGAGACCATTAATGACCAGAGAGCTTAAAACGACGAAGCTGTTTTGCCGGCGATTAGTAGTGCATATTGGGACCAAAACATGTTTTCGTATAGATTTAGGAACAATGTAACACAACGGATGTCCGGGGTGCAAGCACTTGTTGTGGAAGCTTTTAAAAGCCGCCAGTCTAATTGCATGAAATCTTGTCATGTCATTACCACAAGAACATTGTGCAGGGCAAATCAGTCGCCTTCCTCGTTTATACAAACTGTTGATAATATGATTAATTTCATAACTGAAAACACCAAATAACTGAGTACAATACATGATTAAATTTTCTATTAACATGTGGAAAGTCAGCCACAATTCGTCATGCTGTAGAACATCCTTCAAGATTTTCAACAAATATAGACGTTTTGAGCATCTTCTAAGCAATAAACTGAAATGGGAATCCCATTTTAAAGTTTCATTCCACACAATACCAAGTAATTTGCATTCGCTGACAATTTCAAAAGGGAAAGGAAAATACATTTCAAAGTTTTTCTTTCTTATACAAACATATTTTGTTTTTGACAAATTTAATTTCAGATAATTCTTTTCTGCCCAGTCATTTAAATTCAGATGCAATCATTTCGATAGATCCAGGTACATCAGATTTAAAAATTGGACACACTTGAGACACGTCATCAGCATACATGATTAATGATGTGTTATGAGACAGGGACATTATGTCGTAATAATACAAAATGAACAAAAACGGGCCCAAAAGGGAACCTTGAGGAGCTCCGCTAAGCACCTGCAACTCTGAGCTAACAATTGACCCAAATTTGACCCTTTGATAACGATCACTTAAGTAAGAAGATATAAACTCAACAAAACGTATAGGGAACTGAAGAAGTCTTAATTTCTGAAGCAATACTTTGTGACTGATGGTATCGAAGGCCTTTGAAAAATCATAATTCAAGAGCATGCAACCAGTAACATCAGGTTCTTCTAAAAATTCTGTAATAATATGATGTAAGGTAACAAGACAGGATGTTATACATGAATTTCTTTTATAAGCAAACTGAAAGCTGGGTACACGTTCATAGAACGCGGTACGCATGGTCGAAAGTATATGATGTTCTAAAAGTTTAGCCGGGACACTTAAAAGTGTGATGGGTCGAAGATTTTCAAAAGAGACAGGAGAACATTTCGGAATCGGAGACACAATACATTTTTTCAAATCTTTTGGAACATAACACTGAATGATGATAGAGTTTATTATGTTACACAGTGGCTCACAAATATATGGCGACGCTAACTTATAGAAACGGTTGCAAATTCCGTCAGAGCCCGTAGCTTTATTAGTAGACAAGTTCTCTAAGAACAGAAAAACATCATGCGGGCTAGTTAGGGGACACCAATCATCATCATTGTGATTTGAAGTTGTGTCAGATGAATGGTATGGAAAGCGGTCTTCCGAGTGAAAATGTTTTGCAAAAGATTCATTGATAGCATTAGCTGCACTCATGGCATCAGAAAACTCATGTAAAATAGGAGCTAAAGGATTTTTCACATTATTGCCTCTAACATCAGATACTACACTCCAAATGTTACGAGATGATCTTCTTGACCTCTCAACCAAGACATTTTACACTTCTTGATTTCTTCTTTACATTTATGTTTATAGATATTATACATATGAAAATTTTTACAACGATATGCAAACCATCTTTTACTAATCAAATCTTTTAAGTAAGCTGACATCCAAAGTTTGTCACGAGTAGACATGGCAATCGATTTACTTGGGATTACAGATAAACATGATTGAAACAACGTGTAAAATATTTCAAGCTTTTTATCCAGATCATTAACATGATACAATTCATGAAAGGAACACATATTTAAGTGAGTGATAAAGTCCGCAATATGACAACTCTTCAAATCATATAAAGTACGATATTCCTTACAATCAGTGTTAGTGTCAATGTTCACTGGGGATAAAAGTATTTGGCAATGTGAGCCTCTACGTCTTGAAGTCAATGGAGGACCAACTGAAGCATCCATATATATTTGGTCTAAAGAACGACTTACTAGAAAATGATCTAGTATCGAAGTACCTCGAGTAGGCATTAGCACCTTGTCAGGGATACGCAGCATCCGCCTGAGGAACCACATCTCCGCCGCTTCCAACCTTGCCTGCATCATCTGATTTATGGACCATGCTTCACATACAAAGAGAAGTACCGACCACACGTAGCACCTAAGTAGTGGGACTCTCGTTTCCACGCCAATGTTACGTGAAGCAAGCACCCTCTCCAATCTCCATCTTCTTATATGCCGTCTTTCCCATACCAATCCGCCGCTTGATATATTCGTCACACCCTGCATCCGACGTGACGCTGCTGCCCAGGTACCGGAAGTGAGACACCTGTTCCAAGACCACACCTTTTACGAGGATATTGATGCGAGGAGTGTTACGCTTCTTTGAAAACACTATTACAAAGGATTTCTTGCCATTGATGTCGAGTCTTTTCGCTTCACTTTCGTTTGTCACTTTATCGACGATAGCCTGTAGTTTTTCCTCAGTGTCAGCAAAAAGTACCGTATCGTCTGCGTATCGCAATTTATTCATATTGTCACCTCCAACTCTAACACCATCTATTTCTTTAACGTTTCTCATGATCATCTCAGTGTATAACGAGAAGAGATGAAGGGACAGAACACAGCCCTGTCGAACATCTATTTCCACAGTAGTGTAATCGCTTAGAACTCCATCTATCTTCACTGCTGCCGGCTGATTCCAGTACAAGTTCGCTATTAATTCGGTGTCCTTCCCATCAATATCTAGAGATCGAAGTAGGGCCATTGACCCTCAGAGACCTGAGCTTTTCTACTGCCTCTGAGACCTGAGGGGGGTCCAGTGGACCCCCTACGGATATGTTTTTTTTTGGCTACAGCTGCGAGAAACAGTTGGAAATTGAGTTCTTGTGTAATTTTGATGTTTTTCGTATGATTATATAACAATTTTGACTGTATTACATATCATTAATTCCGAGTTTTAGAGCAAAGAAAAAACAATGATCAAAACAAGCAATCTATTTCACTATAAAAATGATTCACTTTTTACAAACACTCACAGCAAGTGAGAAATTTTTTTGAGTGTTCATTGCAAACCGTGCGGTTGCACATATCGCAACGTTGACGAGCTTTGCGCTTCCGAGCACGCGGACAAACAAAACAAACCTTTTTTTCATGCGTATAAGGTAGAGGAAAATCGGCGCGAACTACCCGTTGATCAACTCGGATGCCAAATTCGGTTAGTGCAGAGATGGTTGTATTTTTCAATCCATTTGGAAAGCCAGAACGATTTTTCATGTTCGGTCGAATTAGGGACTCACCAATGCTTACAGGGAAGTTGAATCTTTTGTTACATTGCGTATTGGTCCACTTGCTCCGCATATTGAACAGCACAAATCCGTTGTACGCAGCAATATCAATGATATCAGCAAAGAGAGCCATAGGCCAACGATGTGACTTCCGATAACAGGTGTAGTATCTAACTTTCTGATCCAATGCGTCGACTCCACTTTTTGTGCAATTATAGTATTGTACAATTTCGGGCTTTCCATGGATCATATCATCATCATGGTGGATAGTTGATAGAAGAAGTACAGCAAATGTCTGAAGATCCATTGTAAATGAATGCCAAGCAACAATGAGAGTAATCGCAATAGTTGTTTTGACTTGTGACATTTGCCTCACGCAAATTTCTCAGCTTCCATACGTCCTCTACTCTTTCCACCAAATGGCACATGTAAAACTGCGCTTTGAATTCACACATGCATGTTGAATCAAAGACCATTAAATTTTGACCTTTCTATAACAAAATTTGGCCTCAATGATGTCAAGAAGTATCATCGATGCTTACTTCTTGACAAAACTACCTTTGCGGAGCAATAAAAAGGATAATGATGAAATAATGAAATTGGGAATTTCTACACCCTCTGAGACCTGAGAGGGGGGGTCCAGTGGACCCCGGGGCCCTGTTCCTTTAGTTATTGTAATTCGATTTTGATGAAATATCATACACACAAAGTGTCAAAAATAGAGATTTTACATGGACTCGATTTACTCATAACTTGCCAAATAAAAAAATGAGACAAAAAAATGACGTCGCGGGGTCCACTGGACCCCCCCTCAGGTCTCTGAGGGTTAGAGGCTCGTGCAGCACTTTGTCGAAGGCCTTTACATAGTCTACGAAACAAACGAAGAGATCTCGTTGCACCTCGATACACCTTTCAGCCAACCTTCTCAGCACAAATATAGCATTTCGCGTGCCTCTATCTGGTGTAAAGCCATACTGATCCTCTGCTATCTCGCTCTCTGTTCTCCCACGCAAGCGTTTCAGAACAAGCGCTCTTAGTCATCACCGAATGCAGATCACAACTCGATCGCCTCATTCATTTCATCATCGTCGTTACCATCGTACGTACGACTCGATCCGCATAATTTGTGCTTTGCTTTCACTTTTATTCTATATTATTCGACTCCTCCTACAACTACGATCCTTTCAAGCAAGTTGGAACATTCTTGAATTTAAAGTTATTATGCTAATATAATTTCTTAATTACGTTTGTATTCAATCCCTGTAGTTCTGAGATTCATGATAAGTCATGTTACTTATTAGTGTTCTGTGTTAAAATTATTCCTGAAAGCCTTCCAACTTCAGCAGTGATGTGAAATGATGGAATCTACGTAGGCCTACTGATGTTTCCCGGGCTCAGGATTTAGGCAGAGGAACACTGATGGAGGCTGCGTGTCCAGTGACAGATGAGATTCCAAGAACTTCCTCAAGTATGGGGCTACAAGCCTAGTTTCCATCATCAAACTACCTTTCTGGTAAACAAGGTGAATGTGAAGTCGCAGTATTCAACATTCACTAACAGCTAGATACTAATGAAAGATACATAAATACAATGGCACTAAATGAAGTAATCAGTAAAGCTAAAGCGTCTTAATTTTTTTGAGATAATTGTAGTCTACTGCGCTTTATAACTTGAACTAATTCGAATGACATCTTCACGCTAGATTGAGTTAGATTCTACTTTCTTATTGGTTCAGTAGGCCTATGATTGGCTACCTTTTGGCCCACATTTCAGGATCATGAATGGCCAGCTTTCTCCAAATTGGTCGACGCGCTTTAACATAGAATATCCAAAGGAAACCTTGGAAAAGGTACCTAGAATGAAGTGAATATACTGATCAAACTCAAGCGCTTCATATTTCCAACGTTAATTGCATGGTTAAGTAGATTTCAGCAGACTTTTCGGTATAGGAGACATAAGGACTGCCACATGCTGACAGCTCTATATATCTCAAAGGAATATGTGTAGATTTGCAGCGTCATGCCTATTAAGTGTCATATCTGTTTTTGAAAATGGCCGTGTCAATGTCACAGCCCGAATGTAGGACCAAAGGGGCATTATTACATCTTCCGCCTATTTAGTACAGTTTTTGTCAAATGCAGTTGCTGTCAAATATACTTTATAGTTGCTTCGATTAGTTGTGGTACGCCAGTGGTACGTCGTAGGAAGCTTAGAGCAATGCACACAAGAGTAGCAAAAATGTGTCGAACAGACGAATTCAGATCAAGCTGCTTACATGGCTACACTTCACGGCATCGTCTCTTCTTCAAGAAGTACTTGTCTGATTTGCATAAATATTTGTATGTGGGTATAGAAAATATGCTCAACTATGTGTTCAGGAAGCAGGGATTCGGAGTCCTATCATTTTGATAGGACTCCGACTCCGGGTGGCAAGTATATAAGCCGTTTTTTGAAAAATTATCTGACAACGGACATCATAGATCATTATAGGCTTACCTGAACCTATATTTAATGATCATTGTATCAATTATCAATCATTTTCGATCATAGTTGATCAAATCTCGCTTTCAGTTGGATGGATGCGACTCGGCTCCTACCATCTTGTTGATGCGTGCTTCACACGGTTTTTCACCAGGCACGAAAATCCCCATCCTTCTCCAAAAAATATGAATACACTTTCGATATTAATATGCGCTTTAGGGAAGCCATCACACACGATTAACGTGAGAGTAAGAGGTAATGTTCTCAAACAAACTAATTTTTTACTTTTGTCTCTGATGTGACCTTCGGCGCGTAGGTGTGATCGAGGCTAGGAAGGCTTGTCTTCTCTACTAAATCACTGAGTAAAAAGACAATCCTTTTTCACTATCACGGGTCATTCCCTCAACTATTTCAAGCTTTGCATGCACTGCTGTCTCTGTACTTTTGTTTGACGGAGAAAGTTGATATCAAGACAATGAAAGCTATACTCGTATGCACGAGAATAAATAATTTGTTTGTATTATGTTTCGGGTCTAGTTATAGGCCGGAGTCCTATCATCTGATAGGACTCCGACTCCAGCAAAAATGATAGGACTCCGAGTCCGCATCCCTGAAAGGAAGTCCTCTGATGACCTGTACAATTTTTATGGATTTTAGACAAATTTGAAAACGGGGGTTGAAATAGCTCATAAGTGTCAACTTTTCAACTTCGGAAAGTTCTAGGAGACATCAATTCTCTAGCTTAAATACATGTAAGTGCAGGACCTTTTGGCCCACCTTATACACGCATGCAAATATGCAACATAGAGCAATCATAAAACATGGAGTAGTAGATATCAAATACAGATGAGTTATTAGGCTTATGTGGTATGATTTCAATGCACATGGATATAGCAATTTAACTCCATAAAGAAATATATTCGATTCAGGCTGTACTGGCCTGTGTAAGATATGTTGTGCATCAGCACATCAAACCTGTCAGAGGACATTTTAGTTAGGATAAATTTGAATTCGATTACTTTTTCTGATCACTTCTATTTATATTTTTCAAAGTTTTCACTTTTGAATTTTATTCCTGTTACTAATACAGCATTGTGACATTACTTTGTACATTTTTTCACACAGCTATCGATGTTTGTGATTATGGAATTCCCTCCCTCAAAGGAAATGAGAATCAGCTGAGTACAAGCAAATAGTATGCAAAGTAATGGGATGAGAGAGTAAAGATGGAGAGCTAGTATACATGGTGATTCTGATCTTTCCGCCGATTATTCCTTCCCATATTCATTTTGAAAAAAAGTACAAATTACTTATTGCATGTTTATTTGAACAGATGTGGTCGAAAATTGTGCATACAGACGATGTTCCATCTGTTCTTCTTCACGTTCTATGCACGATTTGCATCTTCGTAAGAAAGAGCCGTAAGCCTTTTATGTGGCATCGCAGTCAGTGTTGTCCACAAGACCGGTCAACCGATCATTGAATTGATTAAATTGTTGCTGATCTCGGAGGTTCGTACAATGAGTTTCTCATCTTGCTCCCATAGCCAAAGGTCAATGACAGAAAGATTTGGATGCTTAGGGGACCACGGAATAGCTCCTCAACGACCAATCCAACGATCTTTCATATGTCTCGCACTTTAGTGGCGGAGCAACGTCTTGTTGGTAAAATTATTTCGATGTCTTCTTTGGGTTGAAAAGAGGGATGAAAAAATTTGTGATAATGTGTTCATAGCATTCACCATTCACTGTAGAATCAAGTAATTGGTAAAAAGCTCCGATATGTGGTGAGACCATAGCCCAACATGTGACCGCAGGAGAATGTATCACTCTGTCTTCAACGAAAAGATGAGGATTTTCTTTCGAATTGACAAAACTATATCCCCAACATTATGTTTGGAAAGTTTTCGGCACCTGCTTTTCAAACTTATTCTTTAAATCTGCGCTTTGCCTTTTCACAGTCAAATGCAAAGCCGTATGACACTTGCTGCTATTTCGCAGCTTTTAAAGTCACGATACACCATCGTCCTTCACATATTGCGATGATGCAGTACTTGAAAATTCCAAAGTATATGCTGACATATTCAAATTACAAATTCGAATTATAAATTCAAATTCATGAGCAATATAAGTTTACTCTATCTGCAATAATGCCGCATTGAGAGAGCAATGATACATTCCACAGATATCGGATTTAGTACTGTTTTAAGTGAGCGCAAAGGGAGAGAAGAAATCGGAGGGAAGATCAGAATCACCCTGCATTTATTCACGGCGCCATCATATGCACAGATCCGCGATAGAAGGTTGATTTGTACTTAAGTATGTTGATTGTTGGATTTCTGTGTACAGATACTTTCCTCTTTTCTCACCAATTGAAATTTACAAAGAAAATTATTCAGTCAACTTCATTTCATTTTGTGACGCTTTTATGTTTTTAAAACACTTCAAACTTCAGACTTCATCTGATTGGATGATAACGAATTAAATAAGATAATCCTCAATTTAGAATGCCATCGAATTCATGGAAACGCGTGAGGCTGAGAAACGTGGAGACAATTATTCAACAAGGCTTTGTATCGTCATGTCATTGACCTTCATAGATCAGAATTTGACTGTAAATCATTGTCACGTGACCCTGGAAATCTTGGATTATTGATGATCCTCAGCTCAGGTTTCAAGCTCGGCACTCGATGAATCCAATTTCTATCTCATGCATGAACCACGCCTCGCACATTACCACGCCCCTCCCAAGATTAGTGTCAGGAGTCGAATATTATAAATATTTCGCCAGCCATCTCTCTTCACTTACTTCTCTCTGTCTGCCAAACTCCGATGGCTGCTCAACTAGCTTCGACTCCAAGTTCTCTGCTTGCTAATGGAAGCCTTGCACCCCCTAACGGTACAGTGGCCCCATGGCATTGGGATGCCGACTTTGAAGCGATCGTTCATCCCCACTGGCGAAATTTTCCACCGGTTCCAGAGGTATATCATTACCTTGTTGGTGTCTTTATTTCTGTAGTTGGGATTTGGGGAATTGTAGGCAATCTTTTGGTCATTTACATCTTCAGTGTAACCAAATCTTTACGTACTGCTCCAAATTTCTTTATCATCAACTTAGCTATCTCTGATCTTACTTTCTCAGCTGTAAATGGATTCCCACTCCTCACGGTGTCCTCATTTAACACCAGGTGGGCATGGGGTAGACTCACCTGTGAAATGTATGGCTTCATAGGTGGCCTCTTTGGCTTTATCTCCATAACCACAATGGCCTTGATCGCCGTAGACAGATTCTTTGTTATTGTACAGCCTTTTGAGCAATTGAAATCATTGACGAAGACTAGAGCCTTGGTTATGTGCAGTATCGCTTGGATCTGGGGTCTCCTTTGGAGTATTCCACCATTTTTCGGCTACGGAAGTTATGTTCCTGAAGGTTTCCAAACTTCTTGTACTTTTGACTATCTTTCTCAGAACAAAGGAAACATCATCTTCAATGCTGGCATGTACATTTTTGGCTTTACTCTTCCGGTTCTTACCATCATCTTCTGCTATTACAAAATCGTGAAAGCTGTGCGACAGCACGAACTTGAAATGATGGCAATGGCTAAGAAATTGAAATCTCAATTCAAGAGCAGTGACAAGAAATCTGATATTCAAGCCGCTAAGACCTCAGTCACCATCTTTGTCCTCTTTTTCCTTTCCTGGTTCCCATACGCTTTAGTCGCTTTGATGTCTTTGGTAGGACGAAGAGATCATCTGACACCTTTCACATCAGAAATCCCTGTCCTTTTCGCCAAATCATCAGCTGTCTACAATCCCATCGTCTATGCGTTGACCCATCCAAAATTCCGCCTTCAATTGGAGAAGAAATTCCCATGGCTCATCTGCTGCTGTCCACCCAAAGCCAAAGTGAGTATATGCCGGTTTTATGACAGAATTGGTTGACTTTATAATTTATTTAAAACAGAATATAACTTGGTGAGATAGAACAATGAAAGTCCAATTTTATTATGCAGCAGAATCCAGGTATTCGTGTGCAACTTTTTTCAGAAAAAATACCCGATTTCAGAGCTTATACTGCTAGGTTGCGAGCATATTACAGCAATCATGTCCAAGTATCGCATGCAGTGTATACACGTGTCTAGGCTTTTGATATAACGTCAAAATCTCACAGAAAGTTAGGAAGTTTTTCTTATTTCTAGCATTATAACCTACATGTATACATTAATTTCAAACAATATGTTTCCTTCATTTTTGTAAATATATTCATCATACAAGTCTATTTAGACGCGCCTATAAGCCTTTGATTAAGCGCTTCTGGTATACTGACATCATGCAGAAGCTAGTAATTTGTATTTTTGTATAACTTTGCTGCGTACGTGCATGTATGCATTTGTCTTCTTTGTTTTTATGAATGCGTTCATGCACATTTACATTTTATTAAACAGGCAAATTCTTCATTACTGTGTTTACTTTTTGCATCATGAATCAGACGCATGGCTGCAGAAATTCACTGTAAAAATTCTATCAATTCGAAGTGCGGAACGCGTTCAAATTCTGTGCATATATGACACATGTAATTAAAGCAAAATGTTAAGTCCTGATAGCAAGCGCAATACATAGAAAAAATATTTCTTCAGTACTGCAAACTGACGAAGTCCATCGTTATGGTTCATCTTTTTTCGTAGTTATGTCAGTAATCACATTTTCAGATGCTTAGAAAATAATGTAGTCGGCCATTTCGTTTTGCCCTTGGTTGGAGCGAATAGCATTGATCTTATTCAAAGAAGTGTTCAACAAATTGCCTTAAAATGATACGCTGATGATTGAAAGATTGTGAGAAGAAAGTTCACTTCGCCAACTTCGTTTGCAATCAGAGGATAGGACAATGACGTTCAAACGCACTAAATCAACCCGCAATTGCGACATGCATGTATTCAGATTATATGTAGTCCTATCTTACAAGATTATACAAAATTGAAGAAATTTATTTTCAGATTGAAAGACACTTATTACATTATTTGTAATGTATAGGAAGAAACAGGACCTGAGCAATCCATACCGAATCACTCTGAACATCGATTTTATGTAATTGCTAACCTGAATCTGATTAAACGGGATCCACCCTATATAAAAAACCAACATTCAACTCATATTTGCAACCAAGAATTGGAATATCATCTGAACTACACTAATTTGATCCTGTGTTTACACGCTAGTACTTTTGAAACTGCTAGCTGTGAAGTTGTGACGTGATAGTAATCACATTTTGTTTCTTCCAATCATTCAAATTAATTAGGTACTTTCATCTACAAATATCTACAACAAAGATTTGCAAGTAAAAAGAGCTGGCCCGAAAATGCGAGAACTTTCAGACTTGACTTTAATAGTTGTTGCGTTTACTGTCAGTGTCCACACGATGCAGAACATGCCCACTTTCATGAAAAATGCTAAACTCTAGATATCAGTTAATTATGATAAAAATGAGCTCAATGAGACAGATCGATTAACGACACAGATTATTGAGTAAAATGCAGTTATCAAATTTATTGCATAAATCGCAAGGAAATACGAATGCCTAACCATACTTTCATTTTGACTTAGATAGTTGATTACTCTTGCCTACGAAGTGTTTTTATTGGAGCAATTCAATCCATACGAGTTTGAAAAACGATTAAAAACAAGCTGTTCCGTAGCAATGGCTCCTGTTGCTTGACAATTTCCATGCAAAAGATTGAAAACCTATTGACAGTCAGCACAAAAATAAGAAGCAGTTTCGCTAACTTATTGAAAAAATGTACAAGAAAAAAATCATGAAGATGACAAAATTGGGTTAATGAAAAACACCTTTCGATAGAATGTTGTTGCTTTTTTTTAAATGAAAACTTAGGAGAAGAATGCTTCACTCAAGTAGCCTAAACACAAAATCAGTTTCGCTTTTGAGTGTAATGAGCCTTACACGGTGTTGGATGGAGTTAAAATTACTTAACCGGTCTATTATATATTTTCTTTAACTTATCTGTATAACCCCTGTATAGCCGTTGCAAGATTTGGGACCATACAGGGTATGGCATTATTGTTAAATATACCGCATCAAATTAGTTTATAAAAGAAAACAATTTAATGCTCTTTTTTAAATTTCAAATAAAATATGATGCAGTCTACATTTCCGTTAAGTAAAAGTCATAAGATTGACAACAGCGATGCGAGTTTTTTGGCCATTTATTTAAATATGGTTAAATAAAGTTGCGACAATCGGTCAAGTAGAGGTCAAAGCTATTTTTTTCAAAACAAGCAAAACACTATAATTTTGATAGCCTATCCCACATGTTAGTGAATCACTGTCACATGAAAAAGATTCCCGAAACAAAGTGTTTCTCATACCCTGAAACAAATGATGTAAATATCATTAGTTAGACGACCTCCTCAATATTGCTATCCCAGGATAAACAACTTTCTGTTTGAAGATGCTGATTATTCTCGGAATTGACTTAGTATCGAGAGACATATTGCTTTTTGACATAGAAATCAAAATCAAAATTGCCACACCACATGCCCTGTCAGTGATTACTGATACCGGCATGCTAGACTATTGGGAAGAGGAATAAAAATGAAGCATGTCATAATTATAATTATTGCTTTTATTTAAAACTATTAACTTTAAATTATTAATTTCATCTAAAATTTTACAATTGCTAAAGCAGTATAGCATCCTAGTAAAAGCGAAAACGTTCACTATGTTTAAAAATCAATGAGACAGCCTTAAGAGTTTGACCTAATTAGGATATTTTAAATGTAAATAACACTCGGAAATATATACTCGGAAAAGACGGTGCATAGTGTCCATGTCACCAAGTTAAAGGTAATCAAATAGTTGGTACAAAGACAATACACGTAAGTTCATATAGGAGTCTACAATATGTAAGCCTAAAGCATGATTAAAAGAGTTGATGAACTGGCAAGTAATACGACTTAGTATAATAAAGTTATAGGCTATAGCCGAACTATAATATAATTATAGCACAGTAGCACTAAGCTCGTACATGTTAACTGTGCTATAGTAGTATACTATGCAGTTCAGTAAGAAAGCATTGTACACTATTTGCTGAAAAAGCTTCATATATATTGCTGCCAGCTGTTACATGTTATGAAAAAGAATCGAATTACGCTTATTTGACACCTTTAGCTATATGTATAGTGCATCAATAATTACCTTATATTTTTGACAAGCTAAATGACACTAATTTATGGTTAAAAGTTCGTCTTCAAAGGAGTGAGGATGTGCATAGTGAGTTTTCCATTCTTTGTCAAATTTACACTTATCATGTTTCACACTCAGATCAGAAATACCGGATAATACTCCCATGGAATTAAGGTGTTGAAAATGGATGTTATTCAGTTAATAAATAAAATGCTCATTGTAATGATGCTAGCCAATCCTGGTCCATCTAGAAAATTAACCGCTTGCATCCTGGGCCACAATCATGATGCAGAAATTATTCTCTTGCTACATGGTCTAATCTGAGTGTAATAGAAATTCCTAAAACGCTGTGTGGAAAAGTCGGTTTAACATTGAACCCCAAAGGTGCACAAAAATATATAATCTAAGGCTTCTGTTATAGTCTTCAAATTTCTTGAGAGCGCCACTGAAGGATTTTCTCTGCGAAGTTGAGAGCCTTCATGTATTGAGAATTCTTTATCAAATTATGTAGTGAATTGGATTCACTTTGCCTTTTAGAGTTGTGGTCTGACTTTTGTATTCTTTTTCCGAATTCGTTTTTACATGTACATCAATGATAATGATAATAAGGCATGTCATTATAACTATTCTTCATTGTCATCTTACAGTCGACATAGCTACAATTCAAAGTTATTCAGTAATTTTATGACAAATAGCAAGAAATATTGAGATTTAAGGAAATGAGTACATGAAAAAAACTGAACAAAGCAAGGAAGAAAGATATATTTCCGTATTTTCTGGAAACATTGCGAAAAACGACATCATAATATTGCAAAAGAAATTTTCATCACAGTGATAAGCAAGCACCTAAAGCAGGGACATCAAAGCAGCACAACTGAATGTCAATCAGTCAATATCAAGAACACCAACTACCTGTATAGAGCAGGAATCGACAGATAGTAACCATTTGCGGTTTAGAGATTAACTTGGTAAATTGGTTATTCATATATCTGCGTTCACCGGGGATGAATCATTGTCATCAACGGCTAAACAGAATGCAAGCAGATAATTAAATATAGTTGCTAATTTTGTGATAATTATGATACCCTGTGCTTTGCCTATTATACCTATGCAATTGATCAACTTTGATGCATGTAATTAAGAATCTGCTGATGATATCGATAGTTCATAAGAATAGTGGAGGCATTTTGATTTGAACATATATATGTAGGGATATGATATATATATTCACATCATCATTATAATTTACATGATCGGATCGCTGAATACATTGTGTATTTAGGCATTTTATTTGGTTATTCGGAAATCAATTAATGTCACCGAATAATGAAACTTGTTCTATGCGCTGTTTAAGTAAACTAACAAAAATAGGAGGCGAATATGAAACTCTACCGGCAGTGCAGCTGAAATTGATTTGAGCTTTGATGCCATAATGCAATATTCTTAAATGCATCCAATTAGGATAAACTTATATTCTTATAACTTATTCTTAGGATAAACTTTATATAGTACAGGTAGACCTATCCACATTGATTATGCAGTACCTTATGCTTCAGGTGTGCAACGTTATCGATGAGTGCGAGTACGTATGAAATAGAAATGAGATTTTTCAAACCGATAAAATCATTAAAAATTTTAAGAAATGTTATCTTAAATAAACTTCTTCAATTGTATTGCATAGATACAGATGCAATAAAAAATGGATCTTGATGAATGAAGTGATTTTACTTAATACCTGCACAAGTGATATAGGTGTAACTTACACAAACTTCCACCAGCAATTGTTACTTTTGATTGGCTATATACAATTAACCGTGGTTTTGGCTAGTATCAAGTTTATAGATCTCAATCTTTGTATCTTGTATTAAATTTTTAGTGCATGCATTTTGACCATTACTATGCCTAAAAATGAAATATACACTAAAGACTGTTTGGGGCGCAAAAAAAGCATAGTCCGAGTACTGTTTCTGCATGATATGCTTATCAAAAACATATTTGAAAAGAAAACATTTCTCATTCGATGATTTGCATTCATGAGCTAAAGCGATGACTTCTTGACAGTGTTTGTATTCCTTTCCAGGAACGTGAGACCACAAGCACGACTGCCAGCAAGCCAGCAGGTAGAGGTGCGGTCAGCGACACCAGCTCCGTCTCCAACATGGACTCAGACAACAACGTCAACAAAGAAAGCGTGAAGGGAAACGAAACCAAGAACATCTCAGCAGTGGAAATGACCCCGAAAGGCCAGGACAACCAAGCTTTTGAGCGGGCATAACTCGGTGAATGAAGAGTCGGATAGATGAGCTCCGGCAACTCGTGCCTCACGGCAGAACGGACACTTTAGACTCCCCAGCACCCTACCCCACCATTAACACTGACCTGCGCCCTTTAGATGTGCATTCACTATTTCTGTAATGTCGTGAAATGAAATGTCGGAGAAGAAGAGGCTCTTGGTTGGGGGCCGTTGTAATATTGTGGAGAGGTGACTTTGTGGAATAGATGAGCCTGTACATTATCAACCTGCATGGAAAGTAGAAGGCCCGTTTCCGTGTTGGACAATTATTTTCTTACCATCGGAGTTACGAACAATAAAAACGTCAAATAATTTCAGAAGTTTTCTATCATTCTTATCGCTGAAAAAATGATTATTGAATCTAGAGCACAAGCATTCTCATGAGTTTCAAGCAGCGACATATCCCAAGTGTCATTTGGGGTAAAGAAAGACCAATATATACGTATAAAACATGATATCAATTGCCTGTCTCAGAACGTAACATACGTGCAATGGTTGCGGAAAATATTATATTGGCCAATCATGTGACATATTACGAAAAAGACGACTGTACATCGGAAGCATGTAAACACCAGACAATACGCGATATTAGATGTGAGCTAACACATCGCAAACTGCGCCCAAAGCCATAATCTCAATTTTAGGGCGGCTGTTTTTCATTTGTTGCCACTAACAACAGGATTGCTAGAGAGAAAAAGGAGAAACATATAATTTCTATGCTCCAACCAGAGTTTAATGAGCATTCATTAGCCGCTAACTCAAGTCAATACCATAGCGATGATCTCAGGTCAAAAGTACAAATCTCAGATCTATAATACAGGTCAGCGCAAGTCACTAAAAAGGAATTTCTTATTTCAATAACAAAAGCTAACTTTCAATAATATATCGCGAATTTCATTAATACAACAGCTAAATAGGTGGTGTTCTGGAGTCAAACCTAAGTAATTAACCGATACCTATAAGATTTGTACTTATCACAGATAAAGAGCTTTAGCAGACGAAATAGTCGCAGGTTAGATGACGAAAAACATGAATTCCAATAGAGAGAAGATTTATTGTACAAAAACTTCATCTCTTCGTAAACAAGAAAGTAGTACGTAAAGTATGTGATTATGAAAGTTATTGGGCCTCTCGATTGTAATCTCGGACACTGCTTGATCGGCTGATTGAGTCACACTGGGCATCCGAACTTGATGTGGCTGTTCGAGTAACTGGTCTCGCACTTCAGCAGAAAGTCGTTTTAACTTCGCAAAGGTTGAAGAATGGAGAGTATGGAGGCTAATATCGGAAAGAATGATTTTCTCCTAAAACAGCGTCGCTGGCGCGAGCACGGCATGGAGCACTGTCAATGGTTTAAAATTCTCGGATCGAAATCCTCTTTCCTGAATATCATGGTGGACCAGCCCATGGAGATTAGACACTGCAAAAATCACCGACATGTTAGAGGAGCCCCTCGCGTTTTTTTTCCGCACCACTCTTTCGCCAGCTGGAGACCTTCCAAAATTTCTTTTGATCCACAATCGAAATCCACTTTCATCAATGAAAATTTTTTCCCGATTGACCATTGTATAGGAACGACGCCGCCATTAGAAGACGTTCTTGCTTTACATCGTCAATGTTTCTCTGCATTGGAACATCACGAATCATCTTGAGCGTTATCATACGGCCGTGTAGCATGTTAGACAGTGTCATCACAAACACGGCGCTTCTCGGGCAATCGGAGTCTCAATTCATCATTGATTTATGTCAATGTGTACTCCGGATGTTCCTCAACGATGTTAACTACCATCAGAGGCGCCGCTAAGGAAACATCATTGGGGGTGTGTTTGCTAAATTTTACCTGATTTACAACCAAGAACCAAAATTTACCTGATTATTGCACACACGCATATTCACACACATTCCAACATGTTTCATGTTTATATCCTACAGAAGAGGTACTTAGTCACCTAATCGGTCGGAAATGACGCCTATAAATGAAAAATAATTTGATTTGTGGTTCATGCGAATATTATTCATATTGAGACTGATTAAAAACGACAATTAATTTTTTTCAACTATGTAATACAAAGTTCACTATTGAAATTGTAAGAAGTCACTCAGTTTTTTCTCTTCGATTCTTGAGTATTGACCATTTTCTAGACAACTTCAGTAAGTCTATTTGCCGATGACGTTAAGTTAATTTGTGCGCAATTGGATCCCGTAGTCTCGACTGTTAAGGAATTTTTCGATGGTGTTTGCATCGAGAAAGTTAACACGCTGTTAACAATAAGCTTCTACGCACAGAGAAGACGGTGTGCCTTATTCATACCGTGCGCTTTCCGCGGTGCGCGTGTGACTGACGCGGTATGAGGAAGGTTCGATGAAATCCACCGTAACGATGACGTCATCTCCTCAAGGGACAACGCAATAGCCAGAGCTTATATCAATCAACGGTTAAATATACACTACCCAGCTAGGCAGAATGAGTTGCAGGCGTTTCAGCGTTAGGTGATTCAGTGCCAATATTCACTGGCCACATTATAGGTAAGGTACTGGAATTACATTTCAATTCCACTTAGATATTTTAAATTTAGCAGAGCTAACTCACATCGCCTTATGTTCCGATTTTTAAGAAAATGCGAGGCGACTGTTCCTCCTGCTCGCATATACAGTCATCCCCGGTGCGGGTCGTTTTCAGCGCGCTATGTTTGACCGCTTTCGCGTGACAAATCAATATCATCAGCGGCAACTAACCATATACTTTCTGGTGTCTAGAAAGGGTGAGAATTTCCCGACATTACGATGTATTTTTGTGACAAGACGTGTTTTTGTGGCTAAGAACAACGTCAGTGAATATTGGAGCTGAATCGCCGGCAAACCGGCGGTTTGCCTGAAATTTCTCATTTTACCTGAATCTTTTTATTAATTTCATATTGGGGGGGGGGGTGTCACGGTCCCCCACACCCCCCGGTCGCGACGCCTCTGACTACCATGTCCGTCATTTCCTCATCAGTTCGCTGATTGTTCGCTCCTCCTCTTCTTCGAGCAACCTCGCCACTCAACAAGTATCGACGAATGATGTGATAGGCTGTCCCACGCCTGATTCCAAGAATGGAAGCAACTTGACCGTAGTCATGACCGTTCTGGTAGAACTCAATGATCCTAGTTTTGTCTTCAACACTGATACGGCTTCGAGACATTTTCACAAAGAAGATGTACAGGCGCAGTACAATTGTTTTTATAGTGTTGCAATTGATCTGAGTTCTGTGACACTTCTTAGGGCGTGCGCGCAGTAAGCGGGCAGGTCGGGACGACCACGTCATGCCGGCCAATAGGATTGCTTAGTCATTGTTGCGGAGATGGGAAGTCGTCTACTCACGCGCGCACTTTGCCTACGCGACCAATTGGTCGTGGCGGCCATCAAGATTTGCATCGACGCACACGCGAACAAGATGTCGCGGCGACCAGTTAAATACGCTGCAGCCTATGACAGAGAGCAAACTTGGCGAACCTTCCCTCGACAAATAGATAATAAACTGCTGCAACCTCATCCTCATTCATTTTTTCCTCAACAAATGGCGTCTATTGGTCGCTGTCGCCCTTTTTTGGCCGCGGCGGCCATGGTCGCCGCGACCTGACCGCTTTGTGCGCGCACGCCCTTAGTGACGTACATGACAAATTTACAATCGAAATGAGTGATGTATTATTGACTTTCCCTTCAGGTAGCGAAGAATTGAGATATCTATTACTTGTTTGCGAATCATAGTTATCGACCTGAGATTTATCAATGACTTGAGATTATGGCTATTGATTATAAAAGTTGTATTAATGACTTGGAAATGTTGTAAAAAACTTGCAACAGAAAAAGATTTTTACACTAAAAGGCGGCATTTTGTAAGCTTCCATACTACAAGAGAAATGATAATTACCTTGAATCTTTACAAAGAACATTGACAAGGTACCGGTGCCATGGTTGGGCAAAGTTGAGTCAAGACCCAAACCCCAAGCGCAAGTTTCAACATTTGAGCACAATCAAGTAAACGAACCACATTCTTTGTATTTCGTGGTGACGTAAGGATTCCTCTAGGCTAATATTCTTGATAGTAGTGTGGCATTAGTGGGATTTCTTTTATTGCAATAATTGTAATTAGTAGCCTAAGTACATGTATCAAGCTATTGAGTTCTCCTATAATTTAGCCTAGTGAAATACTGACTAATTGAAGATTTTTGATCTAATGAATTACACATCGCTCATAGCGAAGCAATTGTTTTTATTGTATCATTCAGAAATATAAGCAGACTTAATAAATAACAGGCTATAGCTGCGTATTGCTTGCATGGTTGAACATTTTTGAATGCAGAATTAGAATGAATTAATTTTTAGATGAATGTCGGCGGTCGCAGACGAATATAGGAGTGCAAAGATAACTGCTAAGAAATAAAATATACTAAATATAGAAAAATTCAATATACGCAAATGCAACAAAATACTTATAAACTTATAGAGTATAAGTAGAAATTAGAGCTAACTACAATCACCATCTGTAAACTGATATTTTGGCACTTGCGTAAATATCTATTGGAAGATTTGCTTTAGATTTGTTTATTTGTGCATTTTCTTTTCACGATACATTTTATTTGTACATTTTCTTTTCTTATTTTGCAAAGTTTATACACCAAATATTTTCATTCGGCAAACTTGATGAAATCTTCGCGCAGCTCAAACCAATGTAAATATGAAACGGTATACGAATGTTTTATCTGAAACCAATGAGAGGTTATGCACTCAGATAAACTATGAAATGCACTAATAATACAAATAGATTTGCAAGAACAACAAAGGCTTCTCAAGTATTTCCAAATATTTTCGATATCTCCAAATGTGCTTGTTTTGACATATTTAGTTCTGCGCAATTAGGAATTTCAGTCTTAACCTCCATTGGAATCATCGAAGATGGCACAAGTAGCAAATTTGCTTGCTTACCTTATTTTGCTTGAATCGGCTATGACTGTCTTTAATGATTGTCGATTTGAAATCATTAATGATGCAATTCTAAAAAAGCCTTTTCGGGAATCTTATGTGATCTTTGCTCATTCAAAAATAGACTGTCTCTTATCTTATTGTGGATGCAGCCAAGTTTGTGCAGTATCATACAATTCAAAAACTGGCGAATGCATGGGCATAACACCATTATTCTTTAAGAAACTTCCAAGTATTCAGTTCCACAAGTTTACCCCTGGTTCTTGGTCGACCATGTTTAATAAAAACATCCAAAGACATTCAATGAATCAAAATTATCGCCTTCTTTGGATTTTAGATGATGTTTGGAAAGGACAGAACCTGGGTCTCGGTGGCAGTCGTCTGGATTTGAAATATACGAAATTAGGGTTTGTCAGAGCAGCTATCAGCTTACATGGAAAGGTCGGTCAGTTCGATCCATTGTCCAATGCCTCAGTTCAAATTATTCATCTAGGAAAACATCAAATTGACTTTTCAAGTAATTTCACGATTTCCTTTTGGTTCCTCCTCAACGCATTTGGTAGTGGATACAGCAGTTCCTGTTATCTTATTGCTTCGTCTGATAATTTATTTTATATTCGAATGAAAACGACAAAAAACAGGCGTTTTCTACAAATCAGTTTTAAAGGAGGGAAACCAATGTACTCTTTGGAATTAAGTTCCTCCACGTACATTGACAGTTGGGTTCATTTAGGGGTTGTAAATGTTATCAACTCTGCTTTGGACGTCTATCTCAGCGGTAGAAAGCAGCCCGCTAATATTTTCTATGAATCAATTGATCAACCAAGTATTCTTAATATTGGCTCAAATAACGTCAATACACATATTTGTTTCATAGATATCACTCATTTCATCATTTATGAGTGTGCATTATCATATGTGGAATTTGCACAACTTCTGTCGTCTTCAGTAAAAATTTTGAATGCATAGGAGGTGCTATTTCTTAAATCCTGAACAGTTGATTACTGCTTCATGACGTACAAGATCTTAGAATTTTTGTTGTTTGTCACTCATTTATTTTTCATGACAAAGCACATGCTGAATCGTTGAAACCTACAAATCTCATCATTGATATATGTATATCTCAGCAAGCACATGGCGGATGTGAAATTTCCAACACAAAATGTGATTTGAACACTACGACATATGTGGAGTTCAAGCGAACGTCATCTTACGACTCTTCTGTGGCACCTCTATATGACGTCGTCTCAATACGTCAATAGATGTCAATCTGTATAGAACATTTCAGATTACTGTGCACATTTTTGTTCTTTTGTGTTGTTGTACGAAGTTGTACATGTGATTCGCTGATACTGTTCGAGAAAAGAATATCAAGATGTGCACAAACCAGTGCATCTTAACTTTCTTCGTATTTTTGCCCCCTGCCACCGATTATTGAAAGCTTTACTAATAATGAACACCATGAGTAATTGAAAAATCAATTCATTTAAGAGTGTCTATTTTATGAAAAATTAAGAACTCTCACCTCATTTGAAGGATGTATTACGCAAGTCATTGCTCAATGTCAGCATTGAGCTTGATGATTTTAGAGTAAGGCTTTAATGGTGGAATGTCTGTAAGTGGTAAGTTGGCTTCAAACTCAAGTACCTTTGATTGCATTACGATTGCTGAGCTGCTTGTGAGTAATTGCGCTAAAGCAGGTTTCTCAAACCTTTTCTCATCGCGCACCACTTGACAGCCGGAATCTCTGCCGCGTATCACTATACATGCTAAGTACTACAGAAATTAATAGCAAAATTGTGATAAAGATGGACCTTATGCTAAGATAATGAAAATTGGTGCTGTAGAGAAGTTATGAAGCTTAGGCTATATAGGTCTATACTGTATGGTATCTTTAACGATCATTGAAAGTTAAGAAGCTTTCATAATTAAATCAAAACCTGATAGCTATAATTTTCAACCATTCTATAGCGCTAAATAATTATTTCTATCGCATGTAATTTTACTGATTATGAAAGACCAATAGTAAATTTACATCTACTTCATATTAATATATTTGAAAAGTTTCAAAATGAAAATAATAAATAAAAGAGTGTCATCTTCAAATTATTTTTTTCTGATCCTTTTCTTTTTTATCAAAATGTTTCTTATGCAAATGTCTTTTCAGGAGACTGGTTTTCATTGCCGCATTCGATAACGTTTTCATGCATGTAAAACATCGTGGCACCACTTCTGCTCCTCAATCATGGGATATGAATCCGTAGTAGATACACCAGTCATCATCATAGAGTAATTATATTAGGTAGAGTGGTAACTTAGCATTAAATCCCCAATGTGTATACAGTTTCGATTTCATTAAATGAACGTGAGTCGATACCAGGTCAGGACCCAGTACCACCTGTGAGATATGCAAATTATTACATTTTTGGAGAAATGTCATCACATTTGATGGAGAAGCAGTCATCATTCATATTTTCCCTTTGATATGATCGTCGTGACAACATCTGCATGTTATACCATGATATGATTCCTACACTGATATATGAAAGTTAAACTCGATTTGAGAAATAAACTTTTTGATATTTTGGTATTTTGAACTGTGAAAAAAATGAAGCGACCAGTCATTGATCTATTCATTAACTAGGCGACAGCGTTCGAGTGAGAGAGTGATAGACAGAAGGGAGAGATTGTATGCTATTGTATTTGATTGATGTTACTGTGTACAATGAGTGTTAGAGGCTATCAAAAGCAAATGAAAACTAATCAAACCTTTTTGCTTCATGAAAGTTAAAAATTAGTTTTGGGATGCGGTGAAGGCCTCACAGGCACTGAGACTGCGCCACTGATAATTTGTCAGTCATAATACTGTTGGAGAGGTCTAAAGCTGCTTTTTGCATGTCTATCAGTCGCATGATGACAAAGCTACATGTAATCCCTTACCTCAGGTCCCTCAAGAAGACCCGTTAGCCCTTCCCTCCCATGAAAAGTAATGTAATCTCGATGGCCTTCAGGGTGACGTAAAAGGGATAATTCCTAAGGTCCTCTCCCTGAGTAACAACTGAGTATGCAACTACGCTCGCATAGGCCCGTCTGCAGATGACCCCTTTTATGCGCATGGTCCCTAACTTGTAGTTCATTATCCACTAGGGGACAGCAATTGAGAAACACTGGTGTCAACTAATTGCGACGCTAATAAAGTTAGATATAAAAGCAAGCTGAAGTTTGTGGAGAAATTTTATATCCTATATCAACAGTCAAAATGAGCGAATTTCTATATTTCATAAGAAATAAAACATATAACAATTATATACATGTAATTAAGAGATAAGACAGCGAAGTTTGAGCATAACAAAATGCCGACATTTCGGGTCACTGGGGAAATCACCATAACTGACGTCACAATTCATCGCATCAGTTATTGGGCTAATTAAGAATGCTCATGGGATGAAGATAATTGACCGCATGCGAGTGCAAGTTAAAAGAAAAATGGAATCTGAGTATCTCAAGTCAGCTACTGAGAATAGAAATACTAATGCGAATGTTCGGCCCTGAAATGTTTGTTCCCTTCACTGAGAATTCCTTTCATTTCCTATGTTTCAGTGTCGGATGAAAGAAATCAATAATGAGCTGCCCGATAATATTTGCCCTTGTTAAACATTAAGAATCCTGAATTATTTTCCTAATATAGATCTTGCTGCGAATGACCTGAAATTAAAATCTCATATTTATACTCCTGTGATCGATGCAAAAATCAATGCATGCATTGGCAAAACCATGCGGCATTCAACACATGGAGGGTTGTCCATGTCCTACCTAAATCACTATGCATGTTCATGCAACGATGCATTGATCTGCAATCAACGATTCTGTTGATTTTGGCATCTATTTTAATTAAAAAGCATTTTCTACATTAAACAAATGTGCCATAGCGATGAAGTGACATTACAGGATATTGCATCAAAGTTTTGAAGGCAACAGTACTGATGTACCTCTATGCATCAACACTGCCGCCGAACTGATTTTATTGATTTTATCTTGAGATGTAATTATAAACCGCCTGCCGTCACCTTCTAATTTGTATAAAGACCATCTTGCTTGATTGGAAATTTGATGTCCTCCGCTGAAGAATTCCGAGACATGTCCGGTTGAATGCTGGGTTTTATTCTTCTCAAATTGCTGATTACAATTTTGCATTGCATATAGGGGCCGACAAAAAAATTGCGCATTCTGAAACGATTGGCTCGTGAAGATTACATTAATCGCTTTCATTAAATATTGTTACAATTACAAGACAAATAGATCATTGATCAATATTTAAATAACTTTTGTTGTCACTTTCATTTATTTAGTGATTATACAATACTTCCATAAATATGAAACTTGGGATATAAATGTATTATTTGAAATAGAATGATTTATGATTGTCATTTAGTAGATGTTTCTTTTATTTTATGGTTATTTCTATGATGACGGTGAATACTCCACGACAGTGAATATGAAAACGCGGTCTTAAACTAACATTTAGACGCGGTCGAAAAATAGCTACCGTACTATATGCAACAAAGACAAACCATGCCTTTTATCAACGTCTTGGGCACGAAAACATTGTCAAAGTTAAAAGAATTCAAGATCTCATCGAAGAATTCGATGAAGAGTGTGATGCGGTGACACAGAAGGACGGATCCTGTAGACCCCTTTCAAGTGATTGATGCTGCGATAATATCCAATAAACTAGAGAATTAAGTGAGGATGACAATCAATTATCTTGCGACTGTCAATTACTTTCCAAATATTGGGTACTTCTATTTCCCCCCCCCCCACATTTCTGTTGTTGACACCCGGGAGTGTTGCATCGTTAACGATCTTCTCTTGCCCCTAAAAGGGCAGTCTCACTACGCAAAAGCGCTGAGTGTGTAAAATTCCTCTCATCTGACTTGTAGAACATTCACAGCCTCAGAATTAGACAACTGCTCGTCATTTGTCTGTAGGCAACAATACCACGAAGTTCATGATCACACCTGTACCCTGTATTCTAACTGAGTATCCGAGGGACCAATACTTCATCTCCGGGTTCAACTAAGGCTTCTCAGTGGTGCTGTGTGTCACTCAGTGACAGACCAAGTCTATTCTAAATCCAATGTGACTAAGTTTGATGAAATTTCATGAATTTGGAAAAGTTGGAAAATGTGGGGGGGGGGAGAATAGAAGTACCGGATATTGTTTTATTCAGATATTCAGAAGCACATGAAGCACGTAATTTGATTAACAAATCGTTCCTTTATTGGCAACTTGACGGTAAATGAGAGTTTCATCATTGAAGAATTCTTACACTTTCGATACTTTGTAGATAGAAAACAAAGCGATTTTCATATTGTTCGTATATTATCAATGATATGATGACAGCTATGTTTTGAGGGCGTCAATGGCAAATTAGAGGGCCGCGTTAGCGGCCCGACAATTTGCCATTGTATACCATGTATATAAGACTGATATCTTTGATAATGCCCAGAAATTCATTAACGGCCCGGAAAATTCATGGCCTGGAAATGAAACCATAGAAATATTTCGCAACATGGCATACAATGATTATGACATCTACATTTTTCGGGCTGTCAATGGCAAATTAGAGGGCCGCTAACGCGGCCCTCTAATTTGCCATTGACGCCCTCAAAACATAGCTGTCATCACATCATTGACAGCCCGAAAAATGTAGATGTCATAATCATTGTATGCCATGTTGCGAAATATTTCTATGGTTTCATTTCCAGGCCATGAATTCCGGCCATGATTTCCGGGCCGTTAATGAATTTCTGGGCATTATCAAAGATATCAGTCTTATATACATGGTATACAATGTGAGGTACCTTTCACCAGCTCTCATTAAGCGTGCACGCTGAAGCGATCGATTACTTGGAAAATGAAAGAATCTATGAAGCAACAAAGTGACAGCCAATCAAAGCAGAGGAAGAAGCTAAAGCCAGGGCAGTGGCAACGTCATGGCATGCTCTTTCTGGCTGTACAGATCTGGCTTGAAAGTTTTAATGCTAATAGCCTCAAGGGCCACATTTGTACCACATTTTTGCAAGTGTACAAGATTCACTTGGTTCTCACTCTTGCTTTTAGAACGACACGTATTTGTAGTTGCAACTGCCCTGGTTTTAGCTTCTTCCCCTGCTTTGACTGCCTGTCACCTTGTTGCTTCATAGATTCTTTCATTTTACAAGTAATCGATCATTCCAGCGTACACGCTTGATGAGAGCTGGTAAAAGGTACCTCGAGTTTCATCATTGTTTATTACTTTTCTATTACTCATCTATCATTATCAGCCGCAGGATGAGCAATCGCAGTGTAGCCTGCTGTGCAGTTCCTTAGCTTACTCAGCCATTCTAGATGTCATATTCAAGTTTGGGTCATTCTCAGCCGTGCTAACGAGCCCTTGTTGGGTGGAACGCAGCGTCAGCGGTTGCCAAGAATTTTTTGTGCTTGAATTGTTTAAGCTGGAGGACCTATTTCTATAATATACCTCAGTGGTTCCCAACCTTTTAATGTCTCAGTACCACTTGAGATCTCACACGTTCACCGCGTACCACTTAGTCTGAAAGAAATTCTTTTTATGTTTGTGCAGATATACGCACGTAATTCTTTTTACAAGGAAAACTCACGCAATTTGAAAATCTATGTTTTGAGAAATCGATTCCCGAAGATCACGTAAGTATCTACATGTACATGAATGCTGTTTCAAGATTCTGTGCCAAATATCTACGATTAAATACAGGTTGTGATTCATTTTTTAAAAAACGTAGCTTGCTTTCAAACTGGCTTCAACTGGCTTGCCAAAGTTGAATGTAAATTTCTATGCCATAAACATTTTCAAAATATGTGATTTTAGCTTGCTGAGTTTCAAACATAATCCAAAATGCAAGGTTTTGTTTTATCGATTTCGACCTGTCGGGTGCTGACTAGATGTCACTGCATCGCCTGTCGCATTGATATCTAAGTAACCTAATACAAAGTTTGATGTGACACGATGAAATCTATGCAAAAGACAAATCTTCGTCTTTTGAGACTTTGAAAAGTGATAAATTGTATAGAATTTTGTCGTCGATCTAATTCTCGCAAGCTGACCAACACTTTTCCTAATATATTTGGTCTGTGACATCAATAGATTAAATCATCATCATGATGCATATAGCCTACTTCGGACAGGTGCTAGCTGATGAGCCATTGCGCACGCGTGCCGCAGATTGGGAACCTCTGATATACGTGAAAGTTTACCAATTATGTTTCAGAAAGATCATCAGTTAAGCTGTTATTTAAAGGCTTGCAATTTACACGCGATTTAAATAACCATATAATTGTGTTGTTTATTGAATCAAATTGCTGAAATTATGAGCTCACATAAGTGACACAAAACTTTCATTAGAAGCTTTCAGCTTTCATAGCACGATCAGAAAATTCAGGCAATTCTAGAGGAATCCTCTCAATCTAAGTATATTCAATGAAAACGTACGGACCCTACATGCAACTTACATGTATGTTGAGAATGAAATGATACCGGTAGAGTGAAGAAACGCCAATGCATATGTCTGTAGTCGATCATCGTGAATGTACATGATGAAACTAGTCAGTATCACACATTCTTGTTTATCACATAGCTATGATGCTCCACTTGCATTTTCAGTCTGTTTAATATAACTTGCAACCACCAATTGATGTTCTCGACAGACGTCTATGATTCATGCATCATTGGCTATAGTATTCTCACACGTATATTACAAGTTAGAAAAATAACAATCACAATGTTAATTGCCAATGATTACAATAATGAAATCGCTATCAAACACAGGTATGTATAAATTTATCTCGAGCAACTTATAGTATAGTTCAATGCATCAATACATACGTGCTAGACCAGATGAAACAGGGAATTTTTATTGGAAGATGACCTGCTTGAATAGAGAAAAAGAAAGGACATGTCCTTTAGTACTTTTGACGAAGAGTTTACAATAAATTCAAAGTTTGCAGCGATCGTAAAGAAAACCATAATGCATTATTGTGTGGTCCTGGAACGGGATGTAAATGTAATTAGTCATTTGATGTCGTTATAGACAAGTCATTTAGTGATGGATTGTGGACTACCTAGATATTTGTTCACAACAACGTGATGACAAGGCAATGAAAATGTGCACTTACATGAAAAGACAAAAATAAAGAACTAAATAGGATTTCAAATTATTTAATTCTTCAAATGCAAAGACCATTGAGTAAGTATACTAGGCAGAGTTATAGCAACTCAGGATTTGTTAAATCCCCAATGTGTTTACAGTTTCGATTTATTAAATGAACCTGCGCTGAACACAGTTGGGTATAGTTGCCAAATGTGAGATATTTAATTTTTTACACTTTTTGACAATCTGCACAGATTTGACTGATCATGATGGGAATACAGAAGGAATAATAGTATTTTACAGATACTTCGTGTCATGACAGCCTTGGAGAGGTAATGTTTGTTAAATTAGCAATTCGAAAGTTGCTATTATTTTAATGCTCAGACATATAAATAAGAGTATTTTCTTAAGCGTGATCATATCACAAGCTACCTGGCACTGGAAGAGCAAAATAGCAGAATCAAAGGCAATGATCACAATTAACTTTAAAAGATGTTACTGTTAAACAATTAAGATGTTTGTTAACAAATATTCATTCCTCTTAATATCTAACTATGTTTCATGTTACTAATAAATTATGTTCCTGTCGATAGTATATAAAAACAGGAATATTGCAAAAACCTAGCTTTTCAGAAACTGCACAAATTTTTTTTGGACCACAAGAACGTAATCTGAAACTGAAAATTTTCACTTTCTACAGATACTTTTTGAGTCGATTCTCTACCTAATATACTTACTTTATGGCAAAGACAAATAAGGCGTCTTATCACATTGATGTAAGTATGATAGTTTGTTCTCTGGAGATTAATGGTTTTTGTCTAGTGACATGGTGAACAAGACTTCCGATTGTGTTAATGCAATTTCATACACAATGAAATACGCGAGATTCATTACACAGGTGCGATTTTTACCATGATTTGTACCAATATATAGCATTTTTTGTTGACTAATTGATTTATGGAAACCTCGTGTGGATTGCTTTTGTCCGTCCAGATAAACATACAAGGCCGTGTTGATGACATTCACAACCGATAAATGATGCCATTTGAATATTATTTCATTAATTTCAAAAGCATATTTCGACTCATCCGTTTCAAAACTGATTTGAACGAAGAATTTTCTATTTTTTTTTCGCACTCTGATAAAAAATGAATTATCTGACGAAGTAATAAAATAACAATGACAATTTCCGATTTGTAGAAAGTGGAACCAAAAGGCAATTGTGAAATTACTTGAAAAGTTTATTTCATATCTGTGTCTTTGTACGTTAAATATTGGAACTGAGGCAATGGACCTAGAATCAAATAGAAACACTTGGCGAATATCATTAGCAGCAGTTGTCCCGACAAGACTTGTTCTTTCATATCTCAAATCGAGAGCTCTTCCACTTAATCCTATGTTCTTTCCCTCCCAAATGTCATCTAAAATCCAAAGGATTCTATAGCTTGAGTTCATTGCATATCCTTGAATATTTGAGCTGTATAAAGTTGACCAGACATCACTATGAAATCTGTAGAATGGAACAAGTGGCAGTCTCTCGGTGACAAACGGTGTCATGGCCATGCATAGCCCACTTTTCGTGTTATATGATACAGCGCATATTTGGTCGCATCCACAAAAAGACAAAAGACAGTCCAATTTGAAATCAGCAGAGATCATTTTTGATTCACGAAAAGCATTCTTTATAACTCCATTCTCAATGGTTTTAAATTGGCAATCGTTGAAGTGAGATCCAACCATTTCCATCCAAAGAAAATACAATAGCAAACTTGTTGCAAGTGACATCTTTGATATTTCCAGTTCTGAAGATTTTAAATTACTAAGTTCACCACATTTTATACTCTGCAGAACAATTGAAGCTGTCAAATATACGAGAGTATTTGGGAATACTCGAGAAATGTTTGCTGCCCTCATGTTTTCAGGAGGACATTATGTGAAATAAACAGTTCATGCAAATACAAAAAAATATCCCAGTGCTCTCGAAAGAAACATTTTTATAATAACCTATTTACAGTTTTCTGCCCAGTGTTTGTTCTTCAGGCTCCAATTACCTTCCCAGCTAGAAATATCTTCTAATCAAACTCGTAGTCCTATCTGAAAATATTCTGCTTGTTCGGATTGTTTTGAAGTAGCAAAAATATCATAGAACGCCTTATATGGATGGCATCTATCTGAAATGATGCCGATTTCCTACGGTTTGCTCGACAGAGAAGCGAAAACTCATTTTGAATGAAGAAGTTCTTCAATTGTTAATTCGGAGCGCTCATCATCACCATTTTGATTGTGAATGAAGAAAACCTGAAACTGTTATTGAAGAAAATCGGGCGCAAAATTAGACAACTTGCTCGATTATCCTTCGCTCCCCTAGAAAAGGAGAATCGTATATGGCATACTATTGGAAATAGTGCATACTCTCTCAAGCAATAAGCTGTCAGTCCACTTTTGGCGTGCATGTTGTAATATTATTTCGGTCATACATCGCTGTCTAGTTTCAGTAAGGAATGCTCAGAAGAGGGTGGTGACATAGAGTACTGTAGGTATATCAGGTAGAGTGGTTACTCCAAATTTATTAAATCCCCAATGTGTATACACTTTCGATTTTATCAAATGAACTCAAGGGGGATACGGTTGGTAATTGTTACCAAATGTGAGATATGCAAAATTTTTGCAGTTTTGAAGAAATTGCTGCGGAATTGAGTGAGCATGATAGTAATGCAGAAGGAATGATGGTATTTTACAGATTCTCAGGGTCATGACAGCATTGGAGATTTAATGTTTGTCAAATTAGCTATTCGATGGGTTCATATTACTTTCATGCTCAACTCAAGAGTATTTTCTTAAGCGTCATTATATCACAGGCAACCTGCCACTGGCAGAGCAAAATCACATAATCAGAGACAATGATTTTAATTAATTTTGAAAGATGTAAATGGGTTCACATCGCTATTCAGATCCAAGAAGTGAAATATGATTTTAGTAAATCATAAAATCATGCCGATGAAAATTGAATTAAAGACTTAAAATTTCAGCCAAGAAAGCAGGAATGATATCGCAACTTTTTCATGAAGACTTCCTTTATAAAACGGATCATGAAATTCCCTTCTAAGCTTAATTTCCGCTTAGAGGATACTTATTAGCAAATAGTCATTCCTTTTGATATCCAACTTGCTTTCATACTACTTTTATAGGGACGTCATCTCAGTAGTATATAAATTGGCAAAATTTTGACTTTTATAAAACTGCTCAAATAATATTTTGAACCATGGGAACGTAATCTCCGCAAAAAACTGAATCCCTTCATATAAAAAGTTTCACTTTATACAGATACTTTTTTGAGTCGACACTCCACCTACTCTATGGGTGGTGAAATCATCTGTTGAACCAATTTTCGTGCGCCTACTTTCTTCACTAATAATCATCGGATGGACCAGCATTATCAAGAAAACTTGTTCGCTAAGATCTAAATTCTTCAAATCTGAAGAAATCATGGCAATCGAAACATTTCGATGGAACTTAAGGCGGATTAACATTGATACCGTTCACCGCAACGACACGTCTTTTAACCCATTTTTCATGACGTCACTCTTGCCTGTTGTCAATCGATTTACCGCCGAGGTGAACGGTGAAAATTTGCCGCGCCTATGTTTACATTAAACGAATGCGGTGACGATCTTTAGGGAAGATATCATTGATCGATATCACCGCTTCATCAGTCGCTGGCGTTTAGCAATTCATTCTACTTCTCAACGGCAATAGTGCTTGAAGTGACCAACGAAAACGCACTACGAGCAGCCATCTTTCGATACCAATGGTGAAATGAATGTGAATGCTTCAGCGAAGCGGTTAGCGTTTCACTGATAGCATGTGACAAAAACGTCATTGATTGGCCCTGTTCTTTGCCGTTTAACCGTCTTGCGGTGAACGGAAGACTTGGTGGTGTATCTCAACGCCCAACGTAGATTTGAGGGTGACGCAGTGAGCGGTAAGGCGGTTTTCAATTTAAACCAGCCTCTACAGCAATGCTCGACTTTTTTTCTATCTCTGTGGCATATTAGGAATTCCTTTTTGCTCACCTACCAAGTTCCAGCATGTGCCATCGTTCTGACTTCTAGTTATACGAGTAGTGCATAGTGTCCACTTCTAGTAAACTGAAAGACTTAAACAATCTAATTCTATGGAATATAGCTTATCACAGAAATTTTTATTGGATAGAGTTAACCCTCCAGGCGGTGGGCCCTTCAGCCACCTTCCAGGCGGTGGGGGGGGGCATATTTATGCCCCCCCAGGATATCCTAAACTAAGTGTGCGAATTTTATGAAATGCTGGCCTTTACACATTTCGGACATGATGAATTCAGTGGTGCCATTTGCATTACTTAATTTGACTGTCTTCATGCTATAAATAGCATTTCAAAATTTGAAAATGCGTTTTTTTTTCAGAAAAATGTATTTTTTATGTTTTTAGCGAAATTTTATCATCAGATTATCGCAAAAATTGACTCAAACATGTTTCAAGTTCTTTGAATACAATGGTGGTGTTCGCATTGCTTTAAAATTTGAATATATGCAAAAATAGCATTTTAAATTTTGAAAATTTATTTGTTTAGTTATTATCAAATAAAATTATATATATAGTTTTTTTTTGAGATTATCAACAGAGAGGACTCTAAAAATATTGAAACATTTATCACTCTTATCAAAAGAGCTTTTTGCTAATGTCATAGAAGCATATTTGATTCAAACAAATGTTTTTCATTGTTGAATACAACTCAAGTTGATCAAATTTGGTTAGAGCTGATTATGAAGATATCTGTTACCGATTCCAATGCAGTCAAATTAGTCAAGCAATAGCGCCTTCGGCGTGTTTGTAAGTGATGAAAGGATGCAGTGGGAAGGCGATTGAACGTGATACGCAGACTTATTGCCTCTACTGCCAAGGCAGACAAGGATTCTGTAGACTATTCGGTCAACTGATTATGTAAGTTGAAAAGGGAAATCTGAAATTTTGAAAACAGTATTCCATATATTTATGTTCAAATAGTACATGTACATGCCTACATGTAGAAAATACATAACATATACATGTGAATATATTTTCAATACATAACAGTAATAAAAAAGATGTAAAAACTAATATTACTCTATAAAGTACTTACAATATCATTGTAAGTAGTATATGCAGCTTATTTTCAAATTTGAATTGGTAAACCGTGATAAGCATAAAGTTATTTACAGTCAAATAAGTTATTCTATACGTAATGAGTGATTCCAAGCAATAGCAATTCATTCATAGACAAAATTTCTGAAGAATTTCACTGATTTGATAAAATTTCGAAAGTACTTTTCAATAAAGGTCATGTAAAGGTCGTTCCTGTGATCCAATTTTAATAATTTTACAGGAAATTGTCAAAAATACGCAAAAAATAAGCTACTGAAAATTTCCGAATCATACGTTTCATATTTCATGAATTAGATCGAAAAATACAAAGGGGGGGCATAAATATGCCCCCCCCCACCGCCTGGAGGGTTAAAATTAGATGAGTGTCATTCATATTCTAGAATCGTAATACCTTCAAAGTGATTATCCATAAAGTGTGGATGCTTGTGCGAAGTTTTGCGGGGAACGTGGTCAGGACCTGAAGTTTCACATATCAGTGCGTAATCCCGGGAAGAAGCACTCATTAATCGCAATGACCGAATTATACAGTTGGTAAAAACACGAAGACAAGAACTTCAATCCTCCATCGAATAGCGGGATAATTGCATTGTGAAGTTGATTCATCTGGACATTGTCCGTGCATTTGACTGGCCGAAAGTTAATCTCCGTGAGATGGTGGCTTCAGTTTCAACGCTCACAACACCAGCAACAATAGGTCCTTCTTGCCGAATTCAGGCCCCTCTGGGACCACCAGAAATGTAATCATGCTACTGAAAGCAGGCATGCGATCTCCCAATAGATAACATCCCTGATGTCAGGATGATTACCAGCGTTCTTACTATTGATAGGAGCTATCGTGCAATCAGATCTCCATCTCTAATTCTACAACTCAACTGTTGACCTGAAAGTCGATTAATGTGTTTTGGAAACTATTGTAAGGACTATTGTGTGAAACTATTATCAATTGCTTCGAAATAATTACTATTTCAGTTTCCGCTGTAAATTTCCAAGAAGATAGCTAAGTCATTCATAATGATGAAATACATGCATATTATAAAGTTAACATTAGAATATAGCAATTAAACAATTAAAATACTTAACTCATAAGACATTTAGGGCGTAGACCAGTGGTGGGCAACGCGGGACCCGCCACCGCTTCTCATATCTAAAGTGGCCAGCGGACATTATTTGAATCCGTGATGTGAAAATGACTCACTCCGACTTCGACCTTTGGGAGGTGCATCTGAGGGTAAGGGATCCTCTTTAGAATTTACAAAACCATTAGTTAGCAACTAAATGAGCAATATGATGGAACAAAAAACAAAAATTCAGATTCGAATTATCCTACCGCGCCCCTTTCGTAATGAATATCTTCCCATATAAGCGCCAAATGGTCATCACCTGCGCGAGTTTATGCGAGGTCACATAGCATTCGATGCCCTGCTGAGCATGTTTCTCTACGCAATAAACCACGTCTCAATGAATCTAGAAAGAGAGACTATATTAATTAGACCTTGACTATGAATGGAGGAATCCAACCGCAAGATTTAAGCAGATCAACATTTTTTTCAAATAATTTTGCTGAATTTTATCTGTATACTACTATACTAAGGTTATGTCGGTCAGATCACCAAAAAAGTCAAATTACTGTCTAATTACAGTAAAGAAAAGCTTCCATGATTTGTCATAGGCCTATTCGCTCTTCGCTACTCACATGAATTGTAGAAAATGAATTATCACTCCTTAATTTTAGACAAATTAGTTGCGTACAATACTGATGTACTTTGTATACATTTCCATGTAAAAGTTTGTGATGTGATACGACCACTATATATGCACGTACGGTACAGTAGCCCATATGTGCACATAAAAGCACGGAATAGAATAAAATGAAGCCTAAACTACTGCCTCTTAAAATTGGTAACCGCTATCCTAACTAGGTTGCCTACCACAAAGGTGACAGGTGAAGGTGAAAAGAGTCGTCATTTTGGAGTGTTGAGAGTCCGGCGGGGGAGCACATTTCCCTGATATGGTAAAATCCAGCAAAAGTGTTCCTCCTTTTTTGTCCATTCAAAAAATTCTCGAAAATGTGCCGTCTTTTGCTCCTGATAGTTGTATTTGGTTATTGTAAGATACACTATGTATGCTAAACCACAATCTAATTGCTATTAGGAGATCTGTAGTCGAGTTTCTGATATGAGGGCGTCAATATGATAACGCTGATACGTCGGTGATGACCGAAAGTTAATATATATCTATATAGGCCTGTTTTTATCTTTTTCTTACTTCAAATGAATAGTCATGCTGGGGCCTTGTACTCACGATTGGACATCTCACAGTATTCACGATGAATTCAAAAAGTGACAATCTGGACCTATAATGCAATGTAATCAGGCCTAAATAGCCTGCAATAGACACGATTCTAAAATCAAACTTTGAAACTGTTTCTGGCTATCATATAGGCCTACTGATCTATGACAAGAGTTGATAGCTGAAATCATGATGAATATATTAACTTGCATACTTTGTGGTTATTCTCCTACATTCACATTTCAGCTTCATAAATTGGAGTAGGCCTAGAATAGGCCTACTTGAAATAGTTAACTATAATAAAATGAATATCAAAAAGAAATGACACACCTGTCTCCACTGGTATCTTCCATCACGTAGATTTATGCTGGCATGCATGCATGCATTTATGTTTGACAATGAATTTGTTGTGCATATCCAATTAATCTTATCTATATGATTTAAGGAAGTTGAAGTACCGGCAGACTACATGAGATTCTTTTGACATTTTTTTTTTGAAGTTTGAGTTTAAAAGTTATGGGTCTATGTATGTTTTATTTTAGGATGAGTGTGGATATCCATGAATAAGTGCTATGACTATGATATTATGTGGACTCCATTTAGGCCACATAGACTTCGAATTGCTACCTTCTTATTATGCAGTTTACGCCAAAATTAATTTAGAATGAAAATGAGGTTTGGGTTATTAGTTTACAGAATATATTTAGGGTTGTTAGGATACATTCTCGGTTGCTTTGTGGTTGGGTTTTAAGTTTTGTTCAGGGTTTGTCTCAATAGCCTATCTCATGGATCGTTTTTAGCGTGATTGCTTTATAAGACGGATTCGTGACAGGCCTACACAGCATTCAACGCATAAAGCTCATCAAAGTTCTGCCGACAAAATTGTTAAGATTTTTTAAAATAATGTGATGATAAAGAATCATTTAAGACTTGAATTTAAGTGTGCTTGATGAGACATATGCTTCCATGAAAAGTCCAAGTTTTCTCTAAAAACAGACACGAAAGACATGTGCGTGTACATGTAGGCCTAACAGATGCACAAAAGAAATAAATAATCATAGATACTATTCAGCAGCAAAATATGCCATAATGTACAATGCGCAAGCTCAGGCTCATTGTCATACTTCATATTGCCATTCAAAATAGATCCTACTAACCTACTCTACTATTTTGCTATCATATCATCGTGATCTCTATATGATAGGCACCATGGCAATGGCATTTAATCCACAGTATCAAAATGCAGCTAAAATTAAATCGTAAGTTAGATCTATAGCATTTAAGTGCAGCATGAAAAAGATATTCGCAGGGTATTTGAACCACGAGTATTATAACTTATGTTGTGTTCTTTATTAAATTTCAATGGAGATTTGATGAAATTAGCTCAATCTAGGTCTAGGCCAACTTACATGCTTGAAGAGATTCCTATGGTCTAAACTTTATACAGGCTATGCGAGACTTTTTAAAGAATAGCGACCTTGATATAGTATAAATATCAGTTACATACATGTATATTGTATTGAAATAAATGAAGTAGCCTACTAATCGCCTACTAGTGGCCTACTGGCCGAATGCCAGAATATAAGATGCTCGTATAGTTTCAATACCAGCTGCCATGACAGTTGCAGATCTCTCCTGTGCTTTCGGTTATCCTCATCATTTTGTTATGCATACATTATACATTATTATACACTTGCGTCGTTGGTGCATCAAGCATCTTCCAAAGATATCATGTCAAGCAGTGTAGATTAAAGGGCGACTTAAGTTTCCATCATCACATCGACGCTGAAAGTCATAATATCGACGGCGTCGATATGATGACAGTTTGTGGTATTTTTAAAGCATAAAGCAAAGTCAAAAGGTCGAATAGCAACTCCAATTATGCCATTATGGAAGTCTTAGGGCAGGCTATTTGTCATGAAAATATTAGATCCATTTCTTCTGGTTTGGAGATCACAATAAGTAGCCGTCGATGTAATGACGAATTGTGATCACTTTTTTTAGAGAAAACATATAATTTTTCAAGAAAAATTATATAAAATCAATGAGAAAAAGGATAAACATGTTCTTCGAGCACTCGAAGTAGCGTTCGGAGTTCATGTTTCCCTCATAGCATGCAATGAACTGCGACCATTTCTTCAAATGTCTCCCCAGATGAGCAATTTCCTGCAATCGTCCTGACTCCTCGATTTAAAAAAAACGATCAGGAATGTCTTGGCCAGACTTCAACCAATTGGCGTGGACGTCCATCTTTGAATTTTAATCGCGCAGCTGCCTCATCCGACCACTGATTCCGTCAGTGGCAACGTTTCATTGACCACTGAAGTCTCAGTTTCTTGTGTCGCTCGGACAGATTCAGCTTCGGCGGTCTCTTGCAAATGGAGTAGTTCAACTCCATAAGTCGTCTCCAAACAGTTGTTAAGGAAAGCTTTGTACCTACTGAAGCTTAGACAAAGAGGTTGAGGGATCACTTTCGACCACACTGGTGATGTAGTGATTTGACCTGCGAGAAGTCAGCTTTGGTCGGCCAGAAGACCTTCTATCATGCCGCTGAAAGCCTCTTCGCAACCAAAAGTAAATAGAACTTTTGGGGACCTTTAATTGTTACGACACAGTGGCAACTGGCCGGCCACTGCGGATCAAATCCTCAGCTTGACCGCAAAGATAGCCTTTCTCGCAAGCTTTCAGCACAGCAGTTCGCATGTTATTGAGAGAAACAAAACAAATGAAATGAATGATTTCGATGTCTTTCGATTACACAGCATTATTCTCGTCTGCCTAGACAAGCATTCTAGACAATGCACAGACACCGATAGACAGCCGCATAGTAAGGAAATCCATCTGTGTGAGAAAATGTGTGACTTGTTTACATGCGTGAGAGTGATGAGTCACGTTTTCTGGTTAGCGATGAAAATGAGAATTGAATTCCCAACAAGCGGCATAAGATTGAAACATCATTTAGTCTACTGACTACCATATTTAGAGTATAGTCATGAAATTTTCACAGGAGCAATTTCAAAGCATGAGCCAGAACATATAAAGTTTGTTGAATTTGGAAACAAATTTCTATAAGTAATTTACGTTTGCCTATTTCAATTCTTTATGAAACAATCTGTAGATACAGATATCATCATTACGCGATGCATTGTTGCCTTCATTTTTCCACATTTTACCTTAGCCTTTACTTGCATTCCTTTTGTGTTGTCACCGTGACCTAGTGAAGAAGGTGCAAGCTCGTCTCCACCGCGGACTTCGGTTCGATTCCTGGTTCGAGCGAGTGTGGTCGGCGAATCAAGGGTGCTGGTGTCTTTTATTGACTTCACAGTTGTCATTCTCTTCCACACAGTTAGACATTCATTCCACATATGTGAATGTTAAAGAATCAAAAAATAGCGATTTGAATCATCATGCGAAAATGCATGAATGACTTGTAGATGCTTCATCATAATCATGCCTCTTCGACTTTAATATGCACTCAGTAACTTCAGAAAATCGTCTTTATAAACCATTTTTCACAATTTCTCTGTTGGAAACACATCATATTAGCAAGGACTAACCTTAGGCGGAACACGGTTAATAATTAAATGACCAGCGTAAGTAAAACCACTGTAAATAAGATGAGAGGTTTTGCAGTCTTCCAGTTTTGCAATTTCATGCTAGCTTCCGGACAAATTTGAGACTTTCGAATTATTAGGATGTACTAATTAATGACCACAAATTCCTGTGATTTATGACACACTTCTCAGGACATATAACCCCTTTGTCATCATAATTAGCAATCGTCAAGGACGAACATACCGGTAACCAAGATTCGGTGAAATTTTAAATTTCCTTTTCTAGTGCAAAGGTGAACGAGTTACAATAACTCAAGAAGTGATTATGTCTGATGCAGCTCTGAGTGACAATTCAAAAATTATGACATTGACCGAATTTTCTCCGGGATCTCAGATGTACAGTGTATAGTGAAATTTCAGTTTTTATATCGGAATACGTAGTTAAAAATGAGCGATTACTGCATGTACATGTACAAGGATCTCTCTGAAGACGATGTTATAGTCGGAATAATAAAATTTATTATGGTAGGGGTTCATGAACCCGGAAACACACTTGTGAGCGACGATGAAATATAATTGGATTCTCTCAATCGAAGAAAAATACATTGCATGCAACACTGTACACAACGTCAAAGAAACAATTAAATAGCTCAAGGAGTGTTGATAATCTGTAATCATAAAATAATGCATAATTGATGATTGCACAACAAGTTAGTGGAAAAACATTTCAGATATACAGCATGCACATAGACTATTGATTCAGTTCATGTGATAATAAGAATCCGCTGCTGTACGGTACAGGAGTGAAAGAAAAGAGGAAGTAAAAAATTTATGTTGCGTGTAGATTACAGATTGGAAAATGTTCTAGCAGAGATGGAAAATGGCAAAATCAGTCGGTAAAAGATTGCATGGTTGTTAAATCCAAGACTTCACGATATAGACCGGCAGGCAGAAAGAGTTTCTGCAAGAAACGAGGCCGAAAACAGGATTTTCACAGAATGATGTACGCCCTATGCACACTACGAATCTGCGCGTCTGCCGAGCTCTAACCTGGTTCCTCTTCTTGTCAGACAGGATCAAAGAAAAAAACCTGTTAATGCAATCAGCCGCAGATTGACATGCTTGATAGTGAGATTTTCTATGTTTTCTCTGAATGAGCGAGAAGTACTAAGCCCGGAGTCATAATTTTTGGAATAGAATGTCTTCAGTTATTTCCATGTTCATACATGCCTGTCTATCAAGCTAAACATATTCAGATTTGGCAAGCCTCCAAATGTCGGCAAGCAAAACATCGCCGATCTGAAACATGATAATAACACATGCGGATAATATGAAATGAGCTGAAGACATTCTATATCAAAAATGATGGCTCTACACCAGCCTTTGTAACTTAAAAAGCAAAGACATAGAGAATTTCTCTTTTGCCAAAAACTGCAATCTGCTTCCCATTGGTTAACATGTGATTTTCTTTGATCGTGTCTGAGATGATGAGGAGCTAATTAGAAGTCGGCATACGCGCAAATTCGTAGTAGGCATAGGGTGTACATCATTCCGTGAAACTCTCATTTTCGGCCTCGTTCCCTGCAGAATCTCGTCCTGGCTGTCGGGATAGCATGTGTTTGACTCTGTTGCTGGATTGATGTGGCTGATGCCAACTAAGATCATGTTTGTGATGTGAACTATTATAATTTATAGGGTGATATGCTGTAGAACAAAAAGCAGGAATCAATTATAGGCTCTCTCCTCTACTCAGGAAGGTGTCAATAAGTCAATAAATGTTTATTTCCAAATACATTAGAAAACAAGGAAGAAGCATGTGAACAAAAACATTCGTGTTTCAAACATAACTATAAAAACTCAGATATCAAATAGCACATTTCAGTCCCGGTTTTAGTTGATAAAAATCTGGTCACTTTGGCATAATTTGGCCTTTGACTGGTTCATTTACTTCACACCCTGGTTATATACTCTATCAAGTCAATGTCTGCTTCTCGTACAATTCATCGCTAAGGTTAAATGTTCGCATTCATGATTCATTTATTGATGAATAGGTCGAGTAATCCAGTCGTCAAACAACATTGTTTTTTGTCTTTTGTCTAATAGCTATTGTCTATGGAAGAATGTTTGTCTATAGTAAATCAACTATTCGGGCAAGTTCACTTCATATATTGGTGGGTAGTTTGACCCATGAATGCAGTAGAAGCTTGATTGAGCTTTTAGAAGGTGTAAATTTATGCATCTACAGTGCATGTAACCGGAGATGTCCGTCCAAATACCATTCACAATGCATATTTTGATATTTTCATTTGTTCTGCAAATACCTTGGCTGCGCGCTTCCGGAATCTTGACGGATCCATCACTGTTGAAAGGCTTGAATGCCCTACGAGGCAACATCAAGGCAGCAAATATGAACGAACTGGTGAGTTATCGAAATCTAAATCAGGAATCGTTTTATTATAATGAGATTAAAAAAAGAATTTCTAGCTTGCAAGTGACTTGCTCAATATTATGATAATTACCTGCAACAATCGTTTGAAGAGAATTGGTCAGTAATGCTCAAATCGAATCCAATGCCGATTAATCTTAATTAAGCTCGAATTATAGATTATATACTTAGAAACTAAAGATAACAAAATACATGACATTAGTTAATTGACTTTTCAGTGTATGATAAAAGGAAAGCCACCGAGACACCATATTTCTCAGAATAAAAGTCATCCTCGATTAGTGGCCGCACATCTTGTTCGGAGTTTGTGATAGAAACCGCCCTCACATAGTAGCCGCGGATTCTTCTCGAAGCAATGATATGAATCTACATAAGTACACCATCGTGGCCAAAAAATTAAGCCCACCCAAAAATTTTCTAAACAAAATGAAAAGTCAAGTGTTTAAGTGCTTCATTTATCTTTTATTCTGCACATCACATTCCAAAAGATTCAGAGTACTTGTTTGAACAAGCTTTGCGAAAAATTCACTGCCAGTACTCAAAATTTGATCGGATATCCTTTGTTTCTCAGGACAGCTTTGATCCGGTCAGACATGCTAAACACCAGCTTTTGGCAATATTCTGCGGTAATCTCTTTAGTCCATACAGTCTTAATGACGTTTATGAGATCCGTTTCTGATGTGGGGCGATGGGCAGCTACTTCTGTCTTCATGTGGGACCAACAGTTCTATTTTACGTTGAGGTCAGGGGAGTTCGACGGCCATTGTGACAGCAGAGTTACTTCATTTTCAGAAAACCATCTCTTTGTTGCCTTGGAGACATGGCATGGCGCCGAATCTTGCTGGAATATGCTTATTCGATGGATTGTCATATAAGGCAGCACTTTCTCGTTCAGAATTTCGATGTATCTGGCCGAATTCAACCTTTCACTTTTTTTACAGACGACCAATCCAGCGCGACCTGCTGCACTGATAGTACCCCAAATCATTACTGAAGGTGGGCGCTTTACAGTTTTTATAGTAAATCGCGGATCGTACCTTTTGCCGGAAGGCCGACGAATGTAGTTGGATCCACAATTTCGTACCTGTTGGAAGACACTTTCATCAGAGAACATGACCTGACTCCACCATTGTTTGGGCTTGTCTTTATAAAGATGGCAAAACTGCAATCTCATTCGACGCCGCTTCTCAGTCAACATGGGCTTTTTTGAAGGTCGACGGGCGGGAAGTTTGAATTCTTTCTGCAGTCGTCGTCGAATAGTCCGATCACTAAGCTCAACTCCTGCGTCACTCAGCGTTTTATTCAGATTTAAGGAAGAAAGAGTTGGAGCTTTGTCGATCTGGATCTTCAAGTAGCGATCCACCCTTTCAGTTGAAACCCTCGATCGTCCACAGTTCTTCCGACGTTCGAGTGGAAATTGCAAAGCATTTCTTATGGCTCCCCTGGATAGACCCAATTGAGGTGCCACCTGACGCTGTGATAGCCCTGATTCAATCAGAGCGACGATTTTCCGGGTGAAACTGAGAAACGTCCTTCGTCTTACCCATTGTTCACTAAAATATCAGAAGTTGCGTGCTACAGCAGTTGACACTATGATTTGAATTTTCAACTGTCAAAGATATCTACAATTCGAATCAACTTCAGCTATTCAACAATCATAGCTCGTCAGACAATTTGGTAGCCTGTTGAGGCATAGCTTTCGCAACAGAAGCATTCTTCATGACATTTTCACAATATGTCAGAAATAACACAAGTGGGCTTAATTTTGTGGCCACGATGGTATAGCTTTTCCCGTTCTTGTTACCACAGAGTGGGATCAAGTTACCGGGATTTGCAAACAATTTAACTCACATAGGTTATTACTTATTACGCTTTCAGTTTGCCAGGAATTACATTCAATTTACAAATTTACAATTTACAAATTACCGAGATTTGCTATAGTCTTAACACCAATCTTGAGTTGTGCAATCAGTTTACCAAAGAAGAACATCAACTTACCAAATTTTGCATTCAATTTCATGTAATCAAATAGATTCCTGCATAAATCATATTCTAGCATATTCGCATACATAGAGATTCGCATATTAAGAAAGTCACTGATTATCATTGTGATATATCGTCTAAACGCTGAGATTAAACCAAATCAGTAAACGTAGGCCTAAAAAGCAACAGCGATAACTTGCTTTTTAAAATGAAATTTCAATTGTGAAAAATTTTCCCTTCCCAATACTGATAAGAACCAAAATACCATAAAAATTAATAAATAATTAGACAAAATCCACGCTTCAATCTATGTTTCATAATAATTACCAAAGCATTTTGTCCTTCAATGTGTTGTCTGTTCAAACTTGATGGGATAAATCGATCAACACGTCGTCACCAATGGGAGCATTACGTTCAAAGCACTGCTCACTATTCCGATAAGAATCCTTGCTCGCCATGACGATTGTGTCAGTCCATGTAAAACAGCATCGTTTACTATGTCCTATTGTACTTGTTCAGTTGTTAGCTGTCGACTTACAGCTACCTTAAAGCAACTGTGCGCTTGCTCCACTGTGTTGAGAAAAGGGCTGTACGGAGGCTGAGTTGTACGTGGAATCGATGTTGATGTTCCTGTGGCACTACAGTTTTAGATGTGGTCGAACACCATCGTGTACGATATGAACAACTCCTTCAAAGCGCGAAGACGCCTCGACGCTAATGAGATGATCAATGAACTCTTGGTATCTCAAATGATCAACAGTTTGCTGCCTTAAGTCAAAATGGATGAGGCCCAAATCTGCATTGATGGCCATGATGAGATTGATATTAGCCATTCTGACCCCGACGACACGTTGCTGTACCGACAGGTTGCGTATCTGCAGCGCGTCTCTTTCGTTGCCTCCGTATTTCGTCGAAATGGAACATTAGTGTCCTTCCCGGCAATTTTAAGAGAGATTAACTGGTTTTTTAAATGACGAGATATTGTTGATATACCGGCACTTGGTTTGCTTGGCAGCCGCGTTTCTAATTTTTCCATATTTGCTGTTAGAAGTGAAAATGGCTCTTCCCTTGCTATTTCAAGTATTGCACTCAGCATTTCGTCATCTGCACGAAAGTTTCTCTGACCACCTTGTGCCTTCCTTTCATTTCTCCAGACTCGTATAACACCTCTGGCAGCATAGAAATAGATTGCTTTTCTGAAGTTCACTAGAACGGAAATTGACTCAAGGTCGGGCACAGTGTCAGCAAGAGCTATGAAGTCATCTCTGTTTTCATATGCGGCAACAAGACTCCTTCGGTTCACATTGGAGATGCGATTAATTTCGGCATATTCAACATCAAAAACTGAATGACCGCGTTAGGTAACCACATCCGCTTTGAATATCGAGGAACGCAAATCATAAGGCCTCAGCCACACTGAAAGCAAAGCAAACACGAGCGTCCCGAGCTTCTTGAGCAAACGTATCCCCGTAAGCTATTAATCGCTCCCGTTTCCTTTGCTCGCAGTGTGGTAGTCTACGACTGCGGTAATGATGACTTTATATTTGCTGCAAAACGCTTTGCTCATAAACGCTTGTGGCTGAGGCCTAATGTAAGGAAGAATCGCTATCATGATTGACTGTATTGTGATTTTGATTCCTAGTACATAGATATTACGTCCTCCTGTGTTAACTTGAATGCTCTCAATTGGTAAGTTGAATACACAGCCCGGTAATTTGAAAGCATAAATTGGTAAACCTGATAAACTGAATTTCAGTTCCGGTATCTTGATTCAGCGCTTTGGTAACAAGAACGAGAAAAGCTATACGTGTATGTAGATAACACCATTTATATCTGTAAAGGTACTTATTGTCTGAGTTTTCTATTACCTCCTTGTGTATGCTGTTTATGTACCTACAGAGCATGATAAAATACAAATTTCCGAGATGATTAAAATGTAAAGTATAGGCCGGTAACTGATCGGTGTAATGCCAACTTGAAGGACACTCACACTCTTGTTATCAAGTCAAATACTCGTAATAAGGAATTGTAATGTTTTCAGTTAGAGTCGCATGCACATCAGTATTGACTTTGCCGTATGTACATGTCAGAGAATCAAAACAAGCACTTCGTGGTCGAAACTAGTTCTGTGTATTTTTCATAAATTTCTCCAATAACAAAGTTCATTAGAAGTTAGGGTATTTAAAGGAACAGTTTGCTGTGAACAAACAAACGTCATATAATGTCATAGATTTCACTATGCCACATATTCCCTCCTGTAGGAAAAACAAATGTCAAATGTTCGAAAATGTCAAACACGCTGCATTAACGCTAGAGCGTAAAAGATTTGATAACGGACTTCACGTGACACCATCCGTTTACAAAATGTTCATCACTTCGATCACAACCACAGCTAGTAGTAGATAAAGTTCTCGTTTCGCACATGTCTTCGTCTTCTTGTACTTTGTCGCCTTCCTCCATTCTCGTCTTGCACTACGTCTCGCACGGCACCACGCACTTCTCGCGGAACGTCCGGCAGCTCGCATTCTTCTTCCATCCTGCTGTTCGATCGATCAGTCGACACATGCTTCGTGTGCCACTTCTGGCCATCATCGAGAATGACAGACCGACTGCCAATGTTTCTTGAGACTTTTAAACCACGCTTGATCTCTCCTGATCTCGGATGCTTCACACAGACTCGGTCACCTGACCTGAATGGCTCTTCGAATCGAACTTTCTTCTTGGGTTTCACATGAACTAGTGAACTGAGCTGTGTTCGCATTTCCCTATTGTGAAGACGAAAACTGGGAGACTGAAGAGTTGTTGAGTGTGGCGAGGATCGGTAGGTAAGAAGGAACTGACGAATGTACTGAGGTACTGGAGTCTTCTGAAACAAAGCCAACTCGATCTGTTCAGCCAGTGTGCGGTTAAATCTCTCTACGACGGCATTGGACTCAGGATTGTAAATGGGTGCGCGAATGTGGACAATATTTCTCTTGCACAGAAAATCAGAAAAACGATGTGGATGTAAACTGAGCACCATTGTCGGACAACAGCTCTTCTGGAAATCCTTCCCTCGAAAAAATACCATCCAAAACTTCAATGACTTTATCAGTTTCAACAGACGACGCAAAGGAAACTTCAGGCCATTTACTGTGGAGATCAATCACAACAATTGCATATCTTAGATATGAAGGCAAGTAGTACATTGGACCCTTAATGTCAATTGACACACGCTTCCACGGAAACTCTGGAAGAGGCAAATTTTCTTTTGAAGGTGCTGGACCACTTTTGAAAGTTTTGCTTGCCATCTGGCAAACACTGCAGTTCCTAATCTTTTCTTCGATTTGCTTGTCTAGTCCTGGCCACCAATACATAGACCTGAGTCTCGTCTTGGTTTTCTGAATACCCATGTGAGATTCATGTGCTATGTCAATCAAATCGTCTCTAGCAGAAACTGGAGCAACTACTCTTCTTCCTCTCATAACTTGATGCTGGTGAATGGAGAGTTCATCTCGAATCAGAAAATAGGGCTGCAATTCGGTAGGCATGTTCTTCTTGCTTGGCCAACCTGTTTCAATGAAATTTCTTATCCTAGACAGATCTGGACATGACTCGCACGCATCTTGGAAATTTTTTACTGACATGGACTGAACAATAGCTAAGTCTTCATCCTGATCATCCGATAGCAAGTAAACCATGTCCTCAATCGGAAAACGAGAGCAGTAATCGGGAATTGTGTTATCACAACCTCGCTTATATTGCACATCGAAATTGAACGCCATGAGTCTTGTTGCCCAGCGAGCTAGTCGCAAACTCATTCGGTCAAAACCCTTTCTTGAGAAAATCATGCGAAGCGGTTCATGGTCAGTTTCAAGCACAAACTTTCTTCCTAAAAGGTACGGTCTCCATCTCTCGCAGGCCCAAACTAGCGCAAGACTTTCCTTCTCAGTTGTGGAAAACTTCTTTTCTGATGCTGTGAGCCTCTTGGATGCAAATTCAACTGTTCTCTTTCCAAAATGTGGATCAATAATCGAGAGCGTAGCTCCTAGTCCAACATTTGATGCATCAGTCGACACAATGACTGGCAGATTGGCATCAAAAGGTGCTAGGGCAGAACTTTGACTTATAAGTAGCTTCATTCTGTCAAAAGTCACTTGAGCTTCCTGAGACCACGTGAACTGTGGAGAACTTAACAAACACCGCAGAGGTTCTACCAAGGTTGAAAAATTTTGAATGTGTTTTGCGTAAAAACCGAAAGCACCCAATGTCGTGCGAAGCTCAGTGAATGACGTTGGGGCGGGGGACTCGATCAGTGCCTTGACCTTTTCACATGAGGGCTTGATGCCATGTCTGTCAATATCGTGTCCTAAGTATGTGATCTTGCTGACACCGTAAATGCACTTGGCTTCATTCAGCTTCACATTGTGGTCATTCAGTCGGTTCTGCACTGCCCTTAATCTCTGGTTGTGGATTTCAGTAGAAGGTCCAGTGACCAAAACGTCATCCAGGTAGCATACAACACCGTCAATACCTTTCAGAATCTTGGACATGACGGACTGGAAAGCAGATGGACATGAGGCCAACCCGTAAGGGCATCGCTTGAAGCGGAACAAACCGTCAGGTACTATGAACGTAGTCAAATCTCGACTTTCTATATGGAGTGGTAGTTGCAAGTATGCCTCTGACAAATCTAGCTTTGAAAAAGTCGAAGAATCCTTCATGGAGTGCAGTACTTCCTCAATCCTTGGGAGCGGATAGCCATCAACAACGACAGCTTGATTCACGGCTCGCAAATCAACACATACTCTAAGCTTCCCGTTCGCTTTCTGTACTATGACCAGGTTGGAAATCCACTCAGATGCCTCAACTCTCTCAATGACATCGGCAGCAAGTAAACGCTTCACTTCATCAGAGACCTGATTCCGAATCGAGAAAGGAATTTGGCGCAATGACTGGCGCACAGGTCTAACATCCGAGTTTACACGAACTTTGTGAGTGTAGCCTTTGATGCATCCTAGAGCAACGACATCTGGCTGAGAAGCAGGGGAAGTGAGTGATGTAGACGAATCACTTGTGAAATTTGCAAAAGAATCAGGATCAGCATGAGAAACCTGAGCAGTGGGACTGACATAACTCGTCTGACAGATAGAATTTGTAGACACAGAAGGTACATGTGGTGGATCAATTGTCTGCGGAGAGTTCAGAGAAAACAGGCATGCATTCATGTTGACATTCAAGTTCGATCTGGCTGGAGAAAGTAGATCCCAAAGATCTTTTCTTATACTATGAAAGCGTCTCATCAAGTCACGGCCAAACAATACTTCCTTCTCTCTCAGTGAGACAACAACGAAGGGTACTGTGCAACTCTCTTTGCCGTCAGCAGAAGTGCAAAAAATTTCTATCTTTCCCATCACTTGAACTCTTTCTCCTGTATAAGTGAACACTCTGATGGCACATTGATGAAGCGCATCCTGAATTCTCTTCTGAGACCAAAACGTTGACAGAACTTGATGTGGAATGATGTTAATGCCACAACCGGTATCCAAAACACCTGAGAGAACCTGGCTCTGCACAATCAAACTCGATGTGAACTTCTCATCGTGATTAGGATTACCCAAATTGCAAATTGTGATGCGACAAACAGTGGAATCTTCATCTGGCCCATCGGTGATTTCATTCACTCTAACACCTCTACTCCTGGACTGACCACGGTTAGAACGACTTGGAGCACGATGCGTACTGTGACTTGACTGACTTCTAGGTCGACTGCTACAGACTTTTGAAAAGTGACCCATCTTCTTACAAAAATTGCAAACTTTCTCTCTGGCAGGGCATTGGTCATACGTGGCAACATGCTTATCAGACCCACAACGATAGCATCGCGTGTGCTGGTTACCTGAACTGATATGCTTACTTGATTTTTGCTTGTGACCTTGAAAACGATCACGCTGTCTAGACGAACGGATTTGGAGTGCTGCATGACTAGAAACAGATCCATGTGACCTAAAAGTGGAGCTTTCTTGCGTGACACGCTCATACTCTTTGGCAATGTCGACAGCGCCTGCGAACGTCAGCTTGCTGTCATCTTGAAGTAAAAGCTTCTCTCTAACCCGGTTGTCATGAACACCTATAATGAATTGTCCAAGCAGTGATTCGTTGAGCGGGTCTGTACTAACCTTAAACTCGCAACTGGAGGCAATCTGCCGCAAATCAGAAGTGAAACTCTCGATCGACTCGCCCTGACGCTGCATGCGCTCATGCAGTTTGAGTCGGTATGTCCACTTAGAGGTGGATCCCACAAAGTAGTTCTTCATGACCTTCTTTAGGTCGGCAAGTTTAGAAACACTGGAGCTGTCAAACGTGTACAAGATCCTCTGACCTTCCGATCCTAGGCACGAGATCAACAGAGCCCTACACCTAGCTTCCTCAGTGGTGACATCTAGTCCTACGGCAAGCAGGTAGTTGTCGAAAGTACGTATCCAAGTATCCCATGCAATGGGTGGTTCGCCTGGAGTGTGAAGGAAAGGTGTGGGCGCAGGAACGCCAGTAATGACGCTAGCCATAACTCAAAAGAAAAAAGAGCAGCTCAGTCCTAGAACTTTAGTAATGCAAATATTAGTAAGTTTTGTCAAATCCTATTCCTACTTTAGTAAATGAATTAGTAATTGCATAGAAAGAACTTCACACTCTCAGGATATCAAACATCCTAGTCGCCAATGTAATGTTTTCAGTTAGAGTCGCATGCACATCAGTATTGACTTTGCCGTATGTACATGTCAGAGAATCAAAACAAGCACTTCGTGGTCGAAACTAGTTCTGTGTATTTTTCATAAATTTCTCCAATAACAAAGTTCATTAGAAGTTAGGGTATTTAAAGGAACAGTTTGCTGTGAACAAACAAACGTCATATAATGTCATAGATTTCACTATGCCACAGGAATTTTCCTTGAATGCAAGCGCGCAGGATGTATGACAGCCAACTGTATTGGATTTGTCAGACGGTGTCACCATCCAATCAATTTCTCTTGCCGACACCTTTGTCCATGTCGCCTTTTGTCTTTTAGTTTTGCCTTTATTCGGTAGCTTAACTTTTAAATGAATAGGATAAGTAGCCATTTGCACTTATGTGGTCTGATTTATATCATCATTATTAATTTTGTTATAGAGATATTGTTTGTTAACGACATATTCGACGTCATGAATTTATGCAGTTCTATTCGACTTTTCTAAGCTACATTAATGAGCTTGTAATAGCCTAGTGATGCATCGTCAATATTGAGCAAAATTTTGGTTTTCGTAAAAGATGCTATGTGTTGGGTGACTTTTAAATAGCAACCGCAACCAAGAATGACAGTTTTTATTCGAAAAATACAGTATTGAGGTTGGTCCAAAAAGTCGGTATTTATAGTTCCCGTATTTTAAGTCTATACTGGCAGAACTTCAGATTTTCACATAACCTAACAATAACTGGCAGCAGTACTGTTTTTACATTTTTCGATCAGTCTACGTGTCTAAGAGAGATTTATCCCGGATGGACGCTGGAAACCGTGGCAACTTTTTTAATATTCAAAAGGTCGCCAAGATAAATGCTATACATCTGAAAATCTGAAGTGCAAATACTCCTAAACTGATAATTTTGGTGGAGTTTACTTCACTATCCGTGTTATTCATTAAGTTTTTCATAACAAGGAATTTAATTATAAAATGATTTTAGTTAAAGAATCTACAAAGACAAAAATGCCTCTTGCAGATCTGAAATCAGCATCAACTATGCTGCAAATTGCACCCAGGACTTGTTGTAGAGTATTGTAGACTTACAGCTGCAAAGCAGGCATCTTCGCGGCTATTTGGAATAATGACGAAGCCACCAAGTTGGCGAACATCCATCGGAATACATTTCATTTAGACACCTATAGAATGATCAACAGATGCAAACAAATGATTGCACCGCTTCATTGATGTTACGCTTCCGCAGTGTATATACCGGTAATCGGCCGATTCCATAAAAAAAGACAGTTTTTCGATTTAACTTTCACCCATTCAGTTTTTTATTATTCCGCAAGCATTTACATGGTGACAATTTGAGTCATTTTTTCAATAATTTGATAATTTAATTAATGCACTGCATCTATTCAATGATTTTGTTGTAACGAACCTGAATTTAAGTGCTAACGGGCTTAGGCCGGGACTGGGCTATCTTATCTATCCTATCAAATCTTCACCAACTTCATAATATCTATCTTAAAACAGAAGCTGTGAAAAAAGAGTATGTGTTTGTTGCAAAGAACTCCCATTTTTGCCTTGATTAACATTAATATATAATGCAGGGTGTCCGTGAATATTGTTTACGGGATCAATTACTATTGTAAAGTGGAGAAATGAGTGTGGGCTGAAACTTTAAATTATAGAGTAGGCATTCTATTTGTTTTCTTGTTTGATGAATTTTTGCAGTACATTTTCAATTATCCTTAATTATCATCTCACAAATGCTGTAGCATTTTCAATTAGGTCTACTAGACAGAGATGAGCTTAGAATACGGCTCGCTGTGTTGTTAAAATACGTTACTCATAACTTGGTCTTGACGCTAATCAAGTATATTCAAGTTATGTTGGTATGTGGCACTAGGCTACAGAATGAAATGAAAGAGCATGTGATACGCAAAAGCAGAGATGTCTGCATGAAAATTGCATTTAAGTCAATAATATACCCTATATTGACGCACAATTGCATTTACATCGATTCATTTGAAGTCCCATGTGACAGCCCTTTGCGCGTGAATGACAGAAATCCTCCGTTATATCCCATGATATTGAGATTTTTTATGAGATTGAGCGTAATTTTTGGAACACTCTGACTGCCTTCACTTATGAGAAGAAAGGGAAATGTGACATTGAATCATTGTTTTTACGAGTCTGCTCAAACTGGGATAGCATTTGATTGCTACGTATTTAACCACTGGAATAATGGAGATTAAATGAAGAGATATGACATCTCGAACAACTTATTATAGCAGCAATCGCTTGGTAATTCTGTCAATTGTATTGTCATTGAGGTCTGCCAAAGTATGAAACAGAGTTCAATAGTCTTCAATAACTTCTACATTCAACAAAATATTCGATTTGAGGACACCCAATTCGTTCGATGGATTGAAAACCATATTATTTGCTAAAGATTTTTTCGGTCCACCATCACTGGCCATTTTCAAAGCAATAACATTTATTACATACAAATTTCAGAATATTTATACCTGTATGCCAAGAAGTGGACATGATATCATATGGTAACGGGAAATTATAAAAGAATAGAAATTTAGGGCAGTGTAACAGAGAGTATATAAAAGCGGTACATCAAAGAATCTCATCATACAGATTTCCAATGTCCACAAATACACGATTCTGGCTGTTGCGTTTTCTAGTTGACAATGCTTCTTAAATTCTTCTTTGTTGATATCCTTCTTCATGATCAAGTTCTTTCAAATCCATGTTTATCTTGTGGGAGGCCTCAGTTGCATGCTTGGCTATTTCCGAGTGGTTGACATCCATCTCCCGTATCGCTTTCTGATGTTCATTCCTTCTCATTTCGATCGATCTCCTCGTCTCTCCTACATATTTCCAACTGTATTCTTCAATATCTATTTCATACACAGTGCCTAATTTCTTGGCTGGACAAGGTCTTTTGTGTGCGAGAAATTCATTTAGCTTTTTTTGGAGGTTTGAAATCAACATTAACATTGATATTTTTCAACTCATTCTTGATTGTATCTGAAACTCCTGGTATACGTTCACCTTCCTTGGTATTTTTTTCTTTTGAAACTTTTCTTTATCAATCCTATGAGTTGTGGAATATTGCTGCGATAATCAATAGTGTTACGGTCACAGCCATTATTGACCAAAACGTCTTTTAAATGCGAAAGTTCATCATTTAGGTTTTCAGAAGAACAAACCATTTTCGCCCTCTAAATACAGAGTTTGGATGGCAAGAATGACCACTGAGATATAAATCGGTGTGAGACTTCTTTCGAGGAGCGGACACGGAAAAATCGGTATCACACGATCTTTTTATCATAATATCTAAGAAGGATATGCTTGAACCACGCTCCATTTCGATGGCGAGTTTGATCGAAATGAAAAGGAATGAACATCATTAAGCGATACGGAAGATGTATGTCAACTACTCGGCCTCCCACAAGATAAAATGGATATGAAAGAACGTGATCATGGAGAAAGATACTCGTGTCAACACCGAAGAGTTAAAGAAGCATTGTCAAGAGAGATCAGTTAAGAAGTTAGGCACTGTGTATGAAATAGATATTGAAGAATACAGTTGGAAATATGTAGGAGAGACGAGGAGATCGATCGAAATGAGAAGGAATGAACATCAGAAAGCGATACGGGAGATGGATGTCAACCACTCGGAAATAGCCAAGCATGCAACTGAGGCCTCCCACAAGATAAACATGGATTTGAAAGAACTTGATCATAAAGAAGGATATCAACAAAGAAGAATTAAAGAAGCATTGTCAACTAGAAAACGCAACAGCCAGAATCGTGTATTTGTGGACATTGGACATCTGTATGATGAGATTCTTTGATGTATTGCTTTTATATATTCTCTGTTACACTGCCCTAAATTTCTATTCTTTTATAATTTCCCATTACCATATGATGTCATGTCCACTTCTTGGCATACAGGTATAAATATTCTGAAATTTGTATGTAATAAATGTTATTGCTTTGAAAATGGTCAATGGTGGTGGACCGAAAAACTATTTATCATATAACATGTTTTTCGAGTCACCTCTTCACATACTGTTGATTATTTCGAGCGGTTTTAAAATCATGGTCTGTCTTTGAAGCGACAAAGCGTTATCCAGTTTGAAAATGAATGCGGTGCATTCTCACGGCTGCAAAAATTGATATTTTTCGGTCATTAACACTAAAACCACCATTGTAGTCAAAATGACTGCATTCGATTTTCAAGTATGTGAGCATTCTTTGAGAGTCACAAGCCAAAATTTCTGTATATCGACATCTATGGTAGAACGTGCATAGAGGCGCCATGTCAGTCATTCTGACTACAGATCTGTCTTGTATTAGATTTCGACTTTTAAGTTGAGATAGCTTGCTTTTAGTGCCAATAAAAATGATGAGGTATCACTTAACAACTTGATCACGTGCCTAGTTCACCACTCACAGGTGTGTCTACGCGCTGTCCAACAAAGTAGGTCTATACCTAACACAAAAATCTGTGCAGTTGAAGTCTAACGATGACTACAGTAATGCGTCGACGAATATCTGCGCAAACTGCTTTCCATGTGATAATGCAGTCGAGGAATCATCCGAGGATCAAGAAGTGGCTGTGGGCGAATTCATAATTGAAGCTGATAATTCATCTATTAGTGATATTGAAGATCGGACAGTCCGATTGGACACAGTGTGTTGGAAGTGAGTGAATTGCCCTCAGATCTTGTCAAAGATAAAATTACTTTATGACAAGAAGCAAATCACGAGCGAAGAGAACCAATTTCGTCAAGGAGTATCTTCAACGTCTTCAACTCTGAAACTTGACTTTACTCTAGGTATAAACGGCATATCTTCTCAGACGGTGTATTGTCCGCCTTTTATCTTCTATTTGATAACTACATTGTCATTCATGCCTGTACTATTGCTGAAGCTAGTCGACAGAAACGTGATTTGGAAAGAACGCATTCTAATGAAGAACTACTAGTTACTTTTACTTACTTTATTTTTTCGTGTTGCGTCCATTATCTATTCTTCGTAGGGGAGGACGGTTTTTCCTATTGGATTTTCTCCACAAATCACGGTTGGCAGCATCACTCTCCTTCTGGCCAAGCTCCTTGCAATCAGCAAGCACCGTTTCGCGCCACGTCTTTTTAGGGAGGTCTCTCGGCGTTGACCTCGTTATGTTCATGTCATACGCCTCTTTGACCCAGTTATCCTCTGGCTTCCGTAGAACATGCCTGAACCATCTAAGACGGTTCCTTTTCAAGACGGTCTTGATGTCTTCTATTCCAAGAAGCTGGAGAAGCGTGAAAGAAGCGAACCTGTCCTTCAAAAATAGACCTATCATGCAACGGATCATGCTACGTTCTGCTGTCACCATTCCGTGCTGATCCTCGACTTTCATGGGCCATGTTTCACTGCCGTATATCATGCACTTTCTCACACACGCGTCATATACTTGGCCTTTCATCGATACAAGAGTCGCCCTCAATGTTAGAAATGGCGACAACCTACGAAACTTTCTCAAACCAGGCTGAACTCGTGCAGATAATGCTGGCCCTAAACCACCACCGGATTCCATCATGTAACCAAGGTAGCAAAATTTGCTCACAGCTTGATATGTGTGACCCGCCACTGAAATTGGACCGAGTTGTTCTTCACGTGTGGTTGAAAAAGAGCGCATTTGGCTTTGACAGGGTTTACATATGAAGGACGACTAAACTGAGGCTAGGCTACCCCTAACAAGGTTGGACTTTGGGTTTTGGGTCGACCTTGGGTAAGTGATACAAAACTTGGGTTTTCTATTAATGCTGAATATATACAGATCAAGTTACAAAAATTAATATTTTGATTTGAATCTTAGGAGAGTTACAGGATAAAAGCACAAAGTTCTGATATTTTCTCAAATTTCCACTTGATTCACAGAATATTTCAAAAATGAAATACTTGTGATTGTTATCTATTTCATTCTGGGCTTGACAATACCGCGCATTGAAAGTTCATGCATATTGTATCTACTGCAAGCTTACATGTATTTTGTTGAATTTGTGCATATTGAATTTTTATAAATTCCGTATATTTTACATCTTCGCAGTTAAGTTATCTTCACACCCTTAACTTTCTGCGATAGCCGACATTTATCCAAAAATAAATTCATTCAGATTTCGCATTTTAAATGTGTTTAACCATGCATTTACTGCACAGCTATAATATTTATCAAGTTTGTTTATATTTCTGAATGATAAAATGAAAACAACTTCTTTGCTATGCACATTTTATAACTCAATCATAATCAAATCAAAGATCTTCAATCAGTCAGTATATCAGTGTAGGTTAAATTAAAGCAAATTTTGTGACGCAATACATGTACTTTGGCTACTAATTACAATTATTGCAATGATAAATCGTTTCCCACTAATACCACACTTCTCATGGGCCCAATAGGAATTTTGGCCCATAGAAGAATCATTATGTCAACACAAAATGCAAAGAATGCTCTTCGTTTGCTTGATTTCATTCATTTTATTTAAACTTTGGCTTGGGTTTTGATTTTGACTCCAAGTTTTGGCCCAACCTTGCCTCTAACTCCGCTACATCTCCTGTGCGTCCATAAGAGACAAACAATGCATCGGGCAGAATTGTAGTTTTGATGGGAATGATACATATTCGGAGTGCAACATGAATTAAGTTCTATGGAGCACCAGGCTCGCGCAGATGGCCAGTGCACGTATTTTACAATTTACAGGACATTGTGGGCGCAATTCATGGCATCTTTATACAATCGCTTCTGGAAAATCAATGTCAAGGTGTGATTATTTTCTTCTCTAGCGTGAGCAGTTGTGTCAAATTTCTAAACATCTGATAGCTAATGCAGCCCAACTCTGATCCAGAATCTGTTGCAAGAGCACCGCTAAAGCGAAAGGAGTGCCAAGTCGTTTAGTACAAAAACGAAGGTGCAAATATTTGCTGAACTTGTAAGAATTGCAAACGTAAGATCGCTTTTGTCACTTACAAAATCTGTGTCAAATGATGCTTTTCGGATATTTTTGTTAGAATAATTATTTTGTAATAGTAAGAACCGCTTTCAGTGCTATAAAGAGCAGGGTTACATTCATATATGTTGGACTCAATTTGACTGCACCTGGCGGTAGTACATGTAGGTATACAGAAATCGTGGTGGTTCTAGTCTTCAAAAGCTATTGCGCATTTTGTAGAGTACCTATGAATATTGTGATACGCTGCACAAACCGACTCAATATGAACGTGTGTGTCGGACACGTTTGTGTGAAAATTTACAATATGACTAATGACCATGTCCACCATATCTTTGTATACTTTTGAGTATGACAGATGATATAATTGACAGTTTGAAATCACAAATGCGAAATAATTTTGAATCTGTTGATACCAACATACGTTTGTGATAGTACAGTTTGAAGAATGCTTGAATATGACAGGATGTCATTTTCAAATAATCAAATAATACTATTTATTCTGATAATGTTTTACTTTTATTTGCAAAACTCTGGAATTTGAGTAGAATAGGAAGCAGAGTTATTTGACATTTTGTAAAGCTTTTGACATTTTCGTATTGTTGTTGTTTATGACTGCATCTGCAAATATAACTGAAACACCTTAACTACGGTCGCAAAGCATGGAACGTAGTGTTTTCAATAATTGCAATGACTGCATGCCATTGATGATTAGTAGAATAAATACAAATAGAGATATAAAAGAAATTCATTATGTTTCATCAAAATTATTAGTCCGGCAGCCGGAACGAGTTTCTGCAGGGAACGATGCCGAAAGTGAGACTTTCACAGAATGATGTACACCCTATGCCTACTGAGAATCGGCACGTCTGCCGAGTTCCAGTGAGTTCCTCTTCTTGTCAGACAGGATCAAAGAAAAATACATGTAAATCCAATAGGACGCAGATTGCAGTTTTAAGCTAAAATGAAATTTTATATGTTTTATCTGATGAAACGAAAGTTACTAAGTCCAGAGTCTTAATTTTTGACATGGAATGTCTTCCGGTCATTTCCTTTCATGTTTATACACCCTTGTCAATAAAGCTAAACACATTTAGATTTGGCGAGCCTCTTAATGTCGGCAAACACAAACATTTTGAGCAACTTTATCCACATTCAACCACATTCTCACATACATTGTCGATCAGAAGCATGATGACAGCACATGCACATCATAGGAAATGACCTGAAGACATTCCATGTCAAAAATTATGACTCTAGACTTAATACTTTCCAGTTGATAAGAGAAAACATATAAAATTTCATTTTAGCCAAAAACTTCAATCTGCGTCCTATTGGATTTACATATATTTTTCTTTGATCCTGTCTGACAAGAAGAGGAACTCACTAGAACACGGCAGACGTGCCGATTCGTAGTAGGCATAGGGTGTACAGCATTCTGTAAAACTCTCACTTTCGGCCTCGTTCCCTGCAGGAACTCGTTCTGGCTGCCGGACTGTATGGCAAGAAATGTGCAGGAAGTACCTATTCTCAACAGGTTGATGCGCTGCATGACTGGTATTTGCAGGAAACGTGATGACACGGATGGATCCCGGATGATATTTTTATAATAAAAATGAAAACATAAATTATCCTCCCATGACAAATTCCTTTTATGTATTAGACAATTATTAGTTGAACAGTGCGCTAGTCGCACCGTACCACCGCTTGCATCGAAATTGTAAAAGTTGCTACGTGCAAAGTAAATTAGTTATTAGAGTGTGACCGAAATATATGCTGTATCGCGTTATACATTGTTCTACGAAATACAGAAATGTGGAAGAACATTCGCCTAATTTTCATGATTGATATTTTGGTTATCTTCGGCAGGCGTGATCTTGTATTACACTCATGCATTTGAGTACGACAAACTCAAGGTGCCAACTCAAAACCATGCTCAGAAGTATATGCGGAGATTATGCGGCATAAACGCAAAATTTACGGTATAAAATGCGCAATAGCTTCTTTATGATTGAAAATTTTCAATTTTTGTGGCCCTGAGAATCACTGTGTTCATTTCATTGGAGATGTTGATATTTTATAGAATTAAATATAAATTATTCGAAGTACTATGGGGAAAATTCTAATAATTCTATGAAATTACTTGCGTAGACTCTTTCAATTCGCAAACCTTGCAAGTGACTCTCTTACTTACCGCACCTCCCTATCATAGTTCTAATGAAATTATCGAAGACTAATGTAGATCAAACCATCAAAACAGAAATTAAAATATTTCCATCCTGATCAAAACAAAAAATGATAGAATGCTACAATACCTGAAATATAAGGAAATGCATAGGTCCTATTTTACGTATCTGTTGAACACAGCTACTCCGTGAAAGATATTTTATTTGTAATAAAACACATTGATTCTGATCATTTTATTCTGACTTAATTACGGATAATGGATTCGAGATAGGCGAAAAACTGTTACATTTACGTTTTGAGGGGCGACGAACGAAATAGGTTTGAGAAACACTAATCTAGAGTACATTGGGATATTTCTTGATACATGCGCATGATGAAGTGCACACACGTAATAGTTGGTGGCAGTGAAATTATTCGTAAACCAGAAGAGTTCCCATTGAACAAACATAGCTTTAAATGTGCTCACAGTCAGTGATTGTCTTTGAAGCATAGATCCATGTGGTTTGAAACAGGGTTGGCAATTACGTGGGAAAAACTAGTTTTACCAATGGTAAAAATAGGTAAATACCGGGTAAATTGGTACAAACCGGGAAAAATGGGAAATAATGGAAATATGCGGTTACGTAGAAAACTTGTATTGCCATCAATATTCATTGTTAGTCGATTTATTCACATGGCACGGCCACGCATCTCTATATTGGCTGATGAATCATATAACTGAGACATCGCATCCTATTTTATCCTGCTTTGTACGGTTGTAGGGGATTAGATTCGAAAATCATTCATGGCATTAGTATTGAGCTAATAGTAGTATGACCTGAAAGTCATCGTATTTCAGGAATCCGAGTAAATTTTAGAGATGCATAAAAGCTTCATCCCAGTTTCAAATTGAGCTATTTAAATAGCGTAAGTAGTCTTCAGTAAGTGCCATCAACCAGATGTAATTGCACTCTCCTCGACAGGTAAACGCTGCACTGACTACTTCGATAGAATAAAACTGATGACAAAATCGGAAAAAGTATGTGAAAAATTTCAAATAGATGTTCAATGAAATTATTATAAATTTCAATGAAATAATTAGCACGCATGCTATACTTAAGATTGTAGTACGCATTTCCTGTTGCTTTAGATACGTGCATATACTGTAGGGATATGTTCATTGTTCATAGCTTCATCATTAGTGAATCATCAATTCAATTTCGTTTCGATTTTGAAATATGTTAATATGATCCATTTTATTGCTCCTTGTTGGTGCCAATCTATAACTTAAAATAATGGAAAATTCATATAATTATTTTATATTGCCGGTGCTTCGTCCATGAATTGCATTATAATATAATTATAAAGTAATTATATGAATTTTCCATTTTATTACATTAGTGATTTGCATCAGGAAAGTAAATAATAGCCTACAACCCTGGTATTATATAGGTCTATCATATATTGACGAAGACTGCATTTCATGGCTGACACTATACAGCAGCATCAAGAACACATGCTGGAATGTTTAATCCTTTTTAACACCGGTACTGGTGTGTGAGTTTTTCATGTATCCAATTCAAGAGTGCCGAAACGTGAAAAGGCAAGGATTATTGAAGCAAGTAGCCTAACCATCCAAGCAGTTCTAAAGATTTTACCGTTAACCAGCTTTCACATTTGTTCCAAACATCTCCTGAAGCTGTTGTCATTACCTTCCCACAAAGTTCTCAGTCGCCGATCACGAAAGTTTAAATAATATTTTGACATTTTTGAAATTAAATTATAACACGTTTTACAAAGTCACTTTAAAGTCGCTTTATCATATTTGTGAGAGAGCTTCGATAAAAACCGACATAATAAATGTAAAAGGGAAAATACAAGAATAATAATGTTTAATGTGCTTCGGGTTCGGGTCGGCACGGGTTTCGGGTAGGATCTCTTCCATTGAGTATGTACACTTATAGTAGGTAGAATGTCGATTCAAAAACGTATTTGTATATAGTGAAAATTTTATATGAAAGGATTCAGTTTTTTGCGGAGAATACGTTTCCATGATCCAAAATATTATTTGAGCATTTTTAAAAAGCCAAATTTTCCTATGTTTATAGACTATCGAGATGAAGCCGTTTTATAAGTAATATGAAACAAGTTGGATATCAAAAGGAATGAATTTTTGCTAATAAGCATCTTAATTAAGCAGAAATTAAGCTGGTGATCAAGGAAATCTCATGAGCTGCATTATGATGCAAGTCCCTGCAAGTCTTCAAGAAAAAGTGGAGAATTTATTGATAGCTTCTTGGCTGTGATGTCATGTTTTCAATTCAATTTTCAGCAGAATGATTTTATGATATACAAGGCGTCATTTTCTGAATAGTAATGCGGACCTCTTTACATCTTTTAAAATTAATTGCCATCACGATCAGTCAACTGTATAGAAATTGGGAATTTAAAAAATGCTGAGTTACTACTCTGCCTAATATACTTACTCTATGATCGCTCCTCTTTAGTCTGAATGGTCTGATTTATAGAGACTTTATGAGAGCAATCAACACTTTCCTGTCGCTCACCCTGATGTAAAACAATGAAATATTTCAAAACCTGAGCAACACTTTTCTTTTTCAGGGCAGTGGAAGTGCAGCACTGATCAATCAAACAAAATTATGGACAGTAGATTGCAAATATGCTTTGCCTGCGGCAACTACTAATCCAAACATATACGGGCTGTCTTTTGGGGCAAAAGGAAACATGTCAACTCCACAAGCTGTCTTGAAATTCATAAAGAGTCAAATAAAAGCCTTCAGCAGCTATTATAACGCGACGACCAGTGCATGCATCGGATTTAAGGGAAATTGCATGATTTATAAAGGAGTGAGTTCATCAGCATTATCTGAAATTGTGAGAGGTAAACAGCGCAATATCTTAAGCAGCCTGGCATGAATGCCTAGGAAGTCAGCATTCAAAATGAATCATGCATCTTATATATGTGATTAAGTATTCTAATTTCCATATAGTCCTCAAACTGTGATCATAGTTTATCTAACGAAGCACATTTGAGATTACAAAATCACACATTATGATTAGGGCTAATACGACTCCCTTAGTGACATCCTGTTTAACTATGCTGTTATTCATAAAGTCCCAAATGAGTGCTAGAAAGAGTACTTAACCCGAGTACTAACAAGAACTAAGAAATTAATCCCAAAATCTAGTGCTCTTTGAGTTCGAAAATATAAGTACTCATTTTAGAACTCTTTTGGTTTAAAAGCACAGCTGTCAATTCGTACTCATTTAATGGGTTGCATAGGACTACTATCTCCACTATATCGAAAATGCCATGCGGCATATCTAACCCGCTAAATCACATGTGCACATCCATATAAAACTGCCAATTAAACACAAATGCATTTGGATCAAAGACTATGCACAAAACTTAAAGTGTAGTCGGTTAAATGCGTAACCGTTGGCAAGACTCAAAGCACAGTCGAAGAGGATGGCCAACGTTGACAAAGTTCAAAGTACAGTCGGGATCATTTGGATATGCAGAAACATAGCAAACCGTCATTGCCAGTTGTGAGCACTCACTACATGAGACGGAAGCGACGTGAGTGACGATTTTGTTGCAGGAACTATGAACAATTGTGTTGACAAGCTGATTTGCGATGTGAGTAGCCTTCCCAGTCGCTATTCATCACACCGTCGACAATGCATTTTCAGCTGGGAAGACTTGACAGAATGTATTATCCAAGTGCACGACGTCAACTACTAGCTGCACACTGACTCACTGAATTTGACCAAGTGTCGCGTCCTTTATTGATATCGATTCCTCATCATATTAGTACTTAACAAGCATTTCACTACTTCTGTGAATTTAAGTTCGATAACTTTTGCACTCTTTCTTTTAATGCTGAGATTTGCACTATAATAGGATTTCAGTGCATCATTGAGTCACTCTATGTTTGAGTCGTATATCGAGACATTGATTGGCTGATGCCATTGTTTCTCTATTTTCAGCTGACATATGCGTATTATCAAAATGCCAGCATTTACTACAGCAACAAGAATTGCGTAACATACTCAAAAATTACCATTGGATTCGAGAAAAAGTAAGTCAGTGCTCACTTATCTGCTAAAAGAATTAATTCCATTTCTCAATGGCTGAACAATATAACAGTCATTCCACGTAACTCTTCCATTTTTCGAAAAAATGAATAATGCTTTGATTTACTTCAAATTCACGTAACATGTTCATGATACGCCATATTTAAGATATCCCCAATCAAAATTGCAGTACTTACGAAATTTTGGTATTTTTTGACCATGTAAAAGGAAGGTGTGTACATGCATATCGCATTTCAGTTTGACTAGCAAATTTATTTGATTTACGATTTCTACAGAAGTGAATGAATTTTTTTAGGAATAAACGGTATTTTAGCTTGATCTTTTAGCTTTCGAATAGTGTGCTGCAATCCATATTTCTATCAGAAATAGTCCATTCAATATGGCTTTGAGTTTTGTAAAAACTCGTGTGGTGTACGCTACCAAAAAATCCGAAAAGTTTTTTGTGTTTCAAAATACTAAGTAACAAAGCAAACGATCGTGCCAGAAAATCTCCATTTAACACAGATCATCTCATGGCACTACAAAAACTTAATATATTCTAGGTTAACACACCAAAAAACGCAATTTTGATGCGTGGTGTACGTTACCAATAATCAGCACTTTTGTGAATATTGGTCGATTACGCACTAACATAACTAGAACCTTCATAGTGTAAAACTATTGTAATTTGGTTACATCATCGGTGCCTCTCATCTTCGTGCGATAGCACTGGTCTCTATCAGAGAACAATAGCATAAGAATTTCTCATTCCAACGCTCTCTGCCTGCTGCTGCCAACGCTATCAGCCGGATGTGAGATCAAGTTGGATTTCCCCATGCTATTAGCTCCGCTAAACGGTCACGCTGATAACAATAGCATGCAGATCTCTCTGTTGATCTATCCTCTCTCTTATCTCTGCGTTATTCTGGGTGACGTCGTTGGTTGCTAGTAGCAACCATCTAACACTTCAGATGAGGCTCTGACTCGATCAGGCTATTCTGATTGGATGAGATATTGCCTGAAACGCATCAGCTTATTTGCATTGTGCTATGCGAAGAGCTTCGTTATTGACGAGTGCAGGCAAGATGGCGAAGTCCAGAGCCGAAGTTCAGAAAGCATACCGAAAGCGAAAGGGAGACGAGTTGAGGAGCAAGGAGAAGGAGAGACTCCGAAGAATTCGAGAAGTACAGAAAAAGGATCCTGTGAAGATGGCGAAGATAAGAAAACAGAAGGCTCTTGTGATGAAAAGACTGCGCATGAAGGAGAAGGCGAGGAAACTTATAACTCCACCAACAGATAAGTGTGCCTATAAAAGCTATTCTTCTGAGCGTAGGGCTACTATTAGAGCTCTAGGTCTTTTACCTAATTCTTCCACGAAGAAGCAGGTCGTTGTTAGGAACCTGAATTCTCTGATCTTTACCTCTAGTACTCCTCCTACTCCACGTGAACGTCTTTCTAAGGACACGATAGAAAAGATCACGGATTTCTATCAGCGTGATTCTATCTCTCGATGGTGTGCAGGTAGGAGGGAGTTTTTCAAGGTGGGCAGAGAGAAAACCCAAAAGCGTTTCTTGCTGTATAGCTTGAAGGAATGTTATGCAATGTTCGTTGAGGAGTTTGGCGAATTAGTCAAAATGTCGAAGTTTGCTTCGTTGAGGCCTAGACATGTGTTCTCCTACGGATCCACAACAGTTGAATCCTGTTGTTGCCTCACTCATCAAAATTTCATGCATGTTTGCGACGCTTTGGCTCTTCATTTGGAAGGAGTGAGAAAGTATGATTCCCTATGGGTAGAAGACTATTTGATGTGTTCTCCACCCACCGAGCACTGTCGAAGATTGTCGTGTTCTACTTGTTCTCATGGCCAACTCTTTGATATCAAAGTTTTGAAGGAAGATTCTGATCAGAATGATGTCTGTATTACGTATAAGTGGTGGGTGTCAGAGGGAAAGAGAGTGGAACAAGTTATCAAGACCGAATCATTGCAGGATTGCATAGAGAAGTTCAGAACTCAATGTTCGTCTTTCCTTGTTCATCACGCTACTCAAAAGCAGCGGAGTCTATCTTTTTCTCGCCAGAAACTATCAGAAGCGGATGAAAAACAAAAAATCTTTCACATTGATTTTTCTGAGAACTTTTCATGTTTCTATCAAGATGCAGCTCAAAGTACCTACTGGGCACAATATCACCGCAGGATGTTGTGCTTCGTTACTGATCTGAATGACCACACTAAGACTTCTGTCTCTTACTTTCTGAACAGACTCATGATGGAATTTTGTGAAGCTGGAGACAACGTCATATTTTGGAGTGACGGTCCCAGCTCACAATTCAAAAATCGCTTCATGCTCGAATACATGAAAATCCTGACCAACAAGTTTGATCTGTGGAGTCTGAGATGGAATTTCTTTGCCACCTCTCATGGGAAAGGGGCCATTGATGGGGTTGGGGGCAGTTTAAAGCGAACGGTTCACACTTGTGTTAAGGCCTGTCAAGCAGTTGTTCAAAATGCCATGGACTTTGTCAATACCATCAAGTCGCATGAGTCTGCTGTTAGTGTTCATCATGTACCAAGCACGGCGATCGATGACTTTTACCAATCATCAATCTCAGCCACTCTTGAGTCTGCTCCAAAAAAGCCAGGCATCAAATCGTCCCATTATTGTGAATGCCTTTCTACTGACCTTGACATCAAAATGGAGAGACTAACTCCAGTGTTGAGTGAATCAGAGACGTGGGAAATTCCTCCAATTCATCTTCCTGCATCTGAAACAGCTGGTCCGTCCAGATCAACTGGATCATTGGTCATGGGTGACTATGTCGTAGTGAAGTTTCAAGGTTGCGATTATGTCGGAAGAGTCACTCGAGTTTACAGCACAGTTGACTTTGATGGCACGTTCATGCGGAAGAAAAGAGAAAACATCTTTTCGTTTCCCATGAATCCTGATAATTCTGCTTTTGGACTGGAGGATGTGGTAGCTTTATTCAATCGTCCATCGAAACTACGTCGTGGAGATGCTTATGACTTCACCTCATCACAGTATGACTTTTCTACAGTACGATGAAGGACTTTGATGAACATTTGATACTATTTGCAGAACAAGTTGCTGAAAACTGATGTTTTTTCAAAAGATCCTTTTTTCTGGAAATTGTTCGTTTTGATTTCAAAGTTATGATGTTAAAGGGATATGAAAGGTCTAGAGAGGGTCGGCATATAAAGCACTGAGTAATTTAGACACAGTATTATCAATATTGAAGCAAAAAATAAGAAAAAAATATCAATTTAACACGATTTCCTGAGTTTGCATTTTCCGTGGTGTACGTGATGTGGTGTACGTTACCACGCATCGTTTTGCTTTTCGATATGTAAATCAATGAAGATAGCATGGAAAATAGCTGAATTTTCTGTGAGTTATTCTCGATACACTCAGGTACTAATCTGTGAAACTCACAGACACCTGTTTGACTTTGAAGACCAGGAATATTCATCTAAAGTTAGGACAGTGATAAAAGTCGATTTTATCCTGTGGTGTACGTTACCGACTTTGCAACGCTCCTGAGACAAGACTATGAAAGGGATTTTATTCACATTACTACCATAGAACAGTCTGAGGTTATTCTTTCATAGGACGTTTTGTAATCCTTACTGTGATTTGTATTTGAAGAATTATACTAATAAATGTAGATAAAATGTGGTGTACGCTACTATATGGAATGACCCATAAAACAAAGTGAAAACATAACAACACCATCGATTTTCTGACATTGCTTCATAGGTCAATGTGATTTCTGTGTTGATGGTAATGCTATGTACATTTTAAATAATTTTCGATTCTTTGAATTCTTGATTATTTACATGCATAAGCGGATCCTTTGGCAAATATATATTGGTTGCTTCCACCAAAATCATGTGAAAAGAAACTTCAAATTTTTTAGTTAATTCTATTTGTTTAGTGGTTCTTCCATCTCACACCGCAAATCGCTCAGTATTAGGACAATTTTTTATGACATGTCATATTTTTGCATATTTTTGTCATATTGTGTCTGTTGCGTCATATTTAGTTATATTTCCAAATTTTCCTATTTTCATATATAAATTAAGCTTGCTTTTTACAACATTTATGATTACTGCTGATGAATGACATAAGTGAACAAATAAATTGATGACCTGTCAAACCACTATAATACAAATTTTGATTCTTTAATTTTATCACTACAAATCTACATTGCACCACGTAACGCCGTGAGCGATGCTGGGTGACATTATGGCTTCAGTTCTCACTGTAATACAAAAAACACAATCCTACTGCAGCAGTCACTTTTGAATACAAAGCGATCGTACGCAAGCGTCCCAGATTTGATATCCAAGCTGGAAAATGTAAAGTATATTATGCTTGAAGCATATAGTGAGTTGTTGAAGCTACAGGAAGTTATCCGATGATGTTGGCATTCGCGGCTATTTACAGAAGCGCTTACAAAAAGCAGGGATTTTGCATGCATCATTAACATAGAAAAGAAAACCCTCAGCCTATCTTTCTACGCTATGTTACAGAACTGTCAGCCAATAACTTCATCGGCTGAGAGATCATTATCTATGTTAGGAAAGCTATTTGGCCATAGATCGACAGTTTCGGCCTGACAACACAGAAAAAAACTTCATAATATACAACAAAATAAATTGGTATTCTTTACTGCACGATGTTTCGTGCATTGTCACTTTGTTCATTCTTGGTTTTGTTGGTATTATACTCCAGGTCATATAAGAGCATGTTTTCGCGTGTTTATAGTCATATTTCAAACTTTTGTAGGTCATAAAAATTTGCCCTACTCATTACTAAGTATATGCGAAAGAGTGAGCTGTTCGCATCGTTGCACGTTGCATGAGAAAAGAAGTCAATAATCGAATGACAACATTTGTTAGTTTCAATTTTTTTATGTGAATTTAGTAACATTTTGTATATAACTTCCGCATCCATCGATCCACAATACATATGTGCTCCATGATTATGCAAATTCAATTATTGCCACCTAGCTTATCGATGTTGCGTGTGTACATTTTAAATACACGATGGGTTACAGAATAATGTTGAAAAACAGACAAATCGTCTCGGTTGTAGTTTCATAGATATCTCAGTTTGCAGACAGTCTTTAGCTGCTCCCAATTAGCTGCTCCCATAGTCAGCCACAAGCTTCGCATTCTAGATATTTCCTCGACAATATTTGACACATGTGCACACGCATGTCGGCTTACCTGCAGATAATAGATAATACACCTGTCGGTGTATATATTGTCTATGGGACATGTCATCAAAATCAAACTGCAATACAGATTGGGGGTGGATCGACAAGGCAACATTTAAACTCAATAATAGGACTTAACTTGATTCTCAACAATTTATGCTGAATGATAAACTATTCATATCCGTTTTTATATCTGTTTACGAAAAAAATGTTTTCGACATTGCATGTGCTTTATTTCGAAAATCAAAACTGCTTTTGAGGTTGCAGACACATATAATAATAATAATAATACCTATATTTGCAAATAAATTATACAGAGAAACACCGAGACAGAAGAGAAAAGGATGAAAATACAAAGCCCTGTGGGCTACAAGATCGATAACATATTTATGTCATAATTTATAAAATCGTACGTAACATAGTCAATGAACATTACAAAGTGCAGGATGTTCAAAATCACCAAATATCATTTCTTGAAGAATATGAATGGATGATTTTCTTGAACTTCGAGACTGAGTCGACGCACACTTCACTCGGTCGCAGAGCATTCCAATGAGGAACGACATTAACACAGAAAAAAGGGCTATATAATTCATGTCACACAAGCTTGGTCTCTAATTTGAAGATATGCCCTCGATTCGTTTGACATCTACAAAATTGGAGTTGATTTTCAAATTCGAGGTCGGTGAGGCCATGGAGAATCTTGAAAACAAAGACCAAGTGGTATCTGAGACGGCGAGATTTTAACTCAACAGCTTGAGGCTTGTCAAACGAGTCCTGTAAGGCAGACTACGCATGTTTGGAAGTAGCTTTGTAAATCTCTTCTGTACCCTTTCAATAGCATCAGACACATATGCAAATCGGGGATACCAAACAATTGAGCTAAATTCAAGGATCGACCTGATGTTGCTTTTGTAGATGGTTAGCAAGGTACATACAGGTACATACGTCTCGGGACTTGAAAGATTTTTTAACCAATCCCAACATGCAGTTTGCTTTGGTAATAGAGCCATGGACATGAGCCAGAAACATGTTGCTAGAATTCGTAGTGCTGACCGTGATGCCTAGGTCTATAATACGAACTGACTCTTGAATGAGACTGTCGCCAATGAAATAATCAAGTTTGCGATTATTTTTGCCGAAATGAGCAACACTAGTTTTGGACATATTGATGGGCATATGATTTGAAAGAGACCACTGATAGAGATTGTTTAGGTCGCCTTGAAGGAGTTGAGAATTACGAAGATAATCGACATCGGAATGTTTGAAAGAGTTCCACAACTTGATGTCGTCGGCGTACTTCAGCAACTTGGAGGAGTTCGTAATTATTTCGTCGATGTCATTGATGAACAGCAAAAATTATTGTTGGGCCGATCACAGACCCTTGGATAATTCCGCTTGTAATAGGTAGGTAACAAGACAGAGATTGGTGTACTTTCACTGCTTGTCTCCTGTTGGATAGGAAGTTTGAAATCCAAATTAACAGTTGACCTTCAATATACGACATTGACAATTTTTCAAGCAGGACAGAAATAGGCACAACGTCAAAAGCTTTACGAAAGTCAATTGAGATCAGATCAAGACAGTTACCATGGTCGAGTTCTTGCAACAAGTGGTCATGAAAAACCAAACCTGCTGTCTCGACTGAGCGTGAGGGCATGAAACCATGCTGAGATCTGTGAATATGACATGAATGATAGTTCATAATGGCAAGCCTTACAATGCGCTCCATTAGCTTGCAAACGGTGCTGGTTTGAGCGATTGGTCGATAATTGCAAAATTCGGTTTTCGATCCTGATTTGTAATATTGGGGTGACCAAAATGCTTCTCCATGACGTTGGTATCTCACCCCTTGCCATTGACAAATTAAAGAATTCAGTTAATCTTATGGCCAGGTACAGACCTCCACGTTTGATGAGAGCGTAAGAGATCCCGTCAAGATCCTGAGATGTAGTCATTGGAAGCTTCAACATGATATCGTATACTTCAAATTCGGAGAAATGGACTACATTCAGCTTGCTAGCTTCACATACAGTGGCATGAGTAGGCCTAATTTGAAAATCTATGCTCAGGGGATCAGACATGTTGGATGCAAAATAGGTGTTAAAGCAATCAGCGACTGCAGTGTGATCAGTAACCAGCTCGCCAGAGGAATCTTTCATAGAATTGAATGATAATTCATTTTTCGTTTTACTTTTCACATAGTTCCACAACGGTTTGCTGTTGCTAGAGCGCAGTTTTTGTGACATAGACTGCTCATACTTGATATTGGCTTCAGGAAGCCTCTCGTTGAGATCAGACCGAGCACGAAGAAGATTAAGGCGGTTTATGTGACAGGGATCAGCGGTGAGACACGCATTGGCTCTTCTTACCCTCCTCATAGCTGTTCTGACTTTGGAGGAGAATTCGGGCTGCCATGCAGACTTGGGTTTGTATGGTATGGCTTCATGGGCAGCATTAGAAATATTTGCGGTGAAATGGGACCAGATGTCGTCAATGCTATCATCGCCTGTGAAATTCCAGTCCGATTTCCGTAGTAAGTGATGATACTTCTTCCAATTAGCTTTAGAAATAACAGGGACCATCACAGAGGAGTCATCAATGCGGACAGAAACGCACATAGGAACACTAAAGGTCAAAATCGCATGGTCGGATGCACCAAAGAGTTCATTAACACGCAAATTTTCAATGGGAGTATCAGAAGCTGAGAAAATCAAATCAAGAATTGTCTGTGAAGGTGGACGTGTAGGCTTATGAACGTGCTGATGCAAAAAGTGGTCAGCACTCCACTGGACAAATCGATTTTTACAGTTGAAAAAAGCACTGTCATTCCATGAAATATGAGGGCAATTAAAATCACCAATCAGTGAATAACTTTTAGCATTGCAATATAGACAATTGGACAAATATACGAAAAAAATCATTGTCAGCGTCCATGTTGTGTGAAGGGGGTCTGTATAAACAAGTAATGCACAGCAACTCTACATGGGAATATATGTCAAAGATAGTACAAGTGACGGATTCCACACAGTTCTTTGAGTAAACAGAATTACAGACAGAACCGACGGCAGTGGTTATGTAGACGAGTACACCGCCTCCCCTAGAACCAACTCGGTCACAACGGTACAAGTTATAATTTGGTAGAGAGAAAATCGAGTCAGGTAGAGATTCATCACTCCAAGATTCTGTAATGCATATTATACGAGGCTTGTAGACAGTGGCATAAGAATGAAGAGTTGACATTTTATTGACAACAGATCTTGCATTTGTGTAAAAAACGTCATATAATAATATATAATAATATAATAATAAGCTGCTAGACAGAAATGAAGCGACTTAAAATGCCGAGAAAAAAATTATGCCTTTTGTTTTAAAAACATTTCAGATCGCGTGCTTTCTGTACCCTAGTTGTGATTTTTGAATTTAAATTCATATAATATTCCTCCCTCGAAAATAATCAATTTCGAAAGGAATCACTTGATTATGAACATAACACAACCACATAATCTACATGTAGCCAACATAATTTTCATTTCAATCTTTCAGGCCATCAACATTTCCTGCCGCTCCATATATCAAAAGTAATTCCTCTCAATGTGCGACTGGAAGGAAGTACAACTCGAGCACATATTTATGCTATGTACCATATGTACCAGCATCAAACGCATCATGCAAACTGAAAAGTGCTATTCCGCTCCTGATGATTGGATTGGTGTTCTTCATTTTCTTAGCGATGAAAGCTACATCAGTCATCGAATAGATGTTCCTAAATATCATTGTGAACAAGATAAGAGCGCCACCGTTTCCAGTCAAAGTAGCTAAAGGCAAAATTAAACATACACTTTTATATGTCTGTGCTTTGATTCGTACAATTTCTTCATCTTTTTCTTTTCTACGAGATGTATTTTTCTTATGGTTATGAAAAGTGATATATCTGTTGGACTTCTATATCTCAGGCATTCTTTTTAATACAGTCGCAATTACTTGGTGACCCAACATATTTATTATTTCCGTGAATTTATGAAGCTCTATCAGTTTGTATGATTTGGAATATTTGTTTTCATATTCTAATGCATTAATTTAAATGTTCACTTATTTAATTCTTAAAAAATGTGTAAACGATGAAATATTATCCGAGATATCAAATTTATCGAAGTATATAATGTTGATAAATGAGATCTATAATTCAATATAATTTAACAAGAATAGTGGACTATTGATATAAGAATTAGCGTGGGAAATTGCGCTTTGATTCTTGCAACGAGAGAATTCCTTTAAAGGTAGGTGTTTGAATAGTTCGTATCTTATGAATTCAATTGTCCTAAAGCTACTTCGATAGCTAAAGCTTCCTTTCGATAGTTCATCCAACGTGTATTAGTTTGAGAGTATTATGTTATTTGAGGAGAAAGGTTTATGTCGTCGACTCCACTATTACTACTAAAGCTATGTGAAAATTTGTTGAAAATAAGCAATCCATCCGATCTCTATGGCGGAACCTTAATGCCATAGATGAGTGATGGCTAGCTGATAATCAGTGGACTGGTCATTGCGACTAAGTCATTCATTCCATTCGGCAAAGTGTCCCATGACGTTTTCAGAAGGCGCACACGATTATTGCCGCCATTAGATACTGTTTTATTAGACAGTCATCTATGCTATCAGATAGCTATGATTTGAGGTTTGGGCATGCACTATAGATTGGTGTAGTCAATGCTAATCATTATCTCATAATGTTTCCCAATGCAATAAACAATAAAAAGAATTGTATAATATCTAAGTGATACGATGATCACGAAATAGAATTGTCGTGTTGATGACAAACAATCATCCATTACTTTAAGAAATCACGATTTGTTTATGTATCTTTATGCAGCATAGTTAACATACTATTTTAAGATAGATTGAGAAACATTACTTGAAAAATTCATGATGACTCAAAATATGAGTTTATCGAGATGATGCTGGACTGAGTCCGACTCCAGCCAAAATGACGGGACTCCGGGACTTCGACTCAGCATCCTTGGATCAAGGCGATGAAACTGTCTTCAATGCCGTCAAGGGTGGATAAGGGCATCACATAAAGGATTGCTTGCAAAATGCTGATCGCAGACTGTATTGATGCTTTCAGGAGACTCCATTTTTTAATTTGATCTTGAGACGGTGCTTCCTTTTTTCAACTGGTGATGAAAAAATACATCACAAAAATTGATATCAAAATATGTCAGTAAAAATTGTTTGCAACTTTCGTAGTTAAAACAGCAAAGAGAATTCTGCCGTCCATGTAGAGCAATATTCAACTGTAATTCCACCATTCCTTTTTTCGCAGTATGCGTGATGTAAATAAGCAGTGTCTTATAGAGATAAGCAATGGATGACTTTGAAAACATTTGATAAATCGCCGTTGGTCTGTTTATCGAATCGGACATCATTGCTAATTGCGTATCTCAATTTGCGTGGGTATCCTATGGCTGCAAAGTTAAATAGGGAGCTGTGCAGACAGTAAGAGATGTGAACTAGGTCTGCTGATGATTCCTGATATTGGATGAACTTACAACTATTCAGGTCTGTTCCCATTTTTCAACTGAGGCTTTAACTCAATATTTAACTACCGGTATTCTATGCTCAGGCATATGAAGAATTGAATCGCAAATGCAAATTAGAAATTGCTACATGTAAAGAGAACTGGGTGGAAAATGACTATTGTGTGGGAAGTTCACTCATCGGGGACTATTTAAACTTGAACTGGCTCTTTAAATCGATCTCACTTCGACGAAAGTCAATGAGATTCGAAGTTTCTCGGATCAGATGAGGTGCTCCATAAAACGCCGACAATAATGATGGACTGGAGCGGACATGCACATTGAAAGCAGCACAATGTATAAACAATTTCTTGAAGAAGAAAAAATACCGTGACGCAAAATAAAGATCATGTTCGCAGAGATGACAGCGTGGACAATAATGAAACAATTTGAATGTGCACTGTGTTAGATGTACACTATGATACCGTATATTGGTACAGCCTCGCAACACATTAAGTGTAGTCTTGCTAAAATTCATAATATACATGGTACTGATGCTGAAGTAGTTTGCAATACAACTAAAGTGAAATCACATTCTTTAAAAAGTAAATCGAACCCTCTGTTGAAGTTTTGCGTTGTAGGCCTATATAAATTCTCATTCCCCGGTGATCCAGCTAGCCAAACGTATATACATTGGCAAAGCAAACAGAAGACTTCACCAGAGGAATGAGGAACTTAAAAGAACAGGCACGGCAGTAAAGAAACAGATGAATAATTGTATCCAGGACATTGGTAATCAATTTCACATAAAATACAAAGGAAACACTATTTAAAATCAGCGTTGTAGAAGTAATTACGATAAAATTGAAATAGCCTAGGCTAAATCATGCAGCAGTGTATACACGCATAACTGCATGTCCTGGTTACTAAAAATCTTTAATTTTGAATCAATTTTATGAAAGAGTGTTCAATTCTATCCGCCTATGAACTCCGGAGACTTATGTTATTGTTCAATTGTTCTTTGTTCTTGATTAAATTGACACCAGGTTACAATTCGTTTGCTCACTGAAAAGTGCTCAAATGCTTTAAGGAGGTCTATGCATTCATCAAGCCAAGCATAGAATAAAGCATGTTTACTGCTCATAATGAAATCGACGATAGTAGATAAATGAATAATTAGAAAAGCAGCCTAGAATGCATCGTATATACAAGCTAGCTTAAAAATATGTGGAGAGTGATTAAATAGCAATAAATGAAATTATCTGTCCTTTTGCAAATAAAGGTTTGGTTTAAGAGGCCATATACATGCATATTAAGGGGAACAAATCCCATCTTGACTGCACATCTCCTACTCACACTCAAAGTCAAACAAGCTACCACAATCCGCTAATGCAAAACATCTAATAATTTGCCCGCAGAAAATAGCAGTCCTTGATCAAGATACCGTGGGATTCAAAGTCGAGAAAAGAGCAAGAGATTCACTCCAACTTTCAATAATTGAAAGCGTGACTATACGGTTGCTTAGAACTAGCCTTTGGTTGCAGAAGGATAGTTCATTTTATAAGGATCGGTTATTTTAAAGGTAGCTTCTATACACGATACATTTTCAGCTACTTTTTGTATTATTCATTCATATCTTGCTACCGATTTCATGTTGAGTAATGTGCATGCTTTATCTTGTGCTTTGTTGGATGAATGTAAGAATGACATCTATTTATCCATGGATGAGACTTCTGAGACTTTAGAACAAACGGGAGACATTGTAAAGTGCATGGATTCTAGCAAGTTAATTTTTTGTAGTATAATTCTAGCATAGTTGCCCTTAGAAGTTCCACCAAGCCGAATCTACTTTTTTGCAGTTCAATCCGTGATTCATGTCATATCAGCTCATCCTTGGCGATGCCAAATCGGGTTCCTGCTACCGCGCACGAAGTGCTCCTCACCATTATCGCGGATGCAGCAATGAGACGAATGCTATAGTAGAATCTAAATTACACATTACACATGCATGCCTCCGACTGTTAGGTCAATTGCCGCTCTCAGTGACCTGAATGGTTGCTTGAAAAATGTGGGAGGTAGCCCAACGAGTGTTTATGTGGATCAAATATATGATTCTTCAGAAATTTTAGTAGAATTTGCCTTCGTTAATGCGGCATGCTGCGTGCATGGCAGCGCCAAGAACAGATAATCTATCATGAGTAGCTAAGTGCTACCCAGTTTACCTATCTGGACTATATTCCCCTGCAAAGAGATTCGAGTCATCTTCTCAACTGATTACAGCAGTATTCAGGGGTCATCAAAAATTAATTGCAATTATTTAATGAGAGCAATCAATTAGCTTCAATTGTGTAGTTATGCGAATTAATTATTTTATAATCAATTATTTATTATCATCATTATTTTATAATTGATTATTTGATGACAGCGATCAATTAATTGAATGGCGCCTTCAATCAATTAATTGCAATCATTCAATGGTACCAACCAATCAATTGTAATTTTCTTGCAGCAGCAATCAACTAAATGCGACCAATTAATTTTTGATGACACCCCTCCTTGGTAGTCTTCCCCTTTAAGAATATTCCCTGAATGAAGGAAGAGAGGCTTCTACATTGTCGTATGAAGACCGCATGGTTGATGATGCCTGATGGTGAGTCACAAGCGCTTACCGGGCTCCTAGTGATATAAATGAGATATTAACAACTAGCTGACTAGACCTACAAAACGTGATTGGTTGAATTCATATCCTAAGCCAATAGCATGCTCCAAGAAGATCCCACTTCCGAGGTTGAAGCCGCGTTTGTTGTGACTGGGATTTTACGAGTAGATAGATCCCCATGATCCGAGGAATTACCGCATGATAACATAAATCCTCTGACAGATCGCATTCACTATCTCAGCGTGTTCCACAAATCCTCACATATAGTGGAAATTTTTAGAAAGAATATCCTAGTCCAGGCTACAAAGTTATACAACAAAACTTTGAAAGTTCCAACTTCTTTGAAAGTTTTAGGTCTATAGGCCTAATTGAGAACTGAGAAAGCGTTCGCAACTTTTCTGGATAAATGCGAAAACTAATGAGATGACTTATTGAGTTACTTTATTGAGCATCTGCAAAAAAGGTGCATTAATATGATGCTTTGTGATCGCTTTGAATTCATTTTAAAACGAACATCTTAAGTGTTCAGAGTAATTTATGTTCAATGTCTTATTCTGAGTCGTCAGAAAACATCATACATAATGTTGACAAGTGATCATATTACAGAATTAACTTTGTAAGCTTCCTCAATCTGCACATTCAAAAGTAGCACAGTGATCAGTTAAAATGTCAATGCATTAGTCAATGTGCCAAAATTATTGCTGAAAACGTCCGAACATATAATGGTACTTAGAATTTTTTTTCGAAATAATTCAAATTTTTGTTGTTGTTGGCAATTCAGCGTATGTCAAGAGTCTTTTTGCAAATTGATATAAATCCATTAATTACTAATACTTAATTACTAATATTTAATACTTAATTACTATTACTTAATTGATCACTCGTGCCTAGATAAAAGAAAATAAATTAGAGTCCTAAAGTTATCATAGAAGTATGGCAATCGTGAATTGCAAGATAGAGATGCTAAATAGGCTATGCACCAAATAGCAATGCTCCACATAGAATCCTGAAGGGTGTCAATTTGTGAATACGATTATTATCTCATAAGAAATTAGTGAAGATGCGATGTTTTTCCTACGATTTGGGTGGTGACCCATTTCAATTTAAGCAGTCATCCTCATTACAAGGCAATGAATTAGTTACAACTATTGACCGACAGCAATCAATTAATTACAATTATTCGATGGCATCAGTTATCTCAATTAACGTAATTATTTCTTTATGACCCTGAATGTTGTAACTGTTATATACTGGATTTTCATTACTGAGGCATCTGATTCAACGAACGCTATTTATTACTATTATTTCCAGGTCATTACGTGCTACAATAGAGCAGAGAAGAAGACAGACAAAACACAGAACATAATCCACTGAATAACTCGTCTACAATAGAGCAGAGAAGAAGACAGACAAAACACAGGACATAATCCACTGAATAACTCGTCTATTATTGGTTAAACATTAAGTATGCCTATGAAAGCATTCGTGAGAATATAACATACAGCGCAAAAGCGACTGTACACTGGAAATCGCTGGATACGAAAATTACATACAAACATATACCAAAATCACATGCAATTTGAAAGTAATATCTGATACGAGATTCTCGTACGTTTACAGAGATCTGGTATGTTTTTCATACCACATCTCACTTACTTTCGTATGTGATTGGTATGTAGCGATACGAACTATTCTATCTGTGATTGGCCGTTTCACGATGAAATACGAGTTGTTGGTATGTTTTATATAGACCCGATGCATCCTTATTCGTATGGCTCCGGTATGCATTTGGTATGTGCAGCTTCAAATTCACATAGCAAAAAATATGTGTGTATTACTACTGTCAAATAACTTTTCTTCGGTAATGGCTGTCGTAAATATCTAGCTAGAGTGATATTTAACTAGATTACATTTCTTATGAATTTCATGCTCCACGAGGTTGTCGTCGTTGCTACTTGTCTAGCAATATTAACAGGATGTTTAGTTAGCTCTACTTTAGGAACCAAGTTGGTATGCATCAGTTCATTCAAGCGATATCTTCCGTGAAATCATGTTGACTTATATATCTCAAACATATCGATTTTTGCGTTCATGAATTATAATGTGTTTTTATTTCGGATTGATAATATGCTTAATTTCAAAATTACATAATGCATAATTGTTGATGGTTGAATACTTATTGACTATTCATGAAATGCCTTAGACGTACGTGTATTAAAATCGAACTCATTATTGAAAGTATGAAGCTTGAATGTCATTATCTCACTACTTTCAGAACAGTAGTAACAGTAGTGTGATCTTTATTGAAAAAGGCCTTAAATGAACATACTTTGGACATGATTTATGCTTTCTTTTAACACTGTGCTGATATGGCTTTAGAATGTAAAGCATACCACATTTGAAATAACATACGAAAAGCATATAAATGTATACCAAGAGAATACAGAAATATACAAAATTGGAATAATTTGGTATGCATCCTTCGTATGTGTTTGGTATTGAGGGATTTACAGTGTAGCTAGCAGGCTACATGTAGGTACATGTAAACCGTTGACGTAGTCAAAGTTCTTTAGAAGGTTGGCAGTAGTCTAATTACTCAAGCTAAATTTCATGTTTTGAATTCACATAACTGTTGACTCTTAAGAAAATCAACGTTAATTTGACATTATTTGATGATAAATAGCTGATTTCCATGGATTCTCTTGCTGTATAACAGTAATGTCAAAATTCATGCATGTAAAAAGATTGAAACATGTAACGTGTCTTAGAGTAAATTTCAATAGGACTAAACTATGATTCTCCGTCTGTCCACCACGTTAAATTTCGACTAATGCTTCAAACTTTCAATTATCAATGGCAATCATGTGGTCAATTACATCCCTATTTAATATGATAGAATCAATGATTGGGTTGAAATGTCAGTATTTATCGCTGACCTCGATCGGCACATTGATAAACGGGAAATTCGTCACTGCAAAGCAGCAGTCAGCCAAGCGATAGCGATGATCATCCAAACTCTTGCAAAACTGTGATGCGGTGTGTATGACTTGCATTTATACTTTGACGACTATTGCCTCAAATTCTGTCATTTACAAAATCCACTGACTGCTGTTGGCTACGGTAAGTACTCGTTAGAATACCATTAGCCGAACCCGGACTCTGGATATCTTGATAACGATTCGACTCCCATCTCCTTAAAAGCATCCAGGTGACAGGCCGCTCGAAACTTCGTGAGATTACACAAACTATTGTGCCGTAGGGGTTGAAAAATTAATTCCAATTTGATTGGTCTCACTTTTCCTAACAATTAATTAATCAATTAAATTGGATCACATGAGCATTCAATTGTTTTTTAACACTGCCAAATCTGAGAGGATCTTTCCACAGAATGATTGCATGATTAACACTTAATTGATGAATACTTAGAAAGTTGTTTCCATAGCACGTAGGTCTCCGAAGGTGCATCAGAACACCAACAGAAAAAGAATTTACCTGTAATCACAAACATGCATTTTCTGTATCACTATGTTCGTTGAATTAATTTGCATGACAAAACATGTAAGTGTACTGATAACAATATTAAGCAATGACTGATTATTAATATTTATATTCTCCTTTATTCTACGAGCGTAATACAGGGTGTGTCAAAAGTCTTTGTCGCTGAAATGCATCGCAAATTTTATTTAATGATGATGTAAAAAATACATTATAATTGTTATTATTCATATACTGTACACTTATTGAAGCATTTTATTCAAAGAGATCGCCATTGGCTGACATACATGCAGCAACTCGCTTCGGGAAGTCTTTCATGGCTCGGCGATGCATGTCAATAGGAATATTTGCAGTTCTTATTCGATTTTCTTTCTCAATTCATTACTGTTTACAAACACACGACCAGATGGATTATAGACTTGTTTGCGCAAATATCACCACAACCAGTAGTCGCAAGCACTAAGGTCAGGACTTCTTGCTGGCTATTAGATTGCTCCACGTCGTCCAATCCACCTTCCTTCGAGCGAATTATCCAAGAGAGTTCGAGCAGCGATTGAATATTGGGAAGAAGTACCATCATGTTGATACAGCCAAGTGTTGTTTCTTGTAAACGGCGGTATGATTTTCTCTTTGAGTACATCTAAATAGCGATTCCCATTCATAGTGTCCTCCGCAATGTCGAATCCTATCAACCCTTTGTTAGCGTCACATGTGGCTGGCTTTGGTTTAACAGACCTTGGACGATCAGAAATCATACTTCCGTTTCCTTGTCTTCCAATATCGAACCGTGCTGATACTTGGAGCTTCTTTATTGTATTTACCAAAAAATAATCTTCTAGATTCCATACAATTATCATAGGCACCTGTACATGACAACAAATGTACTCGTTCCGCAATAGTATTTTAAGGTCTTCTTCTGTCATAGTGAACGGATAAAGAGAGAATGCTTTATCGATAGACAACTGACTTCACAAGCTTCGTTTACAGAAGACACGGTGAGAGTCAAATCAATACGGACGACCAATGGCAGCAGAACAAGCTTGAACTTTGCTTCGCGAGAGATACGTAAGAAATCTTGTGACGCGATCACATAGCGCACAATTCTATGTGAAAATACAGCGCCAAAGATTTCTGACACACCCGGTATGTTCCAGTTTAAACACTGAAACACTGCCACTGTGGCCATCGCGATAGTAATGTGCTTCATTACTACATTACTTCATTACATGCATGGTTTATTATAATTTGAATTTATCTTAGATAATTAGAATATATCAGGGATGCGCAACCTCTTATATTTTTCGGCCGCCATTTCGAGGGCCGAAAGAATCACGGCCGCACTTAATATGTGTACAAACAACTAGGTCAATAGCCAATCCTTTTTGTATTCCACCACTCAAATTAGGTTTCCCTGATGAATTACGCACTGAATATCGCATAGAGGCCTACTTCGTAAAGAGTGAGTTAGCAACTTAACCCATATACGACCGACGGTCATTTTTGACCCGAAAAGATTTTAAGTTTAAGGTGTTAATGGCACTTGAAAAGTTGAAAGTATGATTTTGTAAGGGCAGCCGAAGGAGAAAACACTTTACTAAGCTACTGTTATGATTCATAAAGGAATCATGAATTACAAAATTTACAAATGAATTTACAAAATTCATTCAATCATTCATCGCAGGCCGGTGATCTAGCAGGCATCCTTATTCAGGTCATCGACTTGAAGCTTATGCGCGCGAACAATTCGAGCAAACTACAATTGTCCCTTTTGTTTCTTTTAAATGATGACTCTAGCCATGAATACACATGAATGTAACTTCTCTAAAATATTCTATTCATGAGTTATGGAGCTGCCTGAACGCCTTCATCGCGCCTGCGGGCGTGCATTCTTCCTAGCAGCATGAGCATAAAGGTGTTTGACAGTTACAAGGTAACTAGTATGCTAGTATAGTGACGATTGTTTTTCGATTGCTTTAAACTCCAGAAATATTTGCAATGTACTTGTACAATATTCCTTTTCATATAGTCCTACTTCTCATTGTCACTGCCGCACTTTGCCTCTGCTACGGCCGCAGGTTGGGCACCCCTGGAATATATGAGACATACATGCTTGGTTAGAGACTTTAAAATCATATTTTGAATGAATTCTGTAGATTATTAAGTTCGAGTTTAGCATTAGGCTGTTATCCAAATTTCTTCGTTTTAAATGCGAGTAGGCCTACAGAATATTATATTAGCGACTGTGTAGGCCTATGCGTGTACATTGCGCTGTATAGCTTGTAATAATCGCTGAATAAATCGCTTCTTTGACTTGTGAACCCTTGCAATCAATTTAGCACCTGATAGAATCAGTTAAGTGAATTGAGGAAATATCATCAATCAATTAGTTGCAATAAATTTCCAATCCATTGATTATATCCAGCCCCTGTTGCGCCGTCATTACAAAATCAGGAAATAAAAACTACAATGCAACCATACGTCAGCTTCCAATTAGCATTTCATTACGTATAGGTGTTTTCAAGTCTTCAGTTTTTCTTAATAAACCCAAACAATCTGAAATCCCTTCGAGATGTGTGGATCTATTTTGATTTGCCAGGAGTGGCACCTTGAGTCAGGGTGCTAATGTTGATCACTCACACTAGATGGAAGAAAATGTCACTGAAATTTTTGCGCAGAAAAGACAAAAGGAATGCGAATCAATTCTGCAAAAAGCGACAATCAAGCGGCCACAACAGGAGATAAGATAGCTGAGGAAATGGCGCGCTTTAAATACCTTGGCTCAATCACGATGGAAGTTGCACAGAAGATGTGCGAAGAAGAATCGGCATGGCGAAGGCCAGGATGCGCAGATTGAGCAAGCTGTGGGCAGATAGAGCGCTGCCGACAAGGTTTAAAATACCTTTGTGGACAATTCTCTCATATGGCACCGAAGGTGAAAACTGAAAGAAACTGAAAAACTGAATCACTGAAAGAGGCAGATGAAAACACATCGTGTGAGCAAAAATTTGGTTCTGGCGAAGAATGCTACGTATCAGCTATAGAGAACACCGGACAAGCGCCAGCATCTTTGAACAACTCGCCACAACTCCCTTATTGCTCAAACATATTCGGAAGAAGAAGCTATCCCTTTACGACATCAGTGCAAAGAAGGAGGATGCCAACCAACGAGAGTGGTTTTGTAAGGCAGCATGGCAGGCAGCCGTCGCAGCGGGAGACAAAAGAGCCCAATACATCAATAACATTACGAAGTGGTCAGGAATCAGAGTTTAACAGCTGAATTGAACGACGTGCGATCGCAAGTTGTGGCGAGCAATCTCCAACGGGTTGAAGTTCAGCAATGAATATGCCGCATAAAGTAAAAGAATAGTCAAAAACAGATGCTTTGAGGAAGGCTATGTGAAAACACTGAACAACATCGAAAAGTTTCCAATGACAAATTTTTAAACACTTTAAATTGATTATCCTGAATACTTCTATGGTCTAATCCAGAGAACATTATAAACTATCAAAAATGGTAGCTACGACAATTAAATTTGCTTATTCATTATCTACTAAGTCCAAGCAGTAGTCATTGTGAAAGATTCACTACCCAGCAAATGTTGACAGATATCGCTTGCTGCCCATTTTCTTTATTATTCGCATTTTCGTAAGCCTTTTAATGCGTCGACACAATGTCCACACTCAGCAAATATCGAAATCACCATGCTTTTTCCATAAAAGTGCTGTAAATGTTGCAGCAAGCTCGAGCTAGCTATGAAAAACGAAATACAGACCAATAACGCCTTTCGTGCTCGTCGTACCTTTTCATTTTGTCCGTATTCAATGAAAGTAGCTATATTACCGCAATCAAATATCAACTTGCAAGCTGGGATGGATATGAATGGATTGTCCTTTCACAATTCAGTTCATTGAGACACTTCGGGGGATTACGACTAATCGAGATTTACTATAGATCTAATCTCTCCGATGTCTGTTTTTCTCCGACGTTATGTGCATGGATGTTATCTGAAGATTACATAAATCTACAATTTATGTGAAATATCTATGCAACGTCTGCAATTATCTGTGCATTGTCTTCCATTTTTTCCTCTAGCTCACCTGCTCTCTGGATCTGTCATCTGTCAAATTATGGTTCAAAGAATGACAGATTATCAATCTGATGTGTAAAGAGACAACAATGGACACATCATGAAGTGGTTAAATGCATCTGAGAAGCCACCTATGAAAATAAAGGAGAATGATAGGATTAACAACGAATAGGAAAGAAAAAACTATTCATCCCTTCATGTTTCGTCTTCTTCCTTAAGGCCTTTCGCCGTCTCATATCAAGCGGAAACGAAGGAATACATTTGATGCATAAATACTGCAGCTAATAAAGTCACAAAATTGTAAAAACAATAAGTAAGTCAACTCCACTGTAAAATGAGCGTTGCCACGGTGTCTTTCTGTACACAAATAATTGGTCGGAGCGCTAGTATAATTGTAGCCTCGAGATACGCGGCAGTAGCTGTTGATGACGCGCTCGAACAACACAGTCGAAGTAGACGTTCTTATGCCTTGCCCGATCGAACGCCCGACATGACGCCGCGTGTTTGGTGACCGCGCTGGCTGACTCTCTCGTCGATCTAGGCCTCGTCGTGCATTCCGTCATCACCCAAGCCGGCAGGTGCTCGTCGATTCTCTCGGATAGCCACCTCTCGATACGGCCGATGTAGCCGTCTCCGCAGTTGCAAATGAAGCTGTAAACAAGGTTGTACGTACATGAGAGGGACAATGGGTCTTGAGAGGGCGCGGGGGAATTCTTCGTGTAGGGTAGGGGAACGTCGGTTCAACGCACGGGAACGCCAGGGCTGTTGCAGCTCGGATTCTTCTTTTTACATCATTGGTGAACTGGTCGCCAAGGAACGGGATTGTTAAGTAATCTTTCTTCTTCTCTGGTCTATATTCTTTTGGTGTTGGAGATCTGACCACACTGTGCTTTTTAATAAACGCCTTGGGATAACCGTTAGATTGAAGAGTTTCAAGCAAATCTCAAATTTGCAAATCTTCATTGCAAATCTCAAATTTTCATGGCTGTAGTTGTGTCGATGTTGAGAGATGTAATTCTGGATGAAATAGCAGCTATTCAGGTCTGTTTCTACTTTACAACTGAGGATGCAACTCAATTTTACAAAAGCTGGATTTCAGTTCACGTTTATGTTCAATTTGTAAAAGCAATTGTGACAGTTGTATCGATATCAAAATTTGAAATTTGACCACCATAGATCTTTCTCCATTCTCTAATGTGTTGAATGGTAATACATAGAAAGCGAGATATTGCATCATACCTGATAAAAAAATGAAACAAACTTCAATTCAAGCCAATGATAGTTTGTTTCATTAATTATGTCAATGAGTATACATCGAGTTTCAGACAAGACTTGCAATTTTTCTTCCAACTTATGTGGGCTGTATATGCAGCAAGCACGGTCTGATTTTCTGATTAAATTTCTTTTTTTAAATGGACGGTACAAAATTATAGAAATGTATATATAAAAAAGAAAACATACCAGCTAGGCTTACGATAAATACAAGTTGATATGCTACCATCATTGTTTTAGATAATAAGAGCGTCAAGAAAAGGTAACTTGTCTTCGGAAGCGGTTTCTGAAGTTAACCTTAGATTGGCGTGTACTTTATTTAATTCACTGAGATGTACTTGGACATCAGATAAGCGTCAATAACAAAGGTCCTTTGTCATTGACGCTTATCTGTTCAGAATCGCCCCTGTATAAAGGTTGTCCGACCCTCAAATTGCTACTACATGTATATCTCAAGCATTGAGTGCGGCAAAGAAAAGTTTCAGCATTTGTATTTCATAGCTTTTAATTTCCTAAAGGTAATTGAAGAGTTCGATTTCAAAACGCGATATATCCATTTTTTAAAAAATTGAGTTGAGATTAGATTTCTAGTCATCTGAGTGTTTTTTATCTTCTGTTGAAAGCGTAAAGTCTGAAATGATTTCAGCTCTCCGGAATCCGTACACAAAACGCGATATATTCCTCCTTCCATTCTTTTCAAAATGCGATATATCCATCCTTCTTGAATTTCTTTGTTATTCATTGAGTGAATCATCAATCCGAATACGTTATCATAATACAAATCGTTCGCGACTGCCACATAGATATCTATGGTCGCAGTGAATCAGCTGCGTGTAAGCAAGCAACTTCGTCTATTGTCCTTTTGTGGACTCGTAGCCTCATATCACTTTCTCATGGATGGATACGAAGCTGCTGTACGCACTTGAAGAAAAGATGTCTATGACTTGAGTGAGTCACCCCAACCTCGTCTATGTACATTGTAGGCTTGTACTGTAGGATTGGCGAGACTTGGTTGCATCTAATCATTTATCATCATGGACGGATACGAAGCGGTCGTACCAGCAGAGAGGGGACGCAAAAGGCGACATGACACCTCACTATCTGAAGCAAAGACTATTCGATACAATGGAAGTGACCACGTACCTTCGATCAACTGCAGTCACGACGGCAATTTTTGTGAAGCCTGTGACCTGAGTGATGATGATTTGAATTATTTGAAGATTTCTTTCTACGAAAGCTCGGATAAATTGCAACAAAACGCAAAGTATGGATATACAAGCATCAAGTCGAATTCGCGTGTTTGATCAATCAAGAAGTCATCGTCGCAATCTTTCGATCGAATACTTCGTCACCAAGCAAAGCCTCGAGAAAGTTCGTTTATGCAAAGCCACATTCATGAGCATACTTGGTAAGTAGCGTACTTGGTAGTGCAACTGTGTATTCCATATCGTTTGAAGTTAATGACAAATTCTCGTGTAAGCCATCCAATTATACAATCATGTACATACATGCCTACGTGCAGTAGCCTATAGACCCTATACACAATACCGAAGACAGACTAAACCCAATCGTGCTGTATTACATGCATGCATTTGATATTTCTGACAATATTGATTCATCAGGGTACCGTACATAAATGTAGTGGGGTATGCTACGAAAGTACGAGTTGTGCATGTAGGCTCATAATATGCATCCAAGTAGGCTGTCTGCAATCTTCACTGCATGCTACATATCAGCATCAGATGATTGTCGTTGATCACGTGATTGACGGCCTGTTATTGATGTTGTAGATGATAGTAGAGCTAGTAGATTATATTGGATGTTATGAGCTCTAAAGATGTTATGAGCTAGTACTGCAGATTCTTTTACGAGTACACTGTGCAGTGAAAACTGTTTTTTGCAACATGCGCGTACGTGTACAATGTACTTGTATCTGGCTGGTTCATGGCTATGTAGGGTTGATTCAGGTATTGTCTACAATGTAGCCTACTTAATAGTATTATCCCTAAACTCTTCAGTTTAATTCAATTTGAAGCCTTTATTTGATCTGAAATTTAGTTTTATGATAGACGCACTGTAGCTGCATAATGGTATGAGACCTTTATTAGTACATTATGTTTTTTATAAAGCTACAACAATACTGATTATTTTTGTTAGTAGAACTGGTAGGCTACTTAGAGGGCTGAATTTTTTCTCGTTTCTTCAATAGGATAATCAGAAAATTCCTATAGCCTAATTTCATATCATTTTAGGGAAACGTCTCTAGACAGCCTTCGTTGTTCTTTTGCGAGAACGGTTTGACAAACGGCTTCATCGAAACTACAAAGCGTAGCTTCTGTATAAGAATTTCACGTATGCATGCTTTTGCTTTCAGGAGTTTCGAAAGATCGCCTGGCCAGGATTGCACAATATTGGAGCTCGAACAGAGTCCCACGACCTGAAAATCGTGGAGGTGCACGAAACGTGGAAGAGAAAGCAGCAGTGCGGCAAACAATCAAGAATCACATCCAATCCTTTCAGTGCCGTGCGAGTCATTATGGTCGACGAGGTGCCCCTGGACGTAAATACCTTCCATCGGACATAAATGTCATGAAAATGCATCGCATGTTTGAAGAACAAAATCATCGACAAGTGTCATATTCTTTGTACTACAGTGTTTTCATGTATGACTTCAATCTTGCTTTCGGTCATCCATCGACTGATACATGCAGTGTGACGATTTAGATTGAAAAGTTTGGATTTGACAAATGATGAAAGAGAAGCTAAAACCTTTCGGTTTCTTCTTCATCAGCGAAGGGCCAACAAGTTCTACTCTTTTTTGAATGATGTTAGTGATTCATTCACAATTTGTTTTGATATGATGGAAAATTTGTTTTGCCAAAGACATCGATAGGCCAAGCCTATTATTCGAGGCAACTTTATATGTATGTTTTCGGTATTGTTCGCCATTTCGGCAAAGGTATGGCCCAAAATCGTGAAAATATTCATTTGTTCGTTTGGCGAGAGGACAAAAATACGAAAGACAGTAATATGATCGCTTCAGCTTTGTACCACTTCTTTGTTCACATTGTTGCTGATCAACTGACTGAATTCCGCAAACTTCGTCTATTTGCCGATTCTTGCTACGGGCGAAACAAAAACATCAACGTGGTTTCAATGTTATTAAGTTTGAGAAAGCAGATATTTCCTCTACTGGACATCGATTTCTTCTTCCCTGTTCGTGGGCACAGTTTCCTGCCTGCGGACAGGGTCTTCGGGAGAATCGAAAAGGAAATCAGAAAAAAAGAAACAATTCTCCTCCCATCGGAGTATATTACCATGCTCCAAAACCATGGAATGGTCCATATTTATGGGGAAGATTGGAATGCTTTTGATTTTTGAAAGGAGTCATTGGCTTATTGCACTACCAACCGAACATTCAAAATCAGCAACGCCAAAATTCTCCGTATAGAAGGCGACATGCTGGGCCAAAAAGACTCCTACTGTGGAAACTTCACAAGACACCGAGTCTTGAAGAAGAACGAGGATTGGAGAACTTACAAGCCAAAAAGCAAGGGCAAGCAGAATTGCGTGTCCAAAGAGAAGAAAAGTGATGTGCATCGCCTTCTTCATGACCTTGGAGTTGGAACCGAACCGAGGTACAGTGTACGCTTGTTTTATGATTGCCTTGGAACCACTTCCTTGTCAAATGATTCTTTTCATAGTGACGATGAGTTGTAGCCATGTTGTTGCATTTTGAAAATTTGAGATCGTTGATTTGAGAAACTGAGCATTTTTCATGTACTCGATGTGAACTTTTGTATTTACGTGGGTAGGCACACTCATTTTTTAGAATTCAACTATACGCATGAAACTTTGTAATACCGTATTCGTACGCTGTTTATGATGTAAGAATTTCGATCATTCTATCGAATATATTTATATTGTACATCACGTTTCTTGTTTTCGAAAAAAAACTACAAGATTATTTGTATCGGCTTGGTCTCAACCTGTGCTATGCGGACGTTATGTAGGCTTATGGTATATTATTATTCTTATTCCCAATTCGAAGTTTTATTTGCAACAACAAGATAGAATAATTAATCTCTGAGGTCGATAGTGATCCATACTTGATGTATGACATCTAATCACTAGATAATCAAGGTCCACACAATATCAAAATACAATGTAATGGATATATCGCGTTTTGAAAAAAATTGCATGACCAAATTTTGCGTTTTCTTCTACCTTAATCGATTGTAATGCGGCTAAATCACTTGTGGTCAGCATAAAACTTAGCGTGATATTAGCTAACACCACACACAACACTGTCGTACTCAATGCACGGCTGTAAAGTCATTTCAAAAGACACAGCAGAATTTCGCGATTTCTGAAAAATCCGAAAAATGGATATATCGCGTTTTGAAATCGAACTCTTCAATTATGACAGGATGCGATATTTCCAATTCATTCAGATGTGAAAGAACGAGAACCTTTGTTATCCTATCAGTGATTTTCCAATGTGTCGCAAAATTTTTCTCATTCATTAAAGTCGCACTCTTTGAAGTAAACAATTGTGATTTAGTTTCCATGTCTTATTTGATAGCTAATCAGATGCTTTTGACACATTTGTTAAGTTAAATGTCACAACCAGGTAGTTTACAATCTTTAGGTTGTATGAAATATATAGTTACATATGCATGTATTTATATATGTCTATGTCAAAATTGGATGTCATGCGTCCCTGAAACTTTCGATCCGAACCGTTGAGAAGACCCCACTTTTTCCTTTTTGATGAAGTGACCTATTTTCTCGAATGCGAGTACAACCATTCAATAAACAATTTTCATAAACCTCCCGTTTGTCGCCATCACATAAAATGCTGTCGACGATTCCAAATCTGTCTACAATTTCAAACATAAAACGATGGTTTTTGATTTTCTATCTACTGTTGTCATCTTTCAGATCATTCCATACAACTAATGATAAAGGATTCTCTGGTGCTATGAAGTATTCAGTCTGCATTCCAATCACTTGTCTATTATTTGCTTCAGCAAATTCCTTAATCACAATGCGTAAGTTGAATGATTTTTCCAAAGTGGACTATTCCGTTCCAGAGATTCATTTCACGGACTGTGGATCAATTTTTATCACTTTCGCTTTCGGTTATAGATTTGGGATTCATCTGATGCACTATACGAATCATAGCGCAACATCAAGTAAATATATTGCTGCATAAGGCATAAGGAGTTTGGCTCCTTTGGCGGAATATACTATATACCAACTTTACTTTTAGGAGGGACTCTTGGAATCCTTTGCGATTCCAAACACAGATAACGAGACCCTAAGAAATTGACCCATTATATTGTAGTGGGTCGAAAACGCTCCATCCTATGATATTAGAGTGAAGATGTTTGCAGATGCATTCGTTCTTCTGGAAAATTTAGACAGAAAAAAAGACTGTAGCCTTCTGGTTTAAAATATGAAAATCTCTCCCTTCGGTAAGACGATTTGTTTATTGATTCAAAAAAACATGTAAAGGCTTATGTCATACATATTTTATATTGATATTTCATGCTTGTTTTATATTTTGGGCGTGCAAACATGTTATAAAATCAGCAAGCAATCCGTCTTAATTCTCAACGAACTGAGCGATTTTCGTATTTTATTGGACCTTTACAATGCATCTCTCATATTATAGACGTTTCACTTGAGTAGAAAGACTAAATACCTACTAATTATGATCGACAATGATATCATTTTACTTTTTATAATGAAAATATACCATTTTTCAGTGAAATATACGTAGGCCTACAACCCAAATAGATCTAGCCATACGCATATTTCGATTTACACTGCTATCATGCTACTTTTACTACTCTTAGCAATGAAATTAAAATTAGATTGCATGCAGCATCGATATATTCCAAATAATGCAAGACCAAAGAAAGCAGTTTAGTCATACAAAGTTTCTTGTACATCAAAAGTTTGGTAGGGCCTATGACCTATATATTAGACATCGCAAGTTTTGATTTAAGATTTATACACTCAAATTTCAAGTACGCCTACAAATATGCAGTTGGTTGGGACAACAGTATCTAAAGTACGAAAACATGCTAAAAATATTTAGATTGCAGTGAAGACTTCAAAGACATCAAGACATTGGTATGAAATTTCAATGAAACTTAATTCAATCTGCCTCACGGCCTAATGGGTCCCTCCCACCCACGCCAGCTACAAGGATGAGACACTCTGTCGGCGCACACGTGCACTTGTTATTTTCTTAACAGTGGACATACTATGCTTGTGATAACGACCTATGTACATAACTTGTTTCAGCTGATTTTGATTCATTCTGGGCTGAAGAAGAATACTCGAAACGTTCCGACACTCCGTGTGTTTTCTCTATACCCATTAGGCCGTGAGGCAGACTGAATTAAGTTCCATTGAAATTATAATCTACTTTGGGTATGGCCAACAATTTTAAATCAGTGGTATTAATGAGTTGTTTGACAATTTGTGTGATAGACAGACTGACAGACAATAGCCTGTTGCTTTTCGGGTTAATGATTTTTTACTATAGAGCCAAAATAAATAACATCACGAAAAAAAGAACACATCGAGCCATAACTTCTAGACATCCTTGCGGAAAACGCAATAGAGCCAAACTTAAGCTCTACACTACCTCACTCACCTTCAACTAAAGTTTCATCAAAATCCATCCAATACTCTGTCCTACACAGCCTTCACAATCTGACGAAAACAACAAAAATTCAATCCTTAAAACACACAACTAGCCAAAACTTCTGCGCATCTTTGCGGAAAACGCAATAGAGCCAAACTTAAGCTCTACACTACCTCACTCACCTTCAAGTAAAGTTTCATCAAAATCCACCTAATACTCTGTCCTACACAGCCTTCACAAGTTTGAAAATATGGCCTATTCAGCGACATTTCAAACTTTCAAACACACGGAGTATTGGATGGATTTTGATGAAACTTTACTTGAAGGTGAGTGAGGTAGCGTAGAGCTTAAGTTTGGCTCTATTGCGTTTTCCGCAAAGATGCGCAGAAGTTGTGGCTCGATGTGTGTTTGAAGATTTGAAATGTCTCTGAATAGGCCATATTTTCAAACTTGTGAAGGCTGTGTAGGACAGAGTATTGAATGGATTTTGATGAAACTTTACTTGAAGGTGAGTGAGGTAGTGTAGAGCTTAAGTTTGGCTCTATTGCGTTTTCCGCAAAGATGCGCAGAAGTTGTGGCTCAATGTGTGTTTGAAAGTTTGAAATGTCTCTGAATAGGCCACATTTTCAAACTTGTGAAGGCTGTGTAGGACAGGGTATTGAATGGATTTTGATGAAACTTTAGTTGAAGGTGAGTGAGGTAGTGTAGAGCTTAAGTTTGGCTCTATTGCGTTTTCCGCAAAGATGTGTAGAAGTTGTGGCTCGATGTGCGTTTGAAGATTTGAAATGTCTCTGAATAGGCCATATTTTCAAACTTGTGAAGGTTGTGTAGGACAGAGTATTGGATGGATTTTGATGAAACTCTACTTGAAGGTGAGTGAGGTAGTGTAGAGCTTAAGTTTGGCTCTATTGCGTTTTCCGCAAAGATGTGTAGAAGTTGTGGCTCGTTGTGTGTTTTTAGGATTGAATTTTTGTTGTTTTCGTCAGATTGTGAAGGCTGTGTAGGACATGGATTTTGATGAAACTTTAGTTGAAGGTGAGTGAGGTAGTGTAGAGCTTAAGTTTGGCTCTTTTGCGTTTTCCGCAAAGATGTGTAGAAGTTGTGGATCGATGTGTTCTTTTTTTCGTGATGTTATTTATTTTGGCTCTATAGTAAAAAATCATTAACCGCTTTCGCTACATGAATCATACATGGGAGAAGGACATTGGTAGAACAAACGAAAGAGTCTAAATTTGCTTCAATACAAAATGCGAAGAATCTATGATTAGAAAATATAATGGAACAAACATTTTTGATGATATCATTTTATCATTGTCGATCTTTGCCTACCAACATAAACTGAAGCACAAATAGCATGCTTGCTCACCTATATAATTTATTTTGTTGCGTCTTATAAGACTTATCCCAACCCTGACTAACATTTGTTGCGTAGCCTCTTCACATTGTCAACTTTTCTTTTTGCAATTCAGTAATTGTTTATGACGCTGCACAGAACAAGACCATTAGTGAAGATACAACAATTCTTGGTGGACGCGAGCGAAGATTACTGAAATATGAAGTCCAAGCATCAAGAGGATTGGAAAATATCCACACTGACTGTGAGTGCGAAATAGATTTTTAATGTATGATTTCTAGAAATGCTCTAAAGTGGTCTAATTATTGGGAGCAGATGTAATTGCAACATGGAGAGGTAATTCAGAAAAAATGTAGTAAAGAAAATTTATGTCTCCCTCTTCCCTAAATACTAAATACTAAGTACTCCCTGACAATCATTGATCTACAGTAGTCACTGTCATTGACGACCCTGCTTTTAACGACTTCCTGTCGATTAAGACCAAAAAATTTTGGCACCTATGCAAAATTACTATATCTCCTTTATAATTCAACCTGTGCATAACGACTTCCTGTCTAACGCGACTTACGACCTCCGTAATTTGACAAATTACTCTCTTATCCCTGTTTATTACGACCGCGAATTGTTTATTAACGCAGATAAATAGATGGGAACGTGTGGATGTTTCGCTAGGTTTATGTATTAATAACAGACAAACATCAGTGGTCTTATTACGAAAACAGCTTTCAGGTAACCATCTTAATCACTCACTTTCACCTCTGACAGATACATGATTCTCAACACTCTCAACTTACTGTCCTCATCTTCCCCTGTAGCTTGTTAGAGGCGATAAGGCTACATAAGGCCTGCATCTGAATTTTATTCTACATTATTGTACAGGTAATATAATCTTATAGTTTTACATAATGTCTACATGTAGTGTCTAATACAGTGTATCATCAAAGTTTCTCATTGATTGATGTGTGCTTTATATTTATTTTTGTGTATCACATTATTGTCATATTTCTATAGTTTTCAAATTTTTATTAAATCTTGCGTAATAGGGCACCTTGAATAGACTATTTTATAGCCTCTGAAACTATAAAAGCTAGTATCATTTGTGCAATGATGTTGTGTTGAACTTGTGGGACGCGTGGGCTTATGATTGGATATTACCATAGGACTAATGTCATACATCACATAAAAAGGTAGCCAAAAGTTTACCTGCAAATAACGACCACCTGTCTATAACGACTTCATTTGCTTGGCATACAGGTGTTCGTTATAGACAGGGACTACTGTAGCACCAAACCTCATGGAAACATCATTCTCTGCAGTCACAGCTGACATAAAATTAGTTATGAGTCGATCCTGAATAATTAGACCATCTCCAAATGCACGGCATGATAATAATTCGATGACTGAAAAAAGGTTGTCATGAGAATCGGGAAGTCTTACGCAGTGCATATCACTCACTCACTCAATCCGTAGCCGCTTGATGCGGCCGTTGGTGCACCCACGCGAACACTCTCGACTTCCAACTCGCACGATTCTCCGACTCCCTGCACAGGTCCACCAGACTGAGCCCCGTCCAGTCGACAAGCAGTGCATATAATAATTTCTAAAAGTCTCTTTGCATCGATTATGCGCAAACATTTGAAGCTGACTTTTACATGCGATAAATGACAGATGATTATTCATCAACGACCGGCCCTACGGGCGTCAAATGTCAGGAATTTACTCTGTTTTCCCGTGGAGATACTTTCCGACTATTTCCTAAAAAATTTGAAATCACCGATAGAGCATTAACAAAGTGCAAGATGATTATAATCAAGATACTCATTCGTCCACAAATGCATATATTATTACGAAAATGCAATTATTACGATACATGGCAATAACCACTAAATGCTTCCCACAACGACATTCTAAGTAATGCATACGATCTATATAATTTCATGCGATAACTGATTAGGACGAATCGTTTATCATAGTCATCTACGATTAATTTCTAGTAGATACTCAAAAAATTAATTTTTGAGAAAGTGACAAGATGACTGAGTTGTGACGCATTATAAAATAATGACCCGCTCTATACATATAGTTGTGACTCACTCTGCAAATGTAATTATGACACACTCTGTGGATGCAATTGTGACACACTCTGCACATGTAGTTGTGACACACTCTGAAGATGTAACTGTGACACAATCTGAACATGTAATTGTGACACACTCTGTACTTGTAATTGTGACACACTCTCAAATAATGATCCACTCTCTTGATGCGATTGCGACGCAATCCCAAATAATGACCCGCTCTCTACATGTAATTGTGACCCACTTTCAGATAATGACCCACTCCATTTGCGACACACTCTAAAAAACACCTAGAAAGTAATGACGCACGCTCTGTTAGTGACGCACCGTGAACGGCAGATTAACTCAGACCCAGGCGATACTATCAGAGAGATTACGGCACATAAATTTTTGCTTTTGATTCAAATTTAATTTCCTATTTCTATTGTCAATTTCAGTGTGCACAAAGCTTGCTGGGACGAAGAACTTGAAGGTGCTCGTGGATTATTCGCGTATTCCGGCTGTCAATTCCCTTCTAGATGGAATCAGTCAACAGCTTCACCTCCCACATTTGAAAATGAATTCTGCGCATCAGCCTGAATTTGGAAAGCATCGTTTCCAGTTGCAAGTTTATCCTGGAGCTGTTGTTCAGCTTCTTGCGTTGAATGATTACCTTCATGAAGAATATAAGAAACGAAGTTGGCAGAGTGGATTTGTGATTCTTCCATCGAAATCAGAAGGTGAGCTCGAAAGGGATGCGCACTGTATAAATTTGGACATGCGTCCTTCAATTAGTCTAGAACTTTTCTACAATGAGTTCTGCAAGAAACGCAATGAATTGTGAAATAATCATATTTGTCACTTTCATTACGAAACGCCTAGGGGTCTTCCTTATTTGAAATGGTTGCCGATTTCAATCCGCATATGTTGAGTTGAACAGAGGTGACAAACAGACAACTTAACGCCTTCAGGTTACTGGTGAAATCCCCAAGGCTCCATGCTTGGGCCCTGGATGTGACTTACCTACACATCGGATTTAAACATCCATGACTGTGATATATGCTGACGGTATCACCCTATCTATTTCCTCAACCCGCCAATATATTGATAACATGACTGCCAGGACACAGAAATCAATCAGTGATATCCAAGAGTAGTGTGATGTAAACAATATGCTGATCAGCCAAACAAAAGCAGCTGAACTAATTGTCAGCCTCAAGAAAGTCACCAATAAACCACTCCCAATCGTATTCGATGGATCACCAATCAAGGAAGTCAAGTCCGTCAATCTGCTAGGGGTAACCCCCGACTTTCAATTCACTTTTCGTGAGCATGTCATGAAAAAGAAGCGTAGAGCCAATCAGCGTGTCTTTTTGGCTCCATACATTACGCCACTTTGGAGGGAACCAGGCAGGACTGCTTCACCTCTATTAAGCATCTTCGAATGCGCTGCACCAGTTTGGTATTCCTACTAGTTTGCTATTCCTCACTCCTAGAAAAGATAGCTTGAAGATCCTCGGCGTAGTTTTGGACTCTAATTTGAACTGGAAATCTCACTTCAACATCGTTTCTAAGAAAGCATCCTCTAGACTTTTCATGCTACGTCAGCTTAAGCCTTTTTTGACAAAAAGTGAATTGATTTTAGTTTTCAATAACTGTATACCTAGCATTCTCGAATATACGGTTCCTCGTTTTGTTGGCCTAGGTGAAACTCTCAGCCAAAACCTTGAAAGGATTCAATCTCGAGCTCATTCAATCATTTGCGGATCTTCCTCTTGCGTGTGTGCAGACTTTGTTCCGTTAAGTTATCGCCGCTCGATGATTGGATTTAAACTGTTCATGGCACTTATTACCAATGACGACCATCCTCTGAACCACATGTCGCCGATTCCTTTGAAGCATTCCAGGGGTTTTTGACTTCCATTCTATAAGACTGCTCTACGAGACAAGTCTTTTTTTATTACTATGATTCGACTTCATAACAGTGGCTTCTCTCTCTCTGATAGTTTGATTTATTTAACTTTTCATTAACTTTCTTTTCACTTTGTTCTTGTTATAGTTCATAATTTTTGTGCTAACATTTTTCAAAACATTGTAAAATTTTGCCTCACAATTATCATTATTGAGGCTTATTGGTATCAAATAAACGATTATTATTATTATTATTTATTTTTTATTAATTTTTTATATACATGTGTATATTTTTTTATAATTTTTTTATATTTATTTCATTTTAATATTATTATTATCATAATTATTGTTATTATTATTATTTTTATCGAAAAAGCCCTTCTTAGCATTAAAACACAAAAACAAGAAAGCAAAGCAAATCAAAAATTGTACAAGTCGGGAAGTGCAGCTCCGGGTGCCGGAAAGGTCTCAAGAATGCATACACAGTCCCCTATTTGAATGGGAATAGCGAGGCGTTGGCGCAAGTAAAGCCATGCGTCTTTCTCGCCGGTCATGGCGGCAATACGGCTTCCAAGTTTCCTCAGAAAGGAGAATGTCTGTTCGCCGTAAGCACCGCAAGTTTCTGCGGATACGGGCTGGAATGCGAAGTCCTCATAGAGGTCACAGTATTTCACCGACTTTCTCTTCTCCACCTCTGTCGCCACTGATCCGCCACTTGAAGTCGTAGAGCTCCAGGATTTCGCGGAGCAACGTGATTTTGCGTGCACACGTGACATCCCACGCGATCGGCTTTCCGAGCTCCCACGGGGACAGGCTGATGCCGTCCGGCTTCAGGTTCTTGTCCAGCAGCAGTCCAGTAGGCTCCAGCATAGTGGGCAGCTGGATGGAGTGCATCGCCCGGTCCACCACCTCGTTCTTCAGCGTATGGCGCAGATGTCGGCCCTTGCTGTGGGGACAGACGAAGCCGTGCGCACCACCGCCGTCCGCCTTAGAGTCACAACGAGCGCAGATGTGCTCAATGGATACGGGGGCTCCGATGCGGATGGCAGAAGCGAATGAAGACCGTCAAATGAAGTCCGAGCGATGTGGACGGTAGGACGTTAATCCAATCGCCAGATCCCTTTGATGCGCAGGAGAGCAGTCACGTGCAGTCAAGCAGCTTGGAACTTCGGAGGAGGTCGTCGTAGGACTGGCGGTGAAGCGGAGTGTCCATGATTTCTGCTTGGTATGGGGTTGCAGTGGATATGATGGGACTGAACACTGCGAGTACCAATGTTCGAGCGCTGTGTCGTGTGACTTCGTTTCCTCGAGCTTCCAGTGACATGAAATAAGCTGACAAACAGAGTCTGAAGCATACAGGGAAGATAAGAATGCTGAAGCAGCTATGAAGGACGCCGAGGAAATACCCAGTCCACTTAACTTGGCTGAGAGCGCAACTTGTCTCTTTTGAAAATCGCTCAACTCAACATTCAAAATGGAAGACACAACATGCATCATTGATTCATCAATAAGTAGAAGAAGGTCCGTTTATTATTATTGATTTCCCTTCATATCTAAAGACCTAAGAACTATCATCGGTACTTATGGGTTATCTCCCCCACGTTTTCAAATTTGTCTAAAATCCGTAGAAATGAATTAATCGTCACAAAACTTGATGTACGCGTCGGTGAGGATATTTTCTACTTACATACCAAAATTTATGCAAATCGGACAAGTACCTTTTGAGTAAGGGGCGATAACTTGAAGTGCAGTGATGTCTGCAACTTGATTTGACTTCTTTTGACCTCATCGTCTGTGCAGAAAGAAATTAAGGTCATAGCAAATAGTGGACCTGGGGTATGATATAATTGTTCGTAATTGGTGAAAACCCCAGTATGGCTGATATTAGCCTTAAGACGAAAACGTCACTTCTTTTCTTCAAATTGCCGAGATCTTTCGACCAAGACTGCCGGCCATCATCAACGAACTGACTGTAGAACCAGCTAGAGATCACAATTCACATAGTGTTCACTCTACTGCAGTGTAAGACACAAGATAACAAAAGTGAAAATACATGCATAAAATAACTACTTGTTGCAAGAGAGTAAGTACTATTATAAAACACAAAAGATAAGTGAAGAGAAAGTAAAAAAGTTAACATAAGCAATTCCAAGAGTCACTCAGTACGTGCTTCACTTTGTTCTGCGAATCCATCCTTCTTGTCCAGAATGCCTCCTTCAAAACTCGCTTACTCCACACTCCCTCTCTGTCCAATACCTTGGCGTTCTCCACGTGTACTCTATGACCGGTAGCTGCGACATGCTTCGCCAGCTCCGAACGATCCACATCAAGTTTTCGAAATGGCACGGTCATGCTCTTTGCTTCATTCATACTTCTTTCGTTCTAGCGTTCTCACTCACATAGCTCCAAGTGCAGCCGTCTTGACAATGTATTCCATACACCACAGCATGTTGTGCAGCCGGTATTGGCCTCTTTCTCACAAGGATGGATCTCAGCGTCGTCACAGACTTCATTGATACCTCGACATCTACCTCTCGAAGGATAGAAGCCAGTTTGTCAGAGGTCTTGCCGACATAAGGGATCGAGTACCGCCTTCGCTCCTCATCTGAAGCACTCTCCCCTCTCGTACGAGGTCTCCACCAGCTGCGAACCTCACCATCCCCGAATCCATTTTTCCACGCAGTGTAGTCACCACGTGTTCTCTCTCAGCTGCAAGTTCACTTCTAAAACACACTGCATGAGCTCGCACCGACAGGGATCGCATCACACCCTTGAAAACATAAGGAGGATGGAAGGAGTGTCGCTGCAGATATCTGTCAGTATGGGTGGTCTTCCTGTAGACTGAAAACTGTCTACAGTCATTTCCTGTCATATTTATGCACCCCTGTCTATATAGCGAAACGCATTTAGATTTGGCGAGCCTCTTAGTGTCGGCAAAGACAAACATTTTTGCTACTTTATCCACATTCAACCACATTCTCACATACATTGTCGATCAGAAGCATGAATACAGCACATGCACATTATAGGAAATGACCGGAAGACATTCCATGACAAAAATTATGACTCTAGACTTAATACTTTCCAGTTGATAGGAGAAAACATATACTCACTGACAAATAATGAAACCAACTATCATTGACTTGAATGGAAGTTTGTTTCATTTTTTTCTATGGTTTGAGATGATATCTCGCTTTCTATGTATCACCATTGAACTCCATATGATAAGGGAAATGATATAGGACCATCAAATTTCAAAATTTGATATTGATCACAGTAATAGCCAGAAGTTGAACAGAATCACCACATACTGCTGACAAGATTTGTCTTATGAAATGGCGCACGATAACTTTACCAGAGGAATGGCAATTGGGATGATGCGTTGTGGGCAAAGTTCTACAACTGTTGCGAAAGAATTGAAAATTTCAAGGGTCGTTGTATGGAGGTGGTGGTGTCGTTGGAAAGCAGAAGGAAATGTGGAAAAGAAGAACGGATCAGGAAGACCAAGGGTATCATGCAAGCGGACAAATGCACGTTTAGTTTTAGCTGCTAAAAGAAACAGATTTGTGTCCGTCCCGAAGCTAATTGTGTACTGGAAGGTTGCTGGGAACGTTGCCTGTAGCGTTCGAACTGCATATCGAAGATTGCGAGAAGCTGGTATACAGTCTCGACGACCCGCTGTGAGAATTCCGCTGAGCCTTGAACATCGAAGGAGGCGAGTAACGTGGTGTCAAGGTCATCAGTCGTGGAGTGACAGTCAGTGGGAACGTGTGCTCTGGACTGATGAATCGAGGTTTACTCTCGATTTCAACGATGGTCGGATCCGTGTTCATCGCTTGCCAAGTGAACGATTTGCTACATGTTGCGTCAAAGAACACGACCGGTACGGCGGCGGTAGTGTCATGGTTTGGGCCGGTATCTGGCACAATGGAAAAACACCAGCAATCGTAGTGAAAGGAACATTGACAGGACAGCGATATGCCGACGAGATCGTGACACCGGTCGTGGTTCCAGCAGTGACATCGAATCAATTGATTTTTCAGGATGACAACGCAAGGCCCCATCGCACTTCAGTGGTCTCTAACAGGATAGCAAGCAGTGGAATCCCAACCTTGGAATAGCCCTCACGTTCTCCCGACCTCTCCCCCATCGAGCACTGCTGGGATGAACTTGGTCGCAGAGTGAGGGAGAGGTACAACCACCCACCAGTGTCTTTGAAGATGTTGGCCGACAGACTGATCGAGCAGTGGAACCTCTTAGACCTGGCATTCATCCAGCGACTGTGCTCATCCATGCCCTCACGCATCGATGGCTGTTTGGATGCTCGCGGTGGTCACACCCGTTTCTAACTTAGGTTGATAAAATCATGAGTATCAAATTAAATGTTTTTGAGTAAAGCATTCGAGTTCTCCTTTTACAAACAACAAACAAACGAACAGTACAACCAAGTTTAAGTCATAAGTATTCATATCAGGACTTGTTTCATTCTTTTGTCACTGAGTATATAAAATTTCATTTTAGCCAAAAACTTCAATCTGCGTCCCATTGGATTTACATGTATTTTTCTTTGATCTTGTCTGACAAGAAGAGGAACTCACTGGAACTCGGCAGACGTGCAGATTCGTAGTAGACATAGGGTGTACATCATCCTGTGAAAGTCGCACTTTCGGCATGCTCCGTACAGAAACTCGTTCTGGCTGCTGGACTATCTTAGGACACAAAGCAAAGCTATGTTGACGAGGATGAGATTTACCTAAATCAGCAAAGACATTTCAGTGCTTGTCCCTATTTTTCTAGGCAATGCGTATTTGAGTTGTTTTTTAAAATTATAATTAATTTCTTGCAACACCTCTAACTAATATAGAAAGATAAATTTGGTTAACATCACCATCTTACAATTATTAAAGAATTCAAAATATTATGAACTTAAGAAGATTGTCTCATTTTTATCTTCATAAATGCAACACTGCTGACAAATCGGGATCATTAGCAGCGAAAAATTTCAAATCGATGTCAATTGAATCGCAGCTCTTTAAACGCTAAGTCGAGGCACTGAATAGGCTATGTATTAAGATGACAAGATTTTTGTGATGGGAGTTGCCACTCTATTCAATCCTTTATCTATGAGAACACTATTCATCCACAAGTTGACCATGTGACAATTTTCTTTTGTATTATTAAACCGGTCGCTGATTTCAGATGTGAAGAATTTTGTGTCTGTTATTCAAAAGGCAGAGCAACCCGTTATCATGAAGGAATGGTCGGATTCAGAGCAAAGTAACAACCAAATAATAAATGGTGCGGCAAAGAGCGGGATCACAAATTTTATTGTAGCGCTAGAAAACAGCGATCTGAGAGATTTTTTTGAAATGGTAAGTTTGGCATTCAGTAATCTATAAAGTGCATCCGGAAAATATGTTCAAGCGTCGTCATATCTATAGTTAGAAGCAGACTTATTGTACAGTGTTTGGCTGGTAAATATGCTAGAATTAATTATAGCAATTAATAAATGCTGTTACCAGGAGAATTGGACTGATTTCGCTTGTTTTGAGTGTGGCGTACTGGCTTATCTCCCTCTACAATGCTTTCGTTGATGCAATAGGGAGCATAGCATAAAACAGCCTGTGAAACTCTGAAAGAAACTTAGTGAAGACAGGATTGGTAGACCCAAAGAAATAAATATTTCGTTTATCTGCTTCGGTTTGCTAGAAGTGTGATCAATACGAAATCGCCGGCACATCGAGGAACTTATCAAGTGGGCAAAAAGGAATTCCAAATAAGTAGTAAGCAAAACTCCACTTCTGGACCGCGCAAGATGGCCGCCATCGCTGCGTCCCCCCCCCCTCTGGCACGGCAGAGTGTCGTGGTCGGCCGCCGTGGTGCTTCGTGTCTGAGTCCCCCCCCCCTCTGGAACGACAGAGGTTGTGGTCTGTCGTGGTGTGCCGGCCAGGTGGGTCCACGTCCACAACATGTTCGCTGACGTCCCCCCCCCTCTGCAACGACAGAGTGTGAGACTCGGGTGAGTTGGTCCGACCGCCTGGTTGACGTGGGCGACCGTCTAGGTTGCCGTGGGCGACCGCCAGGATTAGTCTTGAGGCTATAGTGTGTGATGTTTTTGGTGCAATCTGCTGAATGTTGGGTTGTAAAATGGGTTGTTTCGTGTGGAAGGAGTGGTCGGATGAGAAAACGGAGGTCAGATTCGGATTCAGCGTGAAATTCTGCATCGGTAGGGTGAGTTTCAAGGCAATCGGTGAGAAAAAATTTTCAACATTTTTCGAAAAACGACAGAGTTAGAAATTGGGACGTTTTGGTGTGTAGCGCCCAAACGAAGCATCGGATGAGAAAACGGAGGCCAGATTCGGAATCTACGTGAAATTTTGGGTTAGGAAGGATGTTTCCAGCGAAATCGGAGAGAAAAAATTTTCGGCTGACGTCCCCCCCCCCCTGGACAGCTTGCTTCCAGTGGACGGATTTTGTCGTGCGATAGCTCGTTTGAAAGCTAAGAGTGAGACAAATTCAGTGAAAGAATCGGCTTGTTCCTATCTGTCTTCGTTCAAAAGTTAGAGCTGTTACAAGATTTTAGGTCGGAGCTCACCTGAAAAAATCCTAAGTGTCAGAGTGACTTTGTATGGTGTAAAATTTTGAAAATTTTCCAAAGTGTGGAATTTCGACCTGGGACCGTCACCAAAACATTTTTCATCAAATTTCACTGACCCCCCCCCCCGACAGTAATCTTCTAACTTTGGTTCTAGTGGACGGATTTTGTCTTACAGCTACTCGTTTGAAAGAGGAGAAAAAACTGCTCGACAACATTTTTTGTTGCGAGTCAATCGGACCAGCCGTTCACAAGTTAGAGCGGTTACAAGATTTTAGGTCGGAGCTCGCTCACCTGAAAAAATCTTAAGTGTCAGAGTGACTTTGTATGGGTAAAATTTTGAAAATTTTCCAAAGTGTGGAATTTCGACCTGGGACCGTCACCAAAACATTTTTCATCAAATTTCACTGACCCCTCCCCCCGACAGCAATCTTCTAACTTTGGTTCTAGTGGACGGATTTTGTCTTACAGCTACTCGTTTGAAAGAGGAGAAAAAACTGCTCGACAACATTTTTTGTTGCGAGTCAATCGGACCAGCCGTTCACAAGTTAGAGCGGTTACAAGATTTTAGGTCGGAGCTCGCTCACCTGAAAAAAATCCTAAGTGTCAGAGTGGCTTTGTATGGGTAAAATTTTGAAAATTTTCCAAAGTGTGGAATTTCGACCTGGGACCGCCACCAAAACATTTTTCATCAAATTTCACTGACCTCCCCCCCCCTCTGGACAGCTAGCTTCTATCTTGGCTTCTAGTGGACGGATTTTGTCGTGCAATAGCTCGTTTGAAAGCTAAGAGTGAGACAAATTCAGTGAAAGAATCGGCTTGTTCCTATCTGTCTTCGTTCAAAAGTTAGAGCGGTTACAAGATTTTAGGTCGGAGCTCGCTCACCTGAAAAAATCCTAAGTGTCAGAGTGACTTTGTATGGGTAAAATTTGAAAATTTTCCAAAGTGTGGAATTTCGACCTGGGACCGTCACCAAAACATTTTTCATCAAATTTCTCTGAACGAGGGGGGGAGGGGGGAGGTCAGTGAAATTTGATGAAAAATGTTTTGGTTAAGGTCCCAGGTTGAAATTCGGAAGTTTTAAATTTTTCAAAATTTTCACCACACTGGAGCTCTCACACTTAGGAATTTTTTCACTTGTGGCATGTTACATGGACATGTGCTGGCGGACCAACTTCCCGTGGTCATATGAGAATGGTTCAGGTGTCATATTGTAAAGAATGATGAGACAAATTGTTTGCAACAAACCGCATGTCGCTACGATGAATACTTTCGGAGATAGAGCAATTTTAAGTTTTCTTCCGAGCATATATAAACCCCCGACAACGTAAGTCTGATCACTTCATCGAAAGACGAGGTAAGCGACGGTCGTCGCTCTGAGCTCCCGATATCGGGTGTTTCAAAGGACTCTATCTTTTGAAGTAGGCAAGCTATCTTCTTACTTCAAAGTTTGTATGATAGAGTTTGATAGTGTCTTTACTACTGATAAAATTTTTTAAAAGTAGTATGAGTAGTAAAATGCGGAATTTTTTAAAAATTCTTAATTTTCAGTTTTTTCAAAGTTTTAACATATAGACTAAGGTTTTCAAGTATCCTGAGTTCAAATCTGCTATCAGATTTGAAATTTAACTAAGTCTAAGGCAGCTTTGAGGGGTTAGATCCCAGCTACTGATCACCACCTTTGACTCGGCGTTCCTGTTACCACTTCGGGGCAGTGACAATGATGTCTTCAGCTGTAAAGAGCGGGTATCGGGGAAGATCTCTCACTTCCCTAGTGATCGGTACAAGGCCTTGGGCTGTCGACGGGATCGAGTGCCACTCACTACACTCTTTAGGAATATGACTGTACTACATGATTCCAAACTTATACAAATTTCATTATCTTACAGCTAACGATAAATCAGGCATGGCAAACGATAGAAACAGAAAGTATCATATCAAAATGTGTGTGTGCGGTCGTATAAATCGCAGTGCGGACGCCAAGGCTCACGTCAAGAAGGCGGGCACCGGCCACATGATTATCTTGAATAGGGTTGCGTGCGTGAAGTGTAGAGTGCTGAAGGGGTGATGAGGATGAGGCGCGTTTCTACAGAGTGCATGCTGACTGTAGTGGTGGTTTAGTGACTGATTTGAGATTTACGCAGTTGATTGTGGAAGAGAGGGAGCGAATGTTGGCGATCGAGCGAGAGGGTAAGGTTGAGAATGTTGTTGAGAATGTTGTTGAGAATGATGAGTTGGCGAGAGCGGTTGCGTCGTTGGAGGGTGAGATTGGGCGAAAGAGAGTGCTGAGAGTGATGAATGAGGATGATGTGGATTTAGATAGGGAGCGTGTGAGGAAGCGTGTGAGGAAGTTGAGCTCTTCGTCATCGGGTGTCAAACATCGTCATCACCGACCCCCCGAAGAGCTCATCTTCCCCAAAAGTGAAGAGTGGTGGGATTCGTGTGCAGTCGGCGAGGTGGTTGAAGGATGAAGAGAAGAGGCATGTTTCGCAGCAGATGGCGCATGATTTGTTGGTGAATAAGTATGAGAGTTTGAAGAAAGTGAAGGATGAAGTTGTGAAGGAGTTGGATGAGTTAAAAAAGAAGGAATGAAGTCGAAGGAGGTGGCGGATGAAAACATTAGAATGAGGCGTTGTGTAACTGATTTGAAGAATAAGACGCGAGAGTTGGAAGAGAAGAATGAAGCGAGTGAGAAGACGGCGAGTGCTGCGGAGAGAAGAATGAGAGATGCAGAGGCGAAGTTTGAGGAGATGATGAAGGAGATGAGTGTGTTGAGAGCGAGGAATGTTGAGTTGGAGAGGACTGTGGCTCGGCGGGGTGATGAGAGGCAGGCGTATGAGAAGTTGGAGCGCATGAGGGATGAGTGGGAACGTGTGAATGAGGATCGTTTGTTTGAGTTTCACATCCCTATTCGGGATAATCATTTGGCCGGCGAAGTATTGGTAAATAAAAGTCTCGACGAAAGTATAGTATGTTACAATGGTCATCCGAGCAAGAAGTGTCTGCATGCCAGCCTGAGAATGCGTGGTCACCTACATAAATTCTCGATTCGGAAACGCGCGAGACTGCCAAAGGATGACTAACTTGGTAAGTGAAAAAGTAAATAAGATAGTATATCCTATTCTAATACATATCATTTTCATTGCAGATCTTTGCCCGCCTTCACCACACCATCAAGTCACTCCCGATAACAACCACGCTCTCTAAGGGCCAACTAGCAAGACATATAAACTCCCCCTTTCCCCATCACGTCACTCCGAGAACTTAAATAAGTTGAATCTGCTATCGAACCACTTCGTCGGGTATATAAACCACTGCCTCTCATTTCATTTCATTTCAATCATGCAGACGCCGAACAGTCAAGTCAGCTCTCCTCGCGGACCACAGTTAAGGCCGCGAAATTTATTTAATGAATTTGCTAGAATAGAGGAGCAAGACAGAGTTTTTAATAATCTTGCTCGGATTGGCAATCCGATGACAGCAACTGCTGTCAATCCAACGGAATGGCGCTACATTCCACTCTATACTCACATGCCAGTTAGTGTGGAAGTCGACAGTGCTACCAAAGAGAGAGTCTTTGACTCTCTCAGCAAAATTGGTAGGGTGTAAGATGACGCTACTCCCGAGAACGAACCATCGGCTCTCTTAAGGGCCACCATGGGGCAAGACATGATAGAACCTCCTCGCGGTTTGCCCTGGGCAGTCTTCGGACTGGCGAATACTATCATTAAGTTGAATCTGCTATCAGTCAACTTGAACATTATGCATCGATTGCTATCCCTGAAGCATTCTGATTCGCTGTTGAGGCAATTCATTGTTGAAAACCCTAATATAAGCTAGAAGATTGTAGCGCTTCTCATTCCAATTTGAAGTTCACGATGAAGCGACATCTGCCGACAATATTCCCGTCTTCACTATGATAAGACAACGGCAATTCCCGATTCGTCATCCTCAGACGAGTGGGATGAGGATGAGAAGAAGGGGAAGATCAAGAGGATCATTTGGACGGAAGAGGTGAGGACTCCGAATACCACTCGCATCCGAAAGGTGCCAGATGCAACCACCACGCTTAGGCGGTATAGGGTATACGACAACCTACAGAGCGTCATACCCATTGACTATTCCAGTCAATAAGTCAAATTCACGTCCCCGAAACGAACCATCGGCTCTCTTAAGGGCCACCATGGGGCAAGACATGATAGAACCTCCTCGCGTTTGGCCTGGCAGTCTTCGGACTGGCGAATACTACATTAAGTTGAATCTGCTATCAGTCAACTTGAACGTTGCAAAGCAAGTTCGTGTAATACTTCCTTTCGACGGGCGGTTCCTAGTAAAGGGCGGCGGTGAAACCCGTACTATGTATAACCGCAAGGGACAATTCGGCAATGGTCAACAATCTTGTTTAAACCTCTCTGCGTCATGTTTGCAGTGATTGCCCTCGTCCTCAACGAGTATGCAATTCGCGCCAGGGCGACATTTAGACCAACTGTCGAAGTTGCCTAAAACCTTTCCATTGCATACGTTATGAGAACCATGAAGTTTCTACTACCTCTCTCTCAAATGAGACGAATTATTAATGAATCAGAAACTGGGAGGACACTCACGCGCCACACTCAACAAAACACACTTCTCTCTTTCCGTATCTATACAAGCTCTTTACACATGTATCCTGCATGCTATCCCTTATCAAATGTATTCTTTATTTTATTTGACACATTTATCTACCTTCACTCCATATAAAGTTTAAGATTTACAATTAACTATCCATATTCATAATGAAAAAGAACAATATAAATTTTATCACACACTTAAGCCCATCCTATCAACAACTCTTTACACATATCCATCGATTGCTATCCCTGTAAATCAGAAGTGTAACTATCTAATTATTTGACCACTATTTTTATCTACCATCATCGTCCATAAGAAATGTTTTTAGATTTACCAAGTAGACTAACAGCGTGCACGATTCATCCAAATGAAAAGTATACATGGTTAAATCATCCACTCAAGCCCATCCGTAGTCTAACAAGCTCTTTACACATGGATCGCAGTCGATTGCTATCCCTGTATCAGAAGTGTAAGCTATCTTAATTTAATTGACACTATTTCATCTATACCATTAACACCCATATGAAATGGTTTTAGATTTACAAGTTAAACTAAGCGTGCTACTATTTCCAAATGAAAAAAGTATACATGGGTTAAATTTTCACTAAAACCCCCATTCAAGTAAGTCAGTATGAAAGCAAAAGAGAATACGAAAATAAACATTTATTAAATGCATGTATTCAAAAGGTCTTCATCGTCAATATCGTCCCAGAGTCTGGCTTCACATAGATCACAAAAACATTGAGCTGCTTTAAACGTTCTCCCTCTGCAGCCCTTACCCCTCACTTTCCTAAAAAAAACACTTGTCAACTGACCCACTCCCGCCACGGTTCCGCAGGTTGGGAGTTAGGGGTGTACCACTCCTAATTTTGGATGCAAGTGCGACTGCTGTCAACTCCATCACCCCTTCGGCATCATATTGTAAATCATTTCCCCGTAATGATGATGCGCAAGATGTGATTAGTGTGTTGAGTATGGGATGATTGTCGATATATTGGTATGGTGATGGATATGTGATGGATATGTTGGATAATAATGATTTATGTTGAGAAGTGGGGTATATTGCCTGTTAGGTCGCTTTAGTCGGCAACTTCCTCTCATCCTCCTCCGATAATGATAACTTTCGTATATTGTCGAGATGTATGACTTCTATCCACCTTCCGCCTTCTTGGTGCATATTGGTGTAACGAGCACCTTGGCTGATGTATTATGGAGAGGAGAACTCCAACGCGGTATTTGGTGTTGTTGGAGGACTTGTCATGTTGTCTTTGAAATGCTGACTTTGAATAATGATAACTTTAACATTTTTCTAATTCTTAAGTATACACAAGCAGCCAATCAGAATGAACATCCAATGAATGAAGAGAATGAAAGTATATAAGCAAAGTGACATTCAGGTCCATTACATTTAATCTTTGAATCATACAATAGTGACGAACGCACGATCACTCTCTTTGACTATTATTTTGAGGTGTAACAAGTGAACTGCTATCTTCGTGGAATTCCAAATTGCTGAGTGAAGTCTCTATCTTGTAAATATCAACTTAAACTTGATTTTTCGTTGAAAAGGTAAGGTTGAAAATTTCCTCTCATCTCCCTCAAACGTGTGACTAATAGCATCTTCCTCAATTTCAGGCATCAACTTCATCACCAACGCCCTCTCTTCTCGAGGAAAGTTTAGAGTTATTGAGTCAAGGTAGGTTGTAACACTACACTGAGGCTTGAACAGAGATGAAAGAATGATTTCTCTTTCAGGTGATGTAGTTCCAGCTCAGAGACTCTCGCGCAAGCAAGGCAACGAGTGGGATGTGCCGACTTGCGGAACATATTTTACAAGGAAGCACATCTCCTTCGACAGCATCATCATAACACCGTGTTGTCAACGCAAAGCGGCGTCCAATCTCCGAGGTGAAGTTGATTCTGACGATGACATCTCCCTTTCACCTTGCGATTTGGTGCCCTCTTCTTTGATAGTCACTTTCAGCGATCTTCGCACATAGACTTCAACACACGCATCGCAAATGATCACTACACCAACGGTAACCTCTACCATCTCCCTCATTAATGTTTCACATAATAATTTGTAAAATAACACGCGTAAATAAAAAAACACAGAGATAACCCAAACAAAAAAAAAACCCTACCATTAAAACCGTACCAAAAATAAAAACTAACAACACAAAAAAAAACAACATATATAAACAATAGTAACAAACACTAAAACATAAAAAAAAAACCAGTACAAACAAATAACCTATAAAATAATATATACCACAAAAAAATATAAAAACCATCAAACAGCACCACACAATCATAAAATACAAAGTACGTAAACAACCCACCACTAACCAACAGTCACCCCCCCCTCCCCCCCACCCCACCACCCCCCCCCACCAACCCACACCCCCCCACCCCCCCCCCACCCCCCCCCCCAACCCACCCCCCCCCCAACCTACACCCCCCCCCCCACCCACCCACACCCCCCCCACCAACCCCCCCCCCCCACCAACCCCACCCCCCCCCAACCCCCCACACCACCCACCCCGCCCCCCCCACACCACACCCCACCCCACCCCCCCACCCCCCCCCAACCACCCCCACCCCCCCACACCACCCCCCCCCAACCCCCCCCACCCCCCACCCCCCACACCCACCCCACCCCCCCCACCCCCCACCCACCCCCCACCCCCCACCCCCCCCCACCACCCCCCCCCCCCCCCCCCACCCCCCCCCCCACACCACCCCCCCCCCCCACCCCCCCCCCCCCCACCCCCCCCCCCACCCCCCCCCACACCCCACCACCCCCACCCCACCCCCACACCCCCCACCCCCCCCCCCCAACCCCCCCCCCCCCCACCCCCCCACCCACACCCCCTCCCCCCCACCCCCACACCCCCCCCCCCACCCCCCCCCCCACCCCCCCCCCCCCACCCACCCCCACCCACACACCCACACCCCCCCCCCCTCCCGCTCCCCCCCACCCCCCCCCCACCCCCCACCCCCCACCCCCCCCCACCCCACCCCCACCCACCCACCCCACCCCACCCCCAACCCCACCCCCCACCCCCACCCCCCCCCCCCCCCACCCAACCCCCCACCACCCACCCCCCCCCCCCACACCACCCACCCCCACCCCACACCCCCACCCCCCCCCCCCCACCACCCCCCCCCACCCCCCCCACCCCCCCCACACCCCCCACCCCCCCACCCCACCCACCCCCCCCACCCCCCACCCCCCACCCCCCCCACCACCCCCACCCCCCCACCCACACCCCCCACCCCCCCCCACACCCCCCCCCCACCACCCCACCCCCCCCACCCCCCACCCACCACCCCACCCCCCCCACCCCCACCCCCACCACCCCCCCCCCCCCACCCCCCACCCACCCACCCCCCACCCCCACCCCCCCCCCCCCCCCACCCCCCCCACACCCCCCCCCCAACCCCCCCCCCCCCCACCCCCCCCCCCCCCACCACCCCCCCCCCACCCCCCCACACCCACCCCCCCCCCCCACCCCCCCCCCCCCCCCACCCACCCCCCCCACACCCCACCCCCCCCCCCCCCACCCCCCACCCCCCCCCACCCACCCCCCACCCCCCACCCCCCCCCCCCCCCCCCCCCCCCCCCACCCCCCCCCCCCCCCCCCACCCCCCACCCACCCCCCCCCCCACCACCCCCCCCCCCCCCCCCCCCCCCCCACCCCCCCCCCCCCCCCCACCCCCCCCCCCCCCCACCCCCCCACCCCCCCCCACCCAACCCCCCCCCCCACCCCCCCCCCCACCCACACCCCCCCCACACCCCCCCCCCACCCCCCCCACCCCCCCACCCCCCCCCCCCACACCCCCCCACCCCACCCCCACCCCACCCACACCCCCCCCCCCCCCCACCCCCCCCCCACCCCCCCCCCCCCCACCCCCCCACCCCCCCCCCCCCCCCCACCCCCCCCCCCCCCCCCCCCACCCCACCCCCCCCCCCCCCCCCCCCCCCCCCCCCCCCCCCCCCCCCCCCCCCCCCCCCCCCCCCCCCCCCCCACCCCCCCCCCAACCCTACACCGACCCCCCCCCCTTATACTCCCCCCCCACCCCCTTATAACAGACCCCATCTCATCACACCCCACCCCCCCAACCGCGCCACCTGCCAGGAACCCATACTCAATTGAAAGCTTAACCTGGAGAGGCACTTCACAATACAAACATTCAACGAAGCGCTCTTCACTAATATAGACAATTTTAAGAATGAAGGTGCTTCATACTACCTTTAAATAAAATATATATTCGCAATAGATTTTCAAACGGTCAAGTGACGGAGATGAATACCGTTTCTTTAGATCCTTCCTCTTCCGCAACCGAAGTTGTAGACTGCGAGTCTTGGCTAAATTTTTCACATTCAAATGTTTAAAATCAAATGTAGATAAATTCAATCAGCGCGACCGCGCTCTCATTTTTGATGGTGTGGACTCAGCCAGGTTCAAAATTTCCCTATTAGAAAGTCATGCAGCTCGAGGCACTTTTTAAACTTCCAAAAACGTTGTATAATAAGAAAGCTGTCATCAATGTTTGATTGTAAATCACAGTGATTTCAAATATGCAGTCCTTATCCATCCTTCACTATAATGATATCAACGCGCATCGAGATCGCACCTATAGCTATAGACAGTGGGAGGATGAACTAGACTTTGAAGGTTGTGATAGTAACAACATGAAAATCAAAGATGTAGAAACGTTCGAAAAACATAATAAGATTAAAATTGTCGTTCACGTGTGGGAGAAAGGGGTTGAAGGGTGTGCCCGCTATAATTCACGTTCAACTTGTTATGAACGTGTAGTCAACCTCTTATTAGTAAAACAAGATGATAGCGAGGAATGGCACTACTGTGGTATTCCCAAAATCTCTCGCTTGTACACTCACTTGGGGCACTCTAAAAGAGGTGAACATTTTGTATGCGACCGCTGCATCCGCTCATTTTGGAGTAAAGATAAATTTGAAACTCACTATGAATGGTGCAAGCGAGGTAAATTACAAATGGAACGCATGCCCAAGATAAAATATTTTCACATAGGGATAATGGTGACGAATTAAGTCCCCTGCGTGTCATTTACGCAGACATAGAATGCTACATTGATGATATCATCCACAAGCCAGCAGCCATATCCTGCTATGAAGTATGGCATGACCACTTTAGGAATAGACAAAACAAAATGCATACTTGGCAAGGTGAAGATTGCATTTCAAAATTTCTAGAATTTCTCGATAAAGCTGCAAAATTTCAACAATCATATGATTCCCAATTGCAGCGTAAGTCACTACATATGTCAGATGAAGACAAACAAAAATTTGAAAGTTGCACATCCTGTCCTAAATGTCATAAAACGTTTGATGACGATAAAATTAAGAAAGTGCGTGATCATGATCACATCACTGGTAAATTTAGAAACGCACTCTGCTCCAAATGTAACTTTTTCACTTAGGTTGAGACGTCGTGTACTACCCGTCATTTTTCATAACTTTAAGGGCTATGACAGTCATATGCTCATAAAAGGAGGTTGAGCCAGATGAAATCGTGGCAGTTTAATGTAATAGCACAAACGAGAGAAAAATTCATGGCAATGACAGCAAAAGTACCAGTAGATAAAACTAAAGAAAATAAGACAGTCTTCTTCGAAATAAAATTTTTAGATTCATTTCAATTCATGTCAGCGTCACTAGCTTCTCTCGTTCGTAATCTCAAGTTTCTTCCCCATAGTCAAACTTTGAAGAAACACTATCCAAACTTAACGGATGAAATAATCACTCGCAAAGGAGTCTTTCCTTATGCGTATTTTAGCTCAATGTCTAAACTAAATGAAACAACCCTTCCTTCCATTGACAAATTCAAAAACGATTTGACGGGTGAAGATTGTCCAGTAGAGGACTATGAACATGCTCAAGAGGCATGGTTAAAATTTAATTGTAAAACGTTTGGCGATTATATGATCGCTTACTTAGAATTAGATGTCATTTTGCTGGCTGATGTCTTTCAGGAGTTTCGACGAGTGGCATTAGAAGAAGACAAATTAGATCCTATCCACTTTGTCAGTCTACCAGCCATGTCCTTTAAAATCAGCCTTTAAAATGACTGGTGAGACCATTCATCTCTTACAAGACCCGGAGATGTATAATATATTTGAGCGCGGAATACGCGGTGGTCTCACATTTGTAAATAAACATCATATAAAATCTGAAACAGTAGGTGATGATCATATCCACCTAAAGTACTATGACCAAAATAATTTATATGGCAGTTCACTGTCTAAACCACTACCTCATTCCGAGTTTAGTTGGTTAAATCAAAATGAGCTTGAGTATTACTCCAACCCTTCAAACATACTGAATATTCCAGATGAAGGTGATTGGGGATATTATTTTGAAGTGGATTTGATTTATCCAAATAGTATTAAAAATAAAACTGCTGATTTCCCACTCGCACCTGAATCTGGCGAAGTGACTGAAGATATGTTTTCACCATTCATGTCACAATTTCATAATAACTTAACAGAGTGTGGACAGCCAAGGTACAAACCATGCCGCAAACTTTTACTCACCCAATATGATAAGAAAAATTATCTCGTACACTTCTGCATATTAAAATTCTATTTAGAAATGGGCATGCTTCTAAAGTCAGTTCACCGCATTATCAAATTTAGACAGAAAGCCTTCCTCAAACCCTACATAGATAGTAACAGTCAAAAACGTGCACTCGCCCAAAATAATTTGAAAAGGATTTTTATAAATATAAGAATAATAGTCTATTCGGAAAGACCATGGAGGATGTTAGAAAACGTATGAATTACAAACTAGTCGTTGATGAACAAAAATATCACAAATTGACCTCATCACCTCTTTTCATTGATAGAGACATCATCGATGAGGATCTTGTAGGTGTTAAAATGATTAAATCAGAAGTTGAGTTGTGCAAACCCATCTATATTGGCAAGCCGTTTTAGATTATTCCAAGCTTGAAATGTATCAACTCTTCTACAAAATATTAAAACCATGCCCTCTCGTAAAAGAGGTTCGCTTGCTGGGTGGTGATACAGATAGTTTCTTTTTAGGAATTACCACTCAAAAAGATTTAAATTTTAATGAAGTAGGTAAGTCATTAGAAAAATATTTCGATACATCTAACTACAATCCCACTCATCCACTCTATTCCATACAGAATAAAGCCAAACTTGGTTGTTTTAAGGATGAAACAGCAGGAAAGGAAATAGATGAAATGATTCTCCTCCGTCCTAAAATGTATTCCATGAAACTAAAAGAATGTGCAGATAGTATTAAGCGTGCTAAAGGTATATCAAAATCCATTGTTCATAAAATGAAACATCGGTCCTATAAGAAGGCCTATAAAAATAAAACTAGAACGTTTGTCAATATGACAATCTTAAAATCTCAAGTTCATACTGTGAAAACGTACACGTTCAAGAAACGAGCACTTTCAGCATGGGAGGATAAGAGGTGTTGGATAGGACATAACACATCTCTTCCACATGGACATCCTGACACAAACATACCTCCACCCAAAAGAATAAAACTCACGCTACCACACATTCAGAGAGATGTATTGACATAATCAACTTTAACTCAGTATTTTGATGTTGCTTTTTGTAGATATACATGGTTGTTTTATGTATCGCATGAGATCGTTTCTTCCTTGTGAATATATGCCTACAGTCAGCCCATTCCCCTATATCTGTGAAAAGACTTTTTCATATACATATTTTTATTTCAATAAACATATCACAATGACTTCACTTTGTTTTCCGAAACACTAAAGTTACGAGGGATTTAGTATCTTTCACATGGATACACTCTTGTAAACCATTGGTAATTTTGATAGCAATAGAGGGTATAGTTTGTTTGACGACGGGATGATAGAAAATAGATTCAAACATCTTCTCGACTATTCCATATGAAGCGTCTTTATCATGAATGAAATCACGTAAAATGTATTCTTTTTTCTCGCCAACAGAAATAGGTAAAATCAAATCACTTTGTCATCAAATCATGTTTATCAAGTGTCATTGGTGTTTCTATACCAATCGTATGCGCAGCAGCAAACACAGTTTGTAGCATTGAAAAGCCAAAGAGTTTTTTCAAATTTTTACTCAATTGACATTGAATGTCATCACCCAGTTTCAGAACAACGCGTTGATTTTCAATTGAAACGAAATGTGGTGTGTCTTTACATCATATTTTACTTTTCATCACATGCTTCAACTTCTGTTGTATATAAGGATTTACTACATGAATGAAGCTTTCAACTGTATGATATAGACGCGGCATTATATTGATAGCAACTTTAGATTCTTCATAAGACTGGTAAAATTTCTTGATGCGATCGCCATAGATGTCCACACCCACCATTCATCATTAACTGAATCAGCTTTTAGTGTGATATTCATGAGAAGCATACACCACACCGCTTCCAATAATAGGCGTATAATGTCTTACAAAATGACGCAAGGTTGGAGAGAAATAAACTGTAAGTTTGTCATTATATTTCTGAATAACCAACTTATTTTTGTCCGCCATAATTTTTCTCTCCATACTTCTTACCCACAGTCTCATTTCCATCGTTTTACTAACTCAATAAGTGATAAAGGTTTGAACACCACGCTTTTTCAAAAATGATGCGTTCTTCGCATTCTACAACATCTTCATCAAATATTTTAAATCTATAATGAAATTTGTTGATTCGATTTGAATAAACTTTTTTAACATTTGCAGTAGCAATTGACGTTAGATGTAGTCCATGACCAAAACCAAGAATGTGGATAGAATTCACTATCCAACCTCAGCGTAAGACCTTTAGTAAAAGAATGAAAGCGGAGGAACTGTCTCCCACTCCAATGATAGATAGTAAACTCATAAGCTTTCTGATTTTTATTCTTCATGATGGAAGTATTACCACTGTTTAATGCCTTAATAATTTTCTCATTCCCAAATGGCTCATAAGAATCTGATTTTATCTGAATCCATTCATAGTTCCACTTTCCATCTGATGTTAAATTGTATGGGAACTGAAATGCATTATTCATCGTTATTCCATCATGGGTGCGAGGAGTCAATATCATTTCTTCTTCCAAATCCATTCACATTCTGAAAATATTGGCTATCATACGCAAATACTAGAAAACGCCAACTCCTTCTCCAAATAACTAACTTTTTCTGTCACTAACTTCCACCTATCAACTACAAACTCTATATAAAACTAACTGATTATTCTACTAAAACTTCACCACTTCACACACTTCAACCATTTAAGTTCTCTACTCTATTACATCTATCTACTATCTACTATATCCTAGACTTTCTAACTCATTTCACTACTATACACTTTATAACTCTTCTTCACATTAACTATCTTCAATACACACTGATCTATCCTCAACTTTTCGACCTTCTCAACTCCACTACATTCACTATTTCTCTACTCTACTACAGCTAACTTCTTTTTATCATTTACATTATACTGATATAATACAACATAATTACTACTATACTATCTACACTTACTATCAGCTCTTCTATCGCCTCCTAACGATTCTTAGCTTACTATACTACTATACTCTCTACTCTGGACATTCTTGTCTATCTCACTATATCCATCAACATATCTACAACTACTGAATTCCTCATTACTGACTAAATAACAATATACTCAACCTACAATAACTACGAAACTTTGACCTACACAAACTTATCATACATCATTAATTTTCCACTCTTATCGTAAACTACCTTCAATTCTAGAAACTAATCTATCTACTCTCTCTTAAAAACTCTTCTAACTAAATAAATTTCCACACCCTTAATACCCTAACTCACTTTATTTATTTAAAACCTACACATCACATACTACACCTCACCAACTAACTACTTGTCCATACATTAGTTAACTCATACTAACTCACTAACTCATAAATTCACATAACTAACTACTTACATCTAATTTACCTACTAACTTCACTCATTCAACAACAATATACCTATAACAATCTACTTTAACTTCTCAATGACTTTCTCAACTAATAACTTTCTGCCTTCCCTGAACTTCCACTTACTCATCCAAGCCAACTCTAAGACTACAACAACTAGTATATAACTCAAACTCACCACTACTAACTTCTGATACTGATCCCAAACTACTAACACCACTCTACTTTACTCAACCACTACTCAAATACGCCACCACTCCTCTAATAACACTAACAAACTTTACCACTAACACACAGATAAACTAACTATTCAAGACTCTTTACTCACTTCCCTAACTACTAACTAACTTTCTAATTAACTATTTCTCTCATTACTACTCTAGTCCCACTCAACTAACCTCACACTACTATGCCAACTCTAATTCCTTCACTCCCACTAATTTTAAACCTTCCTTACTTTAAACTGTCCGCTTCATCACTCTATCCCTAACCCTTAACCTCGGCTAAGTCAAAACTCATATTTACTCACCAACTTTCTAAACTAAACACCACAACTACTATCCGTAAAACTAAATCTCCACACAACCACGTCACACAATACTACTAAATCATATTAAACTTAATTATCCAATCAAACTCCTTATCCAATTCAACACAATACTACCAAGAATACCTACAACATCACGCCCCCAACTCACAAGCCATAGCACCACACAACATTTACACGTAAGCTTCCAACTATTTTACGCACCTCGAGCTTCTATATAACAACCATTAATCCAAACCTATCCTATTTTAACATCCAACATCCTACAACTACTGACAAAACCTAACACCAACTCACAAAACTACCATTCTGCCATCCCCCAACTACATCTACAACTTCAACAACCCGCTCGTCCCACCACCACCCGCCAGACCTTAACAAACACCCTACTAAACGAATTCCCCCCACAACACACATCCCCAACCACACCAAAACACTTACCACTTACCATTAACTAACTCAATCAACAACCATACAATATATTACCGGTTCAACTTACTCAAGACACAAACTAAACTCCCAATTTCTAACCTCTACCACCTCACCATTTTCTCTCAAATCTTTCTCCTCCACATTAAAACACCTAACTAATTACAAAACCTTCAACTATCACATTACATCAATAATTCGTACTTTCTTACAAAAATCTACTCTCTTGATTTCTACAAACTCAAAACTAAACACAACTAAAGCTCTTTCACACTACTCTCCTAACAATCTTAACACATCTCGTTACAATTTCACTTGTAACAATTTCAAACTTTACTTCACTATACAAACATCTTAACAAACTTATAAAACAAAACTACCTCCACACTCAAAACACTCTACTTCCTCCTATTCTACTTTCTACTACTTCTATGCCCACATACACCCACTTCTTCCTAACTCCTTCCACCACAACTTCCTTACCCCCCAATAATTATAACCAAATCCTCCATTACTCACCAATACCGGCCTTTCTTACCCGATAAACTACCGCTTCTCAGAAATGACAACAACCCTTACACCCTCTAAAACATACACCAAATCCCACATCTCCCGACACAATTTAGCACATCCCTAGCAAATAATCCAAACACCTAACCCACTCCAACACCCACACCCACCCCACAACCCCCACAAACCAACCCCACCCAACAACCCAACCAACCCACACCCCACACCAACACACCCCCAACACCAAACCAACCACCACCACACCCACACCCAAACCCAAACCCACCACACCCACCCAACCCAACCAAAACAACCCAAAAACCCAACAAAACCCCCAACAACCCACCAAAACCCAAAACACACCCACAACCCACCCAACCACACCCACCACCCAACCAACCCCAACCCACCACCACCCAAAACCCACCACCCACCCCACACCACACCCAAACACAACACCACAACCACAACCCAACCCAAACCACCCAACCACCCCAACCAAAAACAAAAAACCCAACAAACACACCCCCCACCCACCCAACCCCCCCACCCACAACACCCAAAAAACCAACCCCCAAACCAACCCCACACCCCAAACCCACACCACCCACCCCACACACCCAAACCACACCCCAACCACACCCACCCACCCCCACCCACCACCCCCACACCCACCCCACCACCACACCAACACCACCAACCACCCCCACCACCCACCACCCCCACACCCACACCACCCACACACCCCAACACACCACCCACACCCACCCCACACCACCACCCCCCACACCCACACCCCACCAACCACACCACCCCCACACCCACACACACCCCACACCCACACCACACCACCCACCCCACACCCCACACCACCCACCACCACACCCCCCAACCCACACAACCACACCACCCACCACCACACACCCACCCCACCACACCCCCACACACCACACCCCCACACCACACCCCACCCACCCACCCCACCAACCACCCCACCACCCCACCACACCCCCACCCACACCACCCCACCACCCACCACCCACCACACACACCACCACCCACAACCACCCCCCAACCACACACCACACCCCCAACACCACCCCACCCACCACCCACACACACCCACCCCAACACCCACCACCCACCCACCACACCACCCACCCCACCCCCCACCACACCACCCACCCCACACCCACCAACACCCCACACCACCCCACAACCCACCCACAACCACACCCCCACCCACACACCACCACCCACCACACCCACCACACACCACAACCACCCCCACCACCCACCCACACCACACCCCACACCCACACCACACAACCACCACCAACCCCCACACCACCCCCAACCACACCCACCCCCACCCAACCCCACCACACACCACCCCACCCAACACCCACCACCACACCCCACCCACCCCACCAACCCCACCACCACACCAACACCACAACCCCACCCACCACCAACCCCCCACACCACCACACCACAACCCCCACCACACACACCCACACCCACCCCACCACCCACACCACACCCACCACCCACACCCAACACACCCCACACACCACAACCACCCCCAACACCACACCAACCCCACCACCCCAACCACCACACACCACCCACACCACCCACCACACCACCCACCCCACACACACCCACCAAACCCACAACCAACCACCACCCACACAACCACCAACCCCCACCCCCCACCACCACCCCACCACACACACCACACCCCACCACCCACACCCACCACCCACACCCACACACCACCAACACCCACCCCACACCAACCCACCACAACCCACACCCACCCACCCACACCCCACCACACACACCCACACCACAACCAACCCCACACACCACACCACACACCCCACCACAACCCACCACAACACCACCACCCCACACCCACCACCACACCCCACACCAACCACCCCACACACCACCCACCACCCAACACACACCCACACCACACCCACCACACACCCACCACAACCCCCACACCCACACCACAACCACACCCACACACCCACCACACCCACCCCACACAACCCCACACCCACACCCACCCACACACCCACACCACCACACCCCCACACCACCCACCAACCACAACCCACACCACCCCACCACCAACACAACCCCACACACCCACACCCACCACCCCACAACCACCCCACACCACACACCCCACCACCACCCCACACACCACACACCCACCCACAACCACACACCCACCACCAACACCCCACCACCCACCCCACCCCACACACCACCACACCAACCCACCACACACCACACCCCACACCCCACCACCCCACACACCCACCCCACCACCCAACCCACCCACACCACCACCACAACACCCACCACCACACAACCACCCCACCCCACACCCACACACCCACCACCCACACCCACCACACACCACCCCCCACACCACACCAACCCCACACCCACCCAACACACCCCACCCAACACCACCACCACACCCACACCCCCCACACACCCACCAACCACACCCACCCACCCCACACCAACACCACCCACCCACACACCCCACCACCAACCCCCACCACCACCCAACACACCCCACCACACCACCCCAACCACCCCACCCCACCCACCAACCCCACCACCCACACCACCCCCACCACACCCCACCCCAACACCCACCCACACCCCCACACCACCACCCCAACCACCACACACCCACCACCACCCCACACCACACCCACCCCACACCCACCACCACCACCCACCACACACAACCCACACCCCCACCACCCACCCACACACCCCACCCCCACCACACCCCAACACCCCCACCCACCACACCACCCCACCCACCCCAACACACCCCACACCACACCACCCCAACCCCCCACACACCCCACCCACCCCACACCACCCCACACCCCCACCACACACCCCCACCCACCAACACCCCACCCACCACCCACACCACCACCCACCCCCACAACCCACCCCCACACCACCACCCACCCACACACCACCCCACCCACCCACCCACACCCCCACCACACCCACCCCAACCCACCCCACACCCCCCACACCCACCACAACCCCCACCCACCCCCACACCCCCACACCACACCCACACCCCCCACCAACCACCCCCACCCACACCCCCACAACCCACCACCACCCACCCACCACACACCCCACCCAACCACCCACAACCACCCCACCCAACACCCACCACCCACACCCACCACCCACACCCACCCCCCACACCCACCCACACCCCCCACCAACACCACCACCCCCACCCCACCCACACCACCCCCACACACCACACCACCCACAACCCACAACCCACCACCACCCCCACACCCACCCCACCCCACACCACCACCCCCACCCCAACCACCCACCACACCCACCACCCACACCCCACCACCCACCCCACACACCACCACACCCACCACACCCCCACACCACACCCCACCCACCACCCAACCCCCACACCCAACCCCCCACACCCACCCACACCCACCCCACCCACCACACCCACACACACCCCACACCACACCCCCACCCACCACCCCACCAACCACCACACCACCACCCCACCCACCCCACACCCCACCACCCCACCCACACACCACCCCACACCCCCACCACAACCCACCCCACACCCCACCCCAACACCACACCCACCCAACCCCACACCACCACACCCCCACCCCAACCCACCCACCCACCCCACCACCCACAACCCCACCCACACCCACCCAACACACCACCCCCCACCCCCACCCCCACCACCACCAACACCCCCACCCCACCACCCCACCCACCCCCACCACACCCCACCCACCACACCCCACCACCCAACCCACACCCCACCACCCAACCACACCACCCCACCCACCCACACCCAACCACCCACACACCCCCCACCACCACCACACACCCCCCCACCCCCAACCCAACCCCCACACCACCCACCCCCACACCACCACCCACCCCACACCCACCAACCCCACACCCACCCACCACCAACCACCCCCACCAACCCACACCACCCACCACACCACCCCACACCCCCACCCACACCCACCCCACACCCACCACACCCCACCACCCCCACCACCCACCCACCCACCCACCCACCCCCCAACACCCACCACACCCCCACACCACCCCACCCACCAACCACCCCACCCACCACCCCCACCCCCCACCCACAACCCCACCCACCACACCACCACCCACCCACCCCAACCACCAACACCCCCACCCCCACCCCAACCACCCACCACACCCACACCCCACCACACCACCCCAACCCCCACCACACCACCCACCACCCCAACCCCACCACACCCACCAAACCACCCCCACACCCACACCCACCCCACCACCCAACCACAACCCCACCCACACCCCACCCACCCCCACACCAACCCACCACCCCACCCACCACCCCACCCCCCACCCCCCACCCACACAACCCCACCCCCACACCAACACCCACCACACCTTAACCAATCCAATCATAGCCCACCCTACTACAACACAAACCACACACCCTCACATCCGTCCATACACAAGACAAAAACTCCTCCCCCCCATCCCCTCCACCAAAGAATACAACCCCCTCACCTTAATACACTTCTCCACACCCCCACCTACATCACCCAATACTACACCCCTATCCAAACCCACCCCCAACCCAAACACACTCCCTATCCAACCATACAGATCTTCCAACATCTAATCATCACACGCCCCCTAACCAGGTTGCCCCTATTCCGACCTCTCCATCCCCTCAAACTCAATCCACCATGCACAATCCCCATAACTATAAGATCGCTAACTCCCCTCACTTAAACTCATCCACTTACCACCACACACACATACTCTCCCCAATCCACCCCCTACCACCCCATACTCCTACTACAAATCACATTACCCACTCACAGTATACGCAAATACTCATACTAACATCTTAACTACAACTCTTACCACCATCCTGCAACAAATAACTCTACACACAGAACCCACGTCCCCTCACACTATTACACACTCCCTCTTAAACCCCCAAATAACCGATTTTACACCACCCCAACTAATCTACCTCCTAAACTACCAAGTATACTACACCACAAAAATCCACACTCCACGCACACTCTACCTATCTCTCCCCCAACCAAAGGCCTACTCCCGAAACCACCTCACAAACCTCAAATAACTTACTTATAAAATCAATCAACAAACTAATACCCTACTATACTACTCAAAATAACATGTTGCCCACTATCCATCATTTTACCACACACAACATCCCTCCATAGGACTAACACCTACCCCTATCCTCTGACAAACTCCCCTATTATCCACCCCCAACACCTCAATCACTACCAACCTTCACCGCCCACTAACCTAACTAACTCCTACCACTTCTCCACCTACGAATACAGAACCACAACCTCCTATATCATCAAACCATCACCCCAACACATTTCTACCTTCACTCCACCTCCCTCCACACTGAAAATACCTCATCATCACCCTAGATAACACCTCACTAAACACCCTCACCAGTTTATAGTCCAACTTACCACAACCTCCCACAACTACTTACAAACCTCACCT